>JANAVB010004796.1:4165297-4197558 GCA_029216955.1 Iris pallida
ACAACATGTCACCAACCTAGACACAAGAAAAAAAAACTCAACACACAACTAACAAACAATCACAACAAACACGACAAGAACTGAAACTAACCTCGAACTCTAACGGTCTCCGGTGACTATCGGCCCAATGCTGTTGCCTATCCTGAGCCACGCGAAGTCTGTCTCTAATCATCCTGACCTTCTCGGCCGCATCCATAACCATCTCCGGCCCAAGAAGCGCCCGCTCGCCGACATCGTCCCAAGACAAAGGAGTACGGCATCTCCGTCCATATAGAGCCTCAAATGGTGACATCTCTATACTGGCCTGGTAGCTGTTGTTGTAAGCAAACTCTACCAGGTGAAGATGGTCCACCCAAGAACCCCCCGAGATCTAGCACACATGTGCGAAGCATATCCTCCAAAGTCTGGATGGTCCTCTCCGACTGCCCGTCTGTCTGAGGATGATAAGCAGTACTAAACTTGAACGAGGTGCCCAAGCTAGCCTGCAAACTCCTCCAGAAGTGGAAAGTGAATCGGCTATCCCGATCTGAAACTATGCTCATCGGAACTCCGTACAATCTCACGATCTGACGAAAATACAGCTCAGCCAGCCTCTCCTTAGACAAACCCACTTTAAAAGACAAAAAGTGGGCCGATTTGGTCAATCTATCAACGATGACCCAAATCGTGTCCTTCCCTCCTGGCGATCGTGGAAGTCCAGATACAAAGTCCATGGTGATGTGCTCCCACTTCCACTCGGGAATGGGTAGCGGCTGTAGCAATCCACCTGGTCTCTGTCTCTCGGCCTTCACCTGCTGACACAGAAGGCAACGAAATACAAACTGAGCTATCTCGCGCTTCATGCCATACCACCATACATGCTCTCTCAGGTCCCTATACATCTTGTTGGCCCCAGGATGCATAGAATACTGAGAGCGATGTGCCTCCTGAAGAACCTCCTCCCTAAGCTCTCCACGCGAAAGACACAATAGTACCGTGTCGCAACGACCCGTCTTCGGCTAAAGAGAAATCGTCGAACAAGCCCGTCCGACCTACTCCCTGATGCTCCTCAGGGCAACATCATCATACTACGCTGACCTGACTCTATCCATCAGCTCAGACTGAATCTGCAAACCCCACATCTGGATCTCCACGCCCGGAATGATGACCTCGATATCCAAACTATCCAGGTCGGCCAACAGATGACGATCTGTCGTCAAGAACATAGCTACTGGATACCTGCTCAAGGCATCCGCAACTACGTTGGCCTTCCCCGGATGGTACTGTAATGATATATCAAAGTCCTTTACCAGCTCTAACCACCGCCTCTGTCGCATGTTCAACTCCTTCTGAGTGAACACGTACTTCAAGCTCTTGTGATCTGTGAAGATCTCAACTCGCTCTCCGTACAGGTAATGCTTCCATAACTTCAAAGCAAATATAACTGTGCCCAACTCTATATCATGAGTAGGATAGTTCTTCTCATGAGGACGTAACTGCCTGGATGCATAGGCAATCACCTTCTCGTGCTGCTGAAGAACACAACCTAAACCCTTCCCGGAAGCATCGCTGAAGATCGAGAACCCACCTGACCCAGATGGCAAAGTCAAGATCGGAGCTGAAGTCAACCTCCTCTTCAGCTCATCAAATGCAGCCTGACACTCAACAGTCCAGACGAACTCCACGTCCTTCCTGGTGAGTCTAGCCATCGGCTCTGCAATCCGCGAGAAGTCTTGGACGAACTTCCGGTAATAGCCAGCCAAACACAGAAAGCTCCGAACCTCGGCAACTGAACTGGGCGTAGACCAAGACTCGACTGCCGAAATCTTCCTCTGGTCCACTGAAATCCCGTGCTTGGTCACAACATGACCTAAGAACTCCACCTGGTCCAAGAACAACTCACACTTCGAAAGCTTCCCGTAGAGTTGCTCCCTCCTCAGAGTCTCTAATACAACTCTCAAGTGCTCCTCATGCTCCTCCTGCGTCTTCGAATAGATCAAGATACCGTCTATGAAGACCACCACGAACTTGTTAAGGTACTGATGGAATATCTTGTTCATCAAGTTCATGAATACCGCGGAAGCATTGGTCTACCCAAATAGCATCATTGTAAACACGTACTGGCCGTACCGAGTCCGAAATGTCATCTTGGGAATGTTATCCCGCCTCACCTTCAGCTGGTGATACCCAGACCTCAAGTCTATCTTCAAAAATACCTTTGCCCCACTCAGCTGATCGAACAAGTCGTCGATCCTCGGCAAAGGGTACCTATTCTTGATAGTGAGGTTGTTGAGCGCCCGGTAATCAATGCACATGCGGGACGTACCGTCCTTCTTCGACACAAATAGGACTGGCGCTCCCCAGGACGAAGAACTGGATCTAATGAACCCCTTGTCCTGCAGCTCGTCGACTTGCTTCTTCAGCTCTATCAACTCGCTGTTGTTCACCCTATAGACATACTGTAAAATGGGCTCGACGCCCGGCACCAAGTCTATAGAGAACTCAATGTCCCTGTCTGGCAGCATCCCCGACAACTCCTCGGGAAAAACATCCGAGAACTCAGCTATCAACGGATGTGGCAAATCCTGCCCCGCCAACAAAGCTCCACAGAATCCAGCCTTCGGCTCCGCTGCTCCTCAAGTAAACTCAATCTCTGGCTCTCTCGGCATCCTAAAAAGAACTCTGTCTCCTCTACAATCAATGCTAGCATGGTGCATGCTCAACCAATCCATACCGAGTACCATATCGTACCTCGGTAGGGGTATTACGAGCAGACACGCACTCAAGTCCCGGCCTCTCAGAGTGACTCTCCGCCCCTTGCAAATATTATTAACCAGGATAATGCCTCCCCCGGTCATAATCTTGCAAGTCCTACCCAAATATTCAGTAATAATATTGTGTCTCAGAGCAAAAGAAACAGACACAAAACTATGAGTAGCCCCAAAATCAAACAAGGCGAAAGCAGGAAAAGAATCAAGAAGAACATGACCTGCTACAACATCTCCCACCGGCTCTACCTCCTCCTCTGCTGCCAAAGCGAACACCCTGTCCACGGGTGCTCCCTTCTGGTGCTGAACAAAGCGCTGCTGCTGGGTCTGAAGTGGAGGACCTCTCTGCTGAACTGCTGGTCCTCTAGCCGGCTGCACCCTGTCCTAGCCTCCCCTGGCTGCCCGAGCAGGACAGCCCTTCAGCTGGTGGTCGGTCCCTCCGCAGAATAGGCAAGCGCCTAACTGTTGGCACATTTTATTTTGATTAGTAACAGCATCTTCGTAGTTTAGTCTTCTGTTCCTCAGATTCAAATATTCTCAGAAGATCTACTACATGGAGTTCTTCCGTTCAAGCGCAATCATCTTTTATATTGAAGACTGAAGCAGTTACCGGCGTTCCCTGCATAAGACGGCGTCCTCCTGCTTAGAGTCTTTGTGTCTGTACAAGTCTAGGTATATCTGTAAACACCTAAGGACGGATGACAAGTAAAAAGAATAAGTCAAAAATCAAATACCTACAGAGCGGCATACCGGCGGCATGCTTCGGCATACCGGCGGTATACCGTTCTTAGCATCCAGAAAGTTGCTGTGATAAATTGTCGGCATACCGGCGGTATACCAATTTTTGTGTCCAGAAAGTTGCTGTGACAAATTGTCGGCATACCGACGGCATGCTCCGGCATACCGGCGGTATACCGTTTTTAGCGACCCAAAAGTTGCTGTGACAAATTGTCGGCATACCGACGGCATGCTCTGGCATACCGGCGGTATACCATTTTTAGCAACCCAAAACTTGATGTGACAAATTGTCGACATACCGACGGTATACCGAGTTTCAAATATTTGGTTTTTGAATTGCTCTGACTAGCATTAATGGCCGCATTTAATGCTCTCAAACGGTCATTAATATGACCGTTACTATTTGGCCGGTATACCGACGGTATGCCGCTGCATACCGACGGCATGCCGGTCTGCCTGTATCCAGAGCATTAAATGCCTCCCACTCTTGGTTTCTCTATAAAAGAAAGCTCTCTCTCGCTCTCTTGAGGCTTTCATCAACTCTAGCCATAAATTTTCCAACAACCAAGAGCTCCACCATTAATACTCTTCCAAGCTTTTAATTGTTATCCTCTCCCAAAGTGATAGAGTATTTAAGAGTTGTAAATTTCGATCTTCACGTGTTAGAAGATCAACAAGTTTCTCTTCTCATTTGTTTGAAGTTGGCGAGCCTTCGTAAGAAAACTCGTGTGTTGAAGTTGGCGAGTCTTCAGATCCAAACTCGTGTTGAAGTTGGCGAGTTCTTCAGATCCAAACTCGTGTGTACTATTTGACTAAATAGTGGATTTAAGCCGGAGAGAGTTCCGGGACTGGATTGCCTCAAGCGAGGATACCAGGATACATCCTTGTGTTTGATCTTCTCACTCTTTACTTTTATTTATCATATATTGCTTGTGCTGCACTAGTTTATTTTATTTCCCTATTCACCCCCCCTCTAGGGTTCTACAATTGGTATCAGAGCTTTGTTCTCTTGATTTGGATTTACACCCTTTGAGTGATCCATGGCCTCTAACCCTAGTATCAACACCTTCCACAATGAAGGACACTCCACAAATAGGCCTCCCCTATTTGATGGAACCAACTATAACTACTGGAAGATTAGGATGAGCATTTATCTAAAGTCCATAGATTTCGATTTATGGGATTGCGTGATAAATAGTCTTCCTACTCCTTCCAGAGCTATTGAGGATATTGCTTCTGACACCCTTCGGGACACACTTACTGAAAACACCAAGAAGCTTGCTAGTCGAGATGCCAAGGCAATGAATGCTCTTTACTGTGCTCTCGACAGTAGTTAATTCAACCGAATCTCTACTTGCAAGACTTCCAATGAGATTTGGAAGTTACTTGAAGTCACACACGAGGGAACTTCTGTCGCGCCCCAGAACCAGAATACTGGAGAGCGGGGGACAGAAATAGCCAGCTACGTATATTGAAGTGAATCTCACCACACAATACGGTCACGACTGTCTAGATGCATGAGGGTTTACTACGAGCCATCAGTCTCTTAAGGTCAATAACAAGCCTAGTGTCTCAATCTTAAGCAAGCGAGTAGATATAACAAGATGGTAGATCATCAGACATACAAAGTAAGGCGTCCCATACATTACATATTCAGATGATCATGAAGCTAGTCATACAAAATACGAAGACTAGCAAGAGTTTAAGTCATACATGAACAACCCTAGGATTTGTCAATCATGCTATAGCCCGTAGGCAGACAGTAAATAAAGTTACAAACGAACTAACACTTGCTCGGCGGCTAAACGCCTAAAAAGAATATTTTTACAAGGGAGTGGGAGAGCAAAATAAAACCCACTCGTTGCCGGGATTCCTTCTAGTGTTCACCATCTGGCAGAAAGGTTGGGAGATCCTCGGTAGCTGCTCCAAAATCTGGCCATACAAAACCAGCTGGGTCAGACCCCAGAAAGAGCAAGTGCCACAAAGGAGGCTTCACTTAAGAACTAAAACCAGCATGTCAGCACATAAGGTCATAGGTGAAATAACATAAGACATGAGTTAAAGAAAATATGATGATAAATGATAAGATAACTAAAGGACTATTCCGGTAACCAAGTTACAACCCGTAAACCAAACAAGGACCGGTGTTGTAACCCTTTACCTGAACAGAACTTAACCTCGAACCAATTATCGATAAAGTAAAGCATAAACAAGCATGTCCGGAGATATCCATGTACCGGATCTAGGCAAGACTAGACAAGATAGGACTCCATCCATCAATCACGGCCAAGCAAAGAGTACGGCTTGATACTTAACTAACTAGGGTTATCACAAGCTTAGTTACTAGCAATATGCAATGAGGTACGCCTATGGCCACAAGCCCTGCAGACTATCCAGGTTATCCAGACGCAAGGTTCAAGCTTAGAGTTATCATGCCTTGTTAGGTGACTTGGATGCAACACATGACAGTGTGCATAGTAATCGTTTTATGTAGTGCCCCACATAACAGTGAGCTAGAAATGTGCCCTACTCGTCGGCAGGCTACAAGTCCATCAAGGAAGGCGCCCAGATAACGGGATTGCTTGTAGTCGGAATACCTCTCTATATGCTCTACTTGATCAATCTAGTCATTAACCTAGTCAGATTCGGTATGAATCCCTGACCGTGGTAACCAGGGATACATGTCCTAGACATGATACGAGACAAGACTGGTTGCTTATACAAGCATATTCAATACAATCACCCACGGTGTCAAGAATTCACTTAGCATGTCAGGTTAGCCGTCGCAACAGTGTATCAAGGTTATCATGTCGGATTGCTTATCAAGATTACTTATCAAGGCAAGGGTGCGTCACAACGGTGTAGGGTGTGAAAAATACTTACACGCTGACATAAGACCAAGTCAGCCAAAGGCCATACGCTCAGTGCAAAAGTTATACGCTCAGTGAATATTTATCAGTTATTGGGAGATATGGCGTATTCGAGAAGATTGAGGACAGCCACGTGTCTACTTCTCCAGTTATACGACTCCTCATCAAGGCAGCGTATGGACTCCATACGACTCCTCATCAAGGCAGCGTATGTACTCCATACGACTCCTCATCAAGGCAGCGTATGAGGTCCATACGACTCCTTGTCACCCAAGTCAGCGTATGCAAGACATACGTCTCCAAAAGGCAGCGTATGGACTCCATACGACTCCTCTTCAAGGCAGCGTATGTACTCCATACGACTCCTCATCAAGGCAGCGTGAGGTCCATACGACTCCTTGTCACCCAAGTCAGCGTATGCAAGACATACGTCTCCAAAAGATAGCGTATGGACTCCATACGACTCCTCTTCAAGGCAGCGTATGTACTCTATACGACTCCTCATCAAGGCAGCGTATGAGGTCCATACAACTCCTTGTCACCCAAGTCAGCGTATGCAAGACATACGTCTCCAAAAGGCAGCGTATGGACTCCATACGACTCCTCTTCAAGGCAGCGTATGAGTCAGACTGCGCTACGCTAAAGAGCGCGCGCAACTCAGTGGCGCAAGCTAAAAAGCTCGTGCATACTGCTCACTGTCTTCTCCAAATCAGCAAGAACTCCATGGTTTGAACCCAAAGCTTCAAAAGTCCATAACTTGGTCAAAACAAGTCCAAATTCAACTTTTCAAAGGTCAAAATTGGGTAGAATAAAATTTTCTACAACATGGAACCATCAAAACTTGAAAACAAAGAAGTTTGATAGATCAAAACCACCAAAATCTGAAAATAACTAATTTCTAGATCTACAAAAATTAAAGCCTCAAAATGGAAAATGACAAGTTCTAATGTGTCTTAGAAACATGAGGAGAAGCTAATGGAACAATAAAAATGGGCTCTCATGTGGAAGCAAGTTGCACTTGCCTAAGGGGTATTCTTGGTTGGTGGTGGGTTTAATGGAGAAGGAAGAAGAGTTAATGAGAAAGTGGAGGAGAGAGAAAAGTTAGGTGGGTTATAAAGGGGGATGGTGGTGGGTTTAACATGATGAACCAAAGAATAAACTAAGCCAACCCAAAATAAACCAAGTTAAACCATTACATGCCATGACGAACCTAATCAAGATTAAACTGAAATTAGCTAGCCAGGCAGGAAAATAAAATACATGTCAGGATCCCGTATACGTATACTGGAAATACGTAGAACGAAAAACGGGGGTGACAACTCTACCCACCTTAAAAGAATTTCGTCCTCGGAATTTAATCAAGAGGCTAGAGATGTCGAGCAAGCTATATCAATTGCAGGCAATATATGACTAGCAGTCAATCAAGCAATCATTCATACAAGCAAGAAACTTAAGCGTATGGCATAAGAAAGACATTATACCTTACGAGTCAAACAGGTCGGGATATCGCGATCGGATATTATCCTCACGCTCCCACGTTGACTCACCCAAAGAGTGATGACCCCAAGCAACACGGACTAACTTGATAGTCTTGTTCTTGAGTATCTTCTCCCTCCGGTCTAATATGGATACGGGTCTCTCCTCATACGAAAGGTTGGTACCAACAACCAATTTCGAATGATCAAGAACGTGACTCGAATCCGGGATATACCGTCGTAATTGGGATACATGGAAGACATCATGTACCTCACGTAACGACGGCGGAAGAGCGAGACGATAGGATACATCACCTACTCGTTCTAGAATATCAAACGGCCCTATATACCTAGGACTGAGCTTTCCCCGCACGTCGAATCGAATGACGCCACGGGTAGGCGAGATCCTAAGGAATACGTGGTCGCCGATAGAAAATTCAAGGGGACGCCGATGAGAATCGGCCCAATGACGCTGGCAATCTTGGGCAACTCGAAGATGATCTCTGACTTGTCTGACCACCTCAATAGTCTGCGTCACCATTTCTGGTCCAAGCAATTGCCTCTCACCGATATCGTCCCAAGCTAAAGAAGATCTGCACTTCCTGCCGTATAAGGCCTCGAAAGGTGCCATCTGGATACTAGCCTGGAAACTGTTGTTGTACGAGAACTCTACGAGATGCAGGTGATCTTCCCACGAACCACCGAAGTCGAGTGTACATGACCACAGCATGTCTTCAAGAGTCTGGATCGTGCGTTCTGACTGACCATCTGCCTGCGGATGGTAGGCTGAACTGAACTTGAGACGAGTCCCCAAACTCTCTTGAAGACTCCGCCAAAAGTGTGAGGTGAATCTTGAATCTTTGTCAGACACAATACTGACTGGCACTCCATGCAATCTGACTATCTGCCTGAGGTACATCTCTGCAAGTTGATCTGTCGACTGACCGATTCTGAAAGGAAGAAAATAAGCTACCTTCGTGAGACGATCAACTATAACCCAGATGGCATCTCTCCCAGCTGGGGATCTAGGTAATCCAGTTACAAAATCCATGGTAATGTGCTCCTATTTCCATTCCGAGATCGGTAAAGGTTGAAGAAGTCCAGCTGGTCTCTGATGTTCGGCCTTAACTTGTTGAAAAACTAAACAACGAGAGACAAACCGGGCTATCTCCCTCTTCATGCCATTCCACCAAAAATGCTGCCGAATATCACGATACATCTTCGTACCGTCGAGATGAATTGAATACTGAGAACTGTGAGCCTCTGCCATGATCTCTTGTCTGATATCACCACTGGGTACACAAAGACGTCTCCCATGTCGGAGTGTACCGTCCTTATGAACACATAACTCTGGTCTTCGCCCTGCTACACATTCTGCTCTCAGCCGCTGAAGCTTAGAATCCGTGGACTGAGCTAACTTGATCCTCTCAACTATACTGGACTGAACTTGCATACTGCCATCAATGCCACATTGGAAGGAAGAACAACTTCAATACCCATCTTCTGAAGATCTGCTAATAACTCTGGCTGCGCCGTTAGAAAATAAACTCCGACTCTCCTGCTCAATGCATCTGCTACTACGTTGGCCTTCCCAGGATGATACTGCAAGCTGATGTCATAATCCACAAGTAGCTCTAGCCATCTCCTCTGACGCATATTAAGATCCTTCTGGGTAAACACATACTTCAGACTCTTGTGGTCGGTGAAAATCTCCACCCGATCTCCATACAAATAATGTCTCCAAAGTTTCAATGCAAAAACTACGGCTGCTAACTCTAGGTCATAGGTTGGGTAATTCCTCTCATGGTCACGAAGTTGACGTGACGCATAAGCGACTACCTTACCATGCTGTATCAAGACACATCCTAATCCCTTGCCGGATGTGTCACAATAAACTGAAAATCCTCCCTTTCCGTCGGGAAGCGTGAGAATGGGAGCCGTCATCAATCTCCGCTTCAACTTCTCAATTGAACTCTGACACTCTGCTGTCCAAGCAAACTGCACATCCTTACGGGTCAACTGCGTCAGTGGCGCTGAAATCCGAGCAAAGTCTGACACAAAACGTCGGTAATAGCCGGCCAATCCGAAGAAACTCCGAACTTCTGCGACGGTGCTAGGTACTGGCTATGTCTCTATAGCCACTATCTTCTGGGGATCAACTTCCACTCCACCTCTGATAATGATATTATCCAAGTACGAGATACGATCCAACCAAAACTCGCACTTACTGAACTTCGTGTACAACTGGTGCTCCCTGAGAATCTGAAGAACTACACGAAGATGCTGCTCATGCTCTGCCTCGTTCTCACTATAGACTAAGATGTCGTCTATGAACACTATCACGAACAGGTCCAAATAGGGCATGAAGATACGATTCATGAGGCCCATGAATACGGCCGGCGCATTGGTCGCTCCAAATGGCATAACAAGGAACTCCCAATGTCCATACCTCGATCTGAATGCTGTCTTCGGGATGTCCTGCTCTCTGACTCTGATCTGATGGTACCCTGACCGTAATTCAATCTTCGAGAATACTGCCGCTCCCCTGAGCTGATCAAATAAATCATCTATCCTTGGTAAAGGATATCTATTCTTAATTGTTATAGAGTTCAAGGTACGATAATCAACACATAATCTTGACGTACCATCCTTCTTCTTCACAAGAAGCATCGGAGCTCCCTAAGGTGATCCGCTAGCACGAATAAATCCCTTGGTTCTAAGTTCTTCAATCATCTTGTACAGGACCTCCAACTCTGATGGTGCCATCCTATAGACTCTCTCTGACACTGGTACCGTCCCTGGAATCAAGTCGATAGTGAACTCTATCTCTCTCTCTGGGGGGATACCTGGAAGCTCTTCGGAAAATACGTCAGGAAACTCTTCTACAACTCTGGGAAACTGAACTGCTGCTGCTACGGTCATCCGCAATGCTGGGGAAGAAGGTTCTACTCCGCCTCGAGAAAATGAAAACTCTGGCTCACCGGGAATACTAAAAATAATCTTGCCGACATGGCAATCTATTCTAGCATACTGGTCCCTCAACCAATCCATTCCTAGGACTACATCATAATCGGCCATCGGAAACTCTATCAACCTAGCGGGAAACTCTCTACCGCTAACTACGATTCGACACGAGGAAAATACCCTATCTACACCCACAAGTCCGTTACCAGTAAGTATATTGAGCCTTACTGATAATGACTCGGGCTCCAGTCCTATCCGTGTTGCGAATCGTGCAGACATAAATGAATGTGATGCACCTGAATCAAATAATACTGATGCAGGAAAAGAGTTGACGAGAATGGTACCTGCCACCACCTCACCTGATGCCAACTCCTCCTCTACGGTCAAAGCCATCGCTTGACCGTACCCTCTGGGTACTGGTCCTCTCTGCTGGAAACCTCTCTGGCGGTTCTGAACCTGAGCTTGGACCTGGGCATACTGTTGCGGTCGCTGCTGCTGGAATGCCTGAGCCTGAGGCGGCAATGGTCTCGGAGGCTGATACTGCTGCACTGGTGCTGGTCCCCTCATTGAGGGACTAGTCTGGACCGATGAGGATGAACCGGCTCTCTGTGGGCAGGACCCTATTATGTGATCCGGTGCCCCACAAGCCAAACACAATCCTTGTGCTCAGCGACATTCTGACACTACTTGCCCTGGCTTCCCACAATGAGTGCAGCCCATTGTGGAAGACTACCTCCGCTTCTGCTGCTGAGGATACGTCAGAGTCGAATGCTGAACCGACGTAACTGATGCTGCCCTCCTTGGAGCTCCAATAGTCAAGGCCCTAGCTGCCGGGGCTGGGGCGGAAGACTGGATCATCTGACCATGGGACCGCTTCCGCCCTCCAGTTCTGTCCATAATTCTCTGTGAGGTATACTCATGCCTCTTAGCTGCCCGCAAAACAGCATCAAAGGTCTGATGCTCAAACTGCTCCACTGCTAGAATGATCTCTAGGTGGAGTCCCTGCTGGAACCGCTGTGCTCGATCAAACTCGGTTGCCACCAAAGTGGGAGCAAACCGACTCAGTCTTGAAAACTCGGCCGCATATCCATCGACCGTCCTGCTCATCTGCCTGAGATTAATGAACTTCGTCTGTAAGTTATGCCGAGCCACAGCATCGAAGTACTTGATCTGAAACTTGTCACTGAATACCGCCCACGGAACAGGCGTTGCCAATCCAACCGCTATCATCGCCCACCAGGTGCGGGCTAGGTCCAATAACTGTAGGCGTACCACAGCTACCTTCTCTCCTTCTGGAGTCTTGGCTGCATCTAAGATAATCTCAATGTCCTGGAGCCACGCATCAGCTGCAATAGCGTCTTCACTCCCATCAAAGAAGGGAGGGTTGAGGCGCTTGAAGCTGCTAGCCGTACTATTCCCTTGATAACCAATATGGCCCATGGCATCCTGTACTGCCTGGTGCAGGGCATCGCCCCGACGATCTTGAGACGCAAGCAATGTCCTGATGAGACCCACCAAGGTGCCATCGTCAGGCTCTGCAGGCTGGACTGGGGGCTCGGGATCCCCGGAATGCATGACTCGGGAGGCCGCTCCAGAGTGCTGGACTTAGTCTCCAGGTTGCTGTTGGTCCACTGGAGGTGCTCCGCCTCGCTGATCGGTAGGACCAGGAACAATGCCGCTGAAGAAACGACATGGGGAACAATAAGAAAGGACCATGATGGGTCAAGGATATAGACATGTGATCAGGTCAAGAATTCTGAAAGATCAGAAGGCACGAGTAGAGATCAAGGGCGAGTGCTGATTGAGACATCTATCCAGTGAAACCCTCACCCATCTTGATTTACAAGACCTGCATGGGCCACCACTTAAACCGTGTCGCGCCCCAGAACCAGAATACTGGAGAGCGGGAGACAGACACAGCCAGCTACGTATATTGAAGTAAATATCACCACACAATACGGTCACGGCTGTCTAGATGCATGAGGGTTTACTACGAGCCATCAGTCTCTTAAGGTCAATAACAAGCCTAGTGTCTCAATCTTAAGCAAGCGAGTAGATATAACAATATGGTAGATCATCAGACATACAAAGTAAGGCATCCCATACATTACATATTCAAATGATCATGAAGCTAGTCATACAAAATACGAAGACTAGCAAGAGTTTAAGTCATACATGATCAACCCTAGGATTTGTCAATCATGCTACAGCCCGTAGGCAGACAGTAAATAAAGTTGCAAACGAGCTAACACTTGCTCGGCGGCTAAACGCCTCAAAAGAATATTTTTACAAGGGAGTGGGAGAGAAAAATAAAACCCACTCGTTGCCGTGATTCCTTCTAGTGTTCACCATCTGGCAGGAAGGTTGGGAGATCCTCGGTAGCTGCTCCGAAATCTGGCCATACAAAACCAGCTGGGTCAGACCCCAGAAAGAGCAAGTGCCACAAAGGAGGCTTCACTTAAGAACTAAAACCAGCATGTCAGCACATAAGGTCATAGGTGAAATAACATAAGACATGAGTTAAAGAAAACATGATGATAAACGATAAGATAACTAAAGGACTATTCCGGTAACCAAGTTACAACCCGTAAACCAAACAAGGACCGGGGTTGTAACCCTTCACCTGAACAGAACTTAGCCTCGAACCAATTATCGATAAAGTAAAGCATAAACAAGCATGTCCGGAGATATTCATGTACCGGATCTAGGCAAGACTAGACAAGATAGGACTCCATCCATCATTCACGGCCAAGCAAAGAGTACGGCTTGATACTTAACTAACTAGGGTTATCACAAGCTTAGTTACTAGCAAGATGCAATGAGGTACGCCTATGGCCACATGCCCTGCAGACTATCCAGGTTATCCAGACGCAAGGTTCAAGCTTAGAGTTATCATGCCTTGTTAGGTGACTTGGATGCAACACATGACAGTGTGCATAGTAATCGTTTCATGTAGTGCCCCACATAACAGTGAACTGGAAATGTGCCCTACTCGTCGGCAGGCTACAAGTCCATCAAGGAAGGCGCCCAGATAACGGGATTGCTTATAGCCGGAATACCTCTCTATATGCTCTACTTGATCAATCTAGTCATTAACCTAGTCAGATTCGGTATGAATCCCTGACCGTGGTAACCAGGGATACATGTCCTAGACATGATGCGAGACAAGACTGGTTGCTTATACAAGCATATTCAATACAATCACCTACGGTGTCAAGAATTCACTTAGCATGTCAGGTTAGCCGTCGCAACAGCGTATCAAGGTTATCATGTCGGGTTGCTTATCAAGATTACTTATCAAGGCAAGGGTGCGTCACAACGGTGTAGGGTGTGAAAAATACTGACACGCTGACATAAGACCAAGTCAGCCAAAGGCCATACGCTCAGTGCAAAAGTCATACGCTCAGTGAATATTTATCAGTTATTGGGAGATATAGCGTATTCGAGAAGATTGAGGATAGCCATGTGTCTACTTCCCCAGTTATACGACTCCTCATTAAGGCAGCGTATGGACTCCATACGACTCCTCATCAAGACAGCGTATGTACTCCATACGACTCCTCATCAAGGTAGCGTATGAGGTCCATACGACTCCTTGTCAAGACATACATCTCCAAAAGGCAGCGTATGGACTCCATACGACTCCTCTTCCAGGCAGCGTATGTACTCCATACGACTCCTCATCAAGGCAGCGTATGAGGTCTATACGACTCCTTGTCACCCAAGTCAGCGTATGCAAGACATACGTCTCCAAAAGGCAGCGTATGGACTCCATACGACTCCTCTTCAAGGCAGCGTATGGACTCCATACGACTCCTCATCAAGGCAGCGTATGAGGTCCATACGACTCCTTGTCATCCAAGTCAGCGTATGCAAGACATACGTCTCCAAAAGGCAGCGTATGGACTCCATACGACTCCTCTTCAAGGCAGCGTATGAGTCAGGGTACGCTGCGCTAAAGAGCGTGCGCAACTCAGTGGCGCAAGCTAAAAAGCTCACGCACACTGCTCACTGTCTTCTCCAAATCAGCAAGAACTCCATGGTTTGAACCCAAAGCTTCAAAAGTCCATAACTTGGTCAAAACAAGTCCAAATCCAACTTTTCAAAGGTCAAAATTGGGTAGAATAAAATTCTCTACAACATGGAACCATTAAAACTTAAAACAAAGAAGTTTGATAGATCAAAACCATCAAAATCTGAAAATAACTAATTTCTAGATCTACAAAAATTAAAGCCTCAAAATGAAAAATGACAAGTTCTAATGTGTCTTAGAAACATGAGAAGAAGCTAATGGAATAATAAAAATGGGCTCTCTTGTGGAAGCAAGTTGCACTTGCCTAAGGGGTGTTCTTGGTTGGTGGTGGGTTTAATGGAGAAGGAAGAAGAGTTAATGAGAAAGTGGAGGAGAGAGAAAAGTTAGGTGGGTTATAAAGGGGGATGGTGGTGGATTTAACATAATGAACCAAAGAATAAACTAAGCCAACCCAAAATAAACCAAGTTAAACCATTACATGCCATGACGAACCTAATCAAGATTAAACTGAAATTAGCTAGCCAGGCAGGAAAATAAAATACATGTCAGGATCTCGTATACGTATACTGGAAATACGTAGAACGAAAAACGGGGGTGACAACTTCCCAAGTGAAGGAATCCAAGATTAGTAGACTCACGCAAGAATATGAGTCCTTTAAAATGAAGCATGATGAATCTATTACTTGCATGTTTACTCGTTTTGGTGACATTATTAACCCTCTCTCTTCTCTTGGAAAGGAATATCCTGCTCATGAAAAGATAAGAAAAATTCTTAGAGGATTGACGAAAGCTTGGAGTCCTAAAGCTACCGTAATCATTGAGGGGAACGATCTAACAGTCATGAATCTTGAGACCCTCATGGGTAAGCTAATGACTCACGAGCTCGATATGAAGGATCAAGAGGAATCCTCCATACAAGAGAAGAAGAAGGAGAAGACCAAAGAGAAGGAGAAGACTCTTGCTCTCAAAGCAACAAAGTCCTACTCCAAGGATAGCTCCGACGACAATGAGTCGGACGACGATGAAGAAATAGCTCTCACAGCTAAGCACTTCCGGAAGTTCCTAAAATTCAACAAGACCAACCGCTCCAGACGGGACAATGAAGAAGATCTGGCGTGCTATCAATGCAGAAGACCCGGACACATCAAGAGGGATTGTCCGATGATAAGAAAAGACTCAAGCAAGTACGAAAAGCCTAGCAAGGGAAGCTCGTCCTCCAGAAAGTTCGCCAACACAAGCATTTGGTGTGAAAGTGACGCGAGCGACTCCGACAACGACAAGGAGTGCAAACACAATACCAACGTCTGTCTCATGGCAACCGATGAGGTGAAGAGTCCTTCTTATGCTAGAAGCAAGTAGATTCTCGATAGCGGTTGTTCACGGCACATGACCGGGGATGCTTTATTATTTACAACGCTATCGATGAAGAAGGAAGGACACGTCTCTTTTGGTAACAATCTCAAATTAAGGTCACATTATAGGGAATGGTAATAGAGGTTCCCCTCCTTATCCTTGTATTAAGAATGTGTGTCTTGTTACTAATCTTAAACACAATCTTCTTAGTATTAGTCATCTTACCGATAATGGTTATGATATCAAGTTTGTTAAGCTCAAATGCTTCATTACCGATAGTTCTAATGGATCTATTGTTTATGAAGGAATTAGAGAAAACAATATCTATATTTTATATCTTGTTGAAGACACTAACAATGACAGGTGCTTAGTTGCTAAAAATGATGAGAGTTGGCTTTGGCACATGAGGCTTGGACACGCCAACATGGATACCATCTCTCGTCTTGCTACCAAGAAGCTCGTAAGAGGACTCCCAAGCATCCCATTCAAAAAGGATATGGTGTGTGAAGAATACGAGAAGAGTAAGTTAACAAAGTCATCCTTCAAATCAATCAACTCTGTGAGTACTTCTAGACCCCTTCAACTTATCCATATGGATCTTTTTGGGCCTAGTAGAGTTGCTAGCCTTGGAGGCAAGCTTTATGCTTTTGTTTTAGTTGATGATTTTTCAAGATTTATTGGGTTATTTTTCTTGCTTGCAAAAGTGATACTTTTCGTGAATTTGTTGCCTTTTGTAAACGTGTTCAAAATGAAAAAGGTTTTTCTATTAACAAAATTAGAAGTGATCATAGAGAAGAATTTGATAATGCCGATTTCAAAAGATTTTGTGAAAAGAATGGTTTTGGACATGATTTTGCTTGTCCACGAACTCCTCAACAAAATGGTGTTGTGGAGAGAAAGAATAGAACCCTTGGTGATATGGCCCGGGTTATGATAAACCAATATAAGCTCCCCCAAAATTTTTAGGCGGAAGCCGTTAATACGGCATGTCATGTTATTAATAGGGTCTTGATTAGACATATTTCTAAGAAGACTCCTTATGAGCTTTGGTTTGACAAAATTCCCTCTATTGAATATTTCAAAGTTTTTGGTTGCAATTGTTTTATTTTGAATACCAAGGATAACCTAGGCAAATTTGAAGAAAAACCCTATGAAGGAATATTCCTTGGATACTCTACTCATAGTAAAGGTTTTCGTGTTTATAACAAAAGAAGTCTTGTTGTCGAAGAGTCAATCAATATCTCTTTTAATGAACTCAACTCTTCTACATTCTCTTCTTTCGAAGATATTGATAACATCTCGTTTGGGTTGGAGAACTCCTCTATTGAAGATCGTCCTTCTTCATCTAGCAATGAAGTCGTGACCCCATCAAAAGAGTCTCCTCCTCTCGAGCCTCCTCAAAAGGATCTTCCAAAAGAATGGAGATTTGTCACCAATCATCCTAAGGAGCTTATCATTGGGGATCCTTCCTCCAGTGTTAGCACAAGATCCGCCACTCGTGATCTTTGTGCAAATGTGACTTTTATCTCTCAAATAGAGCCTAAAAATGTTAATGATGCTTTTCTTGATGAGTTTTGGATGATAGCTATGCAAGAGGAGCTAAATCAATTTGAGCGAAGCAAGGTTTGGGAACTTGTTCCAAAACCTAGCAATTATCCCATTATTGGAACAAAATGGGTATTTCGTAACAAACTTAATGAAGATGGGTTAGTGACTCGTAACAAAGCCCGATTGGTTGCTCAAGGCTATAACCAAGAGGAAGGCATTGACTACGATAAAACCTATGCTCCAGTTGCACGTCTTGAATCCATTCGTATGCTTTGTGCTTTTGCTTGTTTTAATGACTTTAAGCTATTTCAAATGGATGTTAAGAGTGCTTTTCTAAATGGTATTATTAAAGAGGAAGTTTATGTTAAACAACCTCCCGGCTTTGAAGATTTTCAATTTCCTAATCACGTGTTCAAACTCCATAAAGCCCTTTATGGCCTCAAACAAGCTCCCCGTGCTTGGTATGAGCGCCTTAGCTCTTTTCTTGTTTCTCACAATTTTTCAAAGGAGAAATTTGACACAATACTTTTTATTAAATCCCATGATGGCACTCTCTTATTGGTTCAAATTTATGTCGATGATATTATTTTTGGTTCTACTAACAACACACTTTGTGTAGAATTTGCTAAAGTTATGCATGAAGAGTTTGAAATGAGTATGATGGGTGAACTTTCCTTCTTCTTGGGGTTACAAATCAAACAAGGACCCAAAGAAACCTTCATCAATCAAACGAAATATACAAAGGACCTCCTCAAGCATTTCGAACTCGACTCATCCAAATCAATGAGGACTCCTATAGCCACAACGATAAAGCTTGACAATGATGAAGATGGCACCTTGGTCGACATTCGTAAGTATAGAGGTATGATCGGTAGCTTACTTTATTTAACTGCTAGCCGTCCTGATATCATGTTTAGTGTTTGTTTGTGTGCACGATATCAAGCCAATCCAAAGGAATCACACTTGTGTGCCGTTAAGCGCATTTTTCGTTATCTCAAAGGCACATTAACATGGGTCTTTGGTATCCGAAATCCTTATCCTTTGAGCTTCACGGCTTTTCGGATGCAGATTTTGCCGGATGCAAGATTGACCGAAAAAGCACTAGTGGCATATGTCAATTCCTCGGGAAGTCTTTGGTATCGTGGTTTAGTAAGAAGCAAAATTCTGTTGCTCTTTCTACCACTGAGGCAGAGTATATTGCGGCTGGTTGTTGTTGTGCACAAATTCTTTGGATGTCACAAACACTTTTAGATTATGGCATTTCTCATTCTTGTACCTCTATTAAATGTGATAACACTAGCTCAATTAATCTTACGAAAAATCCAATTTGTCACTCACGCACGAAGCACATTGAAATTAGACACCATTTTCTTCGTGACCATCAACAAAAGGGAGATATTCGTCTTGAATTTATTGATACTACCTATCAGTTAGCCGATATTTTCACCAAACCGCTCCCGAAAGATCGCTTCACCTTCCTTTGCCGTGAATTAGGCATTTTATCTTTTGATCCATAATCCCTCTCAGCCGGCACACCGACGGTATACAGCGGTATACCGGCGGCATACCGTTTTTCGATTCAGAATTAGGTTCTGTTTCGAAACTCGGCATACCGTCGGTACACGTCGGCATACCGCCGGTATGTCGGATGGAGGCGGACAGGATTTCAAATCCGCAGCTGGGCCCACCTTTATTCCTCATCCCTTTATTCTCTCCCCTCATTAAATTCCCTCACATCAATCTCTTCCCTATTTATTACTCTCTCTTCTTTCAACTTCTTAACCTCCCATCCTATTTATTATCCATCTCTTCAAATTCCCCTCTTTCCTCCTCTTTTTACTCAACCTTCATTATTTCCAACCACTAACCTTTCACATCCCCTCTTTACTCCCTCTACATCCGTTCCCAAAACCACCCTCAAAATTCAAACTCATCCTTTCATCTCCCTCCTCTATTAAAACCCTTTCTTTTCTATCTCTTCTTCCTACTCCTCTATCATCCTCTCCAAAAACCCTAAAACCCTCTTCCATAGCAAATCCGAAGCGTCCCCGCTCCTCCTCCTCCTCCTTCTTCAACCCCTTTATCCCGGTGGTGCAACCTCACGGGTATGACCAACGGATCTTTTCCAACTCTTTGGCGGCCGAGCTATGGTTCTAGCACTTCGTTCATCACAATGTCTTCAAGGAACGAGCGATAAATTGGAACCTCTTCCCCGGTCACGTCTCCTTGTTTGATGAGGCCGGACTCTCCTCTCTACTTCGGCGCCAAATACCCGTCTACCCCGCTGTTGTCCGACTATTCTATTGTAACTTGGTCGGGGACGACGATCACCCCGCCATTCAGTCTATGGTCAATGACCGTCACTTCTGTCTCACTTTTCGGGACATCGAGCACATCCTCGACATCCCGGACAAAGGGGAAGCCTTGCCATCCTTGGCTGCTCTTCACTCCTCGGCGGCGTCCCCCTTCGACGAATTCTGCCGAATCATCTGCAAGGGCCCCAACCCTCCTGCCATCCCGGCCCTTTCTGCACAGTTGGAGCCGTTTTACTACGAGCTCCACAGGATTGTGTGTCATACACTCTTTCCTAAGGGTGGGAACTACGACGCTATTACCGGCGATGCCCTCGTCTGCATGTATTATCTTTATGCCCGGAAACCCTTCTCCTTCCCGAAGACTCTCCTTCTTCTCTTCCGGCGTGTCATGCCCGCGGGAAAGCAGAACCTCTACTACGGCTCCCTCATCACTCTCCTTCTGGAAACCTAGCAAGTTGATCTCTCTCTTTGCTCCTCGGATGGCGTCCCCTCCTATCTTGCTGTTTCTCGTTCCCTTAGTGGCCCCTCTACTTCACGTGCTTCGTCTTCCCAAGAGCCACCAACTTCCACTCCTGCTGCTCCCGCATCTACTCCGCCTGCCTCCGGCCGATACATGTCGCTTACTCAGCAGCACTTTGACATGCGCATGGCCTAGACAGAGGAGCAGATGAGGGCTCATACTCGTGGCCTCGGGAATCTTATTCAAGCTCGCTTTCATGATCAAGCTTATTTTATCCAGCGCACCATTCAAGATCGGGACATGTATCTGGATCTCAATCTTCAAGATCCAATGTACCAGGGTTCGTGCTTCTCCGATCCCAATGCCTATGGGTTCATGTACCCAGACGGCATTGATCCCTATGGTGCCTTTCAACAAGCTCAGGATGGTGGGGACGACCCGGCGGACGATTAGGGCTGGTTACCCTTTGGATGATGGTCTAGAATAATGTGTGGTTTAATTATGTGTGTTTGTTTGTCTTTTTTTGTTCTGTCTTTTGCGGTCCTTCGGGGACCTTTGTGTGGTTGATCCTAGTACTTTGCAGTCCTTCGGGGACTTAGTTTATGTTTGTTATCAAACTCTCGTGGGGAGAGTCTTTTTATTTGTCTTTTGTAGTATGGACTTCTTGCATGTATTAAGCTTTCACTTCAATATATCTATACATGTTTTTTATTCTATACTCTTGTTCTCATTATTGCAAATTTTTTTAAAATTGTTTTCCCATCTTTGACTAAGTGACAAAGGGGAAGAAAACGTATTGAGGGGGAGTTGTCTTCCTACGGGGGAGCGACTCCATGAAGATGCTCTCTCTCTTTTTGTCAATTATCAAAATGGGGGAGTTTATTGGCACATTTTATTTTGATTATTAACAGCATCTTCGTAGTTTAGTCTTCGGTTCCTCAGATTCAAATATTCTCAGAAGATCTACTACATGGAGTTCTTCCGTTCAAGCGCAATCATCTTTTACATTGAAGACTGAAGCAGTTACCGGCGTTCCCTGCATAAGACGGCGTCCTCCTGCTTAGAGTCTTTATGTCTGTACAAGTCTAGGTATATCTGTAAACACCTAAGGACGGATGACAAGTAAAAAAAACAAGTCAAAAATCAAATACCTACAGAGCGGCATTCCGGCGGCATGCTTCGGCATACCGGCGGTATACCGTTCTTAGCATCCAAAAAGTTGTTGTGACAAATTGTCGGCATACCGGCGGCATGCTTCGGCATACCGGCGGTATACCGATTTTTGTGTCCAGAAAGTTGTTGTGACAAATTGTCGGCATACCGACGGCATGCTCCGGCATACCGGTGGTATACCATTTTTAGCGATCCAAAAGTTGCTGTGACAAATTGTCGGCATACCGACGGCATGTTCTGACATACCGGCGGTATACCATTTTTAGCAACCCAAAACTTGCTGTGACAAATTGTCGGCATACCGACGGTATACCGAGTTTCAAATATTTGGTTTTTGAATTGCTCTGACTAGCATTAATGGCCGCATTTAATGCTCTCAAACGGTCATTAATATGACCGTTACTATTTGGCCGATATACCGACGGTATGCCGCTGCATACCGACGGCATGCCGGTCTGCCTGTATCCAGAGCATTAAATGCCTCCCACTCTTGGTTTCTCTATAAAAGAAAGCTCTCTCTCTCTCTCTTGAGGCTTTCATCAACTCTAGACATAAATTTTCCAACAACCAAGAGCTCCACCATTAATACTCTTCCAAGCTTTTAATTGTCATCCTCTCCCAAAGTGATAGAGTATTTAAGAGTTGTAAATTTCGATCTTTACGTGTTAGAAGATCAACAAGTTTCTCTTCTCATTTGTTTGAAGTTGGCGAGCCTTCATAAGAAAACTCGTGTGTTGAAGTTGGCGATTCTTCGGATCCAAACTCGTGTTGAAGTTGGCGAGTTCTTCGGATCCAAACTCGTGTGTACTATTTAACTAAATAGTGGATTTAAGATGGAGAGAGTTCCGGGACTGGATTACCTCAAGCGAGGATACCAGGATACATCCTTGTGTTTGATCTTCTCACTCTTTACTTTTATTTGTCATATATTGCTTGTGCTGCACTAGTCTATTTTATTTCCCTATTCACCCCCCCCTCTAGGGTTCTACACTAACCTCCTCCGGCATACGTCTCAGCTGTGCCCCGTCTTTCCGCAGAAAGTACACTGATGGGTCTGTCTCTGGCCCTGACCCTGATGCTGCTGGGCACGCGCCGGTGCCTGCTGAATCTGCAACGGAGGCTGCTGCTGAAATGGCCTCTGCTGATGCTGAAAGTGGAGGCGCTTCGCTGGTCCCGCACTGGAACTCGTCCCCATAGCATCACCGCTCCTCTTCAGCTTGAGGCCGAAGTCCTCCTCTGCAATCTGCGCGTCCATTAATATCTGATCGAACGTCGCGTCACGGCGACCCGAGGTGCGGGTACGTACTGTATGAATAAGTCCCGTACGGAACTTACGAGCCTTCTGCCCCTCATCCTAGATCATATCGGGAGCAAACCTGCTAAGGCGGAAGAACTCAGCTGCATACTCGTCCACCGACGAGTTTCCCTGCACTAGACCCACGAACTGGCCCTCCAATGCTGTAAGAGCCACGTCCGGGAAGAACTTCTCCTTGAAGGGCCTCCGGAAGTTCTCCCGTCTCAGCCCTCTCACCGACGCATGAGGATCCGTGCGGTACCATGTCAGCGCAATGTCGAAGAATCGGCTGGCTACGGCCGAAACCCAAAGTGCTCTAGGAAGCTCTGCCAGCTCCATGCTCCGCTGCACATCCTTTAGCCAGTCATCTGCATAAAGGATGTCCTCTGTGCCCATGAAGTCCTTGGAGCTCATCTTTCTAAAGTCTAATACTGTCCCTGGCCTGTACTGCTGCTGATACGGCTGCTGGCCAGTAGGGCCCTGTACCGTACCCGGTGCCACTCCACTGCTGCCAGTACAAGCTGATGCGAGTTCTCCATGCTCTGCCTCGGCATCTCAATCTGACGGTGTGACGCCTCCGACTGGCGCTGCAACGCCTCTGTCTGGGCCCGCTGTGTCTCCATCATCTGCTGAAGGAGAAGGAACATATGATGTGTATCCGTCGGTATCGGTGGTGGTGGCGGCAGCATCTCCGGAATGACGACCGAAACCCTCTAAGGTGGAGGTAGTAGACCTTCCTGTGCAACTGTCAGGGTCTCCGGGATAGTGGAATCACTGGAGGCAGTCTCGTGAACCTCCACCTCGGCCTGGTCAGATCTCTCGGGCAAGCTACTCGATCCAGTGGCCTGCGGGTGCGTCTTCGTCATCCTGGAGACGAATTGAAACAAAGAGATCAATATGGCACATGAGTAGATTTATCAAAGAAGGACAGTTAATTTAATACAAGGGAAGTAATCATGATAATCAAAAGATCAGAAATTTTCCTAGGTGTGATTGAGAAACTCCTATCATGTCCTAGGTCCTACGTCCTAATTGCAGGCTCGTAATTAGTACTCTAAGTCGAGCAACATTACGAGATCGCACTAATTGCGACACAGACCTGCATGGGCCACCACAAAAATGTGTCACGATCCGTACCCTTATGAGGGGCACGAGCACGTGGGTACGTCCAGCCTACGCCGTAGTATCGACGGTAGAACGCTGTACATAACGCCTGTAAATACTATGACTAACAATATAAAGGTACCTATACAGTATATACTCTCCGAATGGAGGTGACATAGTAATACAGTCTCAATCACAGAATAAAACTAAGGTAGATAGCCCAGAAAGAGAACATATGATAGATGAAATAGTAAATAAGTCCAGTGTCCAATACACCCAGATATATACAACATCACAAGGTCTCAAAATATAATATAGAAGCTACAGTCTGATAAAGCTAGCTGGATCGCAGTCCAGTCAAACCTAGCTAATCTACACTACTCCGGGAGTACAAAATCTAGTGGCTCTACTATAAGGCCACGGTCCTGGGCTACTCCATCTGACTCGAGCCCATAATAGGTCGAGCAGTCCGACTCAGAATCATATGTAATATATCATAACGGTATCCTCTCAGAAAAATGAGCAAGTACAAGCACTAACAGCAGTTCCATGTGAATTGACAAAATTCTATAAGAGACAGTATAATGAACTACAAGACAAAGATATATGAAGATATGGGAACTGTTCGGAAGCTGAGTTACAACCCTTAAACCAAACAAGGACCGGGATTGTAACTCTTCTCCCGAGCAGAACTTAGTCTCCAATCAAGGTACAATGTAAAGGCATATAGAGCATGTGAGTAACTGTATATCAGGCATGGTAAGAAAATGCTGAATGTAGAACAGAGCAGGATATGCGATAAGATAAAGTAAATATAAAATGTGCCTCGAATATAATAGCATAATGTGATCGGTATGGGTCAAGATCAGGCTTCCAGCCGACCGGCTACAAGTACGTGGACTCGGCCCGGCCGGGATGGTAAGCTATGGAGCAAGTAGTAGCACAGGTCAGGCTATACCCATCGTGAGGTGAGGGTATAACTATGATATAAGTAGTAACTCAAGGTGGGCATTGTTCACACTATCTATAAAATTCCCCATTCCCCGAATAGTATACGGATCCGGACATAGCACGTCATGATGCGGGATTCCCTAAGAGGGGAGCAAGTCCTCTTCAGGAATCTGCGTTAATACAAGTACAAGAATCAAGACCAAGCAAGTACCAGTATCCCAAGAAATTTAGGAATGACATCTCATGACAGGAATCCGACAATACTAGTCCGTGAACTATCGTGACTGAGAATCTAGTAAGACACTACAACTGAATCGGATATAGCAAATATCATGACAATGAAAACTATCAGTGAATGTACTCGCCTGCTGTCCTGAGCTGTAGGGTATATCAATGCTCAGAGTGGTAATCAGAGACCTAAAGATGAGATATTGTGTGTTAATTTAGGTTTAAACAAGTTTAAGAATGATTCACAATGAATGATATGAAATCTAGGTCAAACTAGGTCTCACTGAGTCCTATCAAGTCAATCTAGGTAAAATCAAGTTATATCGAGTCAATCTAAGTCAGACCAAGTCAACTCTAGGTCATACCAGTTATCGCAGGTCAAAACAAGTCAAAGAAAGTCAAACGGGGTCAAGAGTTGGCCTACAGTTTATTTTTGGTCAACTGGTCAACCCTGGTCAACTATGGTCAACTCTAGGTCAACCCTAGGTCAAATTAGTCAAATGTTGACCAACAGTTGACTTTTGGTCAACTGGTCAACTCTAGTTTGGATTTGGTCAAATCTAGACAAAGTGTTGACTCACGGTTGACTTTTGGGTAAAAAGTCAACTCTGGGTCAACCGAGCCAAAATCGGTTCAAATATGATATTTGTAGGGTGTACCTAACAAGTCACCAAAGTTTCAAGTCAATCCGAATACCCGAACTCCGTATCTTGAATTTACCCGATTACCCGTAATATATTTACCCTTAAACCATTCTAACTCGACGCCAAGTGGCCTTCCCTTAGGAATTTCACTCCGGGCTTCCTAGGGTAGTAGCGTACAAGCCTATACAACCATTACCTACCAAGTTTCCTAGGAAAAGTGGACATCCAGTCCATCTTACGGTCCGAATCGCCCGATTACCCGTTATCTTGAATATTTCAAGACACGCGATGGTACGGTGCGATACCATCTCCCTAATCCCACACGCAACCCCGATTCCAACTCGGGAGCCTACCCACAAAATCTAAATCACATTTGCTAAGTCCCTCCAAGTTTCGACGCGTTCCGAATCACGGAACTCAATTTCACCCCTTCACTAATTCCTAACTCGACCGTTCAATCGCTCACTCAACTCATTCAACTCTCTCTTTTCACACTCTCTTGGGACAAGTTTTGGGGGTTATTTTAGAGGGATAAATAGGTGTTATAGAGCTATATAGGGGCATATATATATATATATAGGTATATAGGGGGTTTTGGGGGTCAAAAGAGGGTGGTTTGGGGTGCTAATGCAGCTCCTACTGCTGCTGGCTGCTGCTGCTATTGCAGCTTGCTGCTGCTGCCATTGAAGCTGCTGTTGTGGCTGATTTGGGGGGGGGGGGGCAGCAGCCCCCTTGCTGCTGTGGGTGCCCTCCCTCTTCCCTTCACTTCTCTTACTCCTTCTCTCTATTTCCTCTCTAAACTCTCATCATCCTCAACTCTCAATTCCTCTCTAAACTCTCAATCTCTTCCTCCAATCTCTCTCAATTCCTCTCTAAACTTCTTCTATATATAATACCACTCTCAAACAAATTCCCTCATCTCCTCCTCTACATATGCAAATACACACACACACATATCTACATATGTATACATATACACACACATACATATCTATATATATAGATATATATACATATATAATATATATATATATATTATATATCTATATATATATATATATATATACATTGTATGTGTGTGTGTAGAGGAGGGGTAGTGGTGTATATGTGTGTATTGTGTGGGTGTATATGTGTGTATATTATATATATATATATATATATAGATATATATAATATATATATATATATATATATGGACACACACACTTATACACAAATACACACACATATACACACTACCCCTCTCCTCTACACACACACAAATACACATGTATATATATATATATATATATATATATATATATATATATATAATTATATATATATATATATATATATATAAAGGGGTGTAAAACCATAATAAATCCTTAACTAGATTTTAGGGGAACCTACAAAATCTAGGGTCACTTGTAGAGAATGTCCCCTCTCTAATTAATGTGAAGGAATAATGAGAAAGGAGAATTTATGATGGGTTTAAAGCATACCTAAAATGTGGATTTGATGGAGAAGAAGATGTTGGAAGGAAAGAAATGAAGAGGAGAGATTTAACTTAGTGGTGAAGTAAAGAGGTGGAGGGGTGGCCTTATGGTGGCCGGTGTAAGGAGGGTGGAGGCACTTGTAATTACAAGTTTGCCCTCCCTTGTCTTCTAGGCTAAGTTAAGTCAATTTTTGGGTTTGGGATTAGCAAAAATTAAACAAAAAATCATAATTAAGCTAGATACTCATAGGGGATTATTCCAAACTCCTAATCCTAAAAGTTAAGTATGGTGGGCCATGGTTAATTAACATGCTAATCACACTCAAGTCAAAATTCTTCGGGGTCCCGAATTAACTCGAAATGCGATGAAATTCGAACCCGACTCCTATAATAATTAAATATTAATATTCATGAAATAAAATTCCCAAAAATATTAATAAATGGAAAATTACCATTTTACCCCTAACTTGGAAAAGTGAGGGTGACATAGTCTCTCGTGTCTCGTTGTGTCTCGTCTTCACCTATGTGACTCGCCGAGTCTCAAGTCTCGTGGTAAGTTTGGACACGGCTAGTTCGAGAGTGTGTGTCATACACGACCCGGACACAGGACTCGACCATTTTCGTGTCCTTGACTGTCAGGACACGAAGAATATGCTATCGGTTTAAAGCCCATTAACCTAAACCCGACCATGTTAACCCTTCCCCCCCCCGGCCGAGTTCGAGCCCCCCCTTTCCTTTCTTTTTTGTTTGTTTTGATTTATTTTTATTTATTAGTGTATATGATATAATATTTATATATATATATATGTATGTATTTATGATATATAAGATTATAGATACTTATATATATAGATATATATTATATAATATAATATAATATTATATAATATAAATAATATATCTAATATATATATATATATAATATATATATATATATATATATACGTATTTATTATATATTATAGAATATATTTATGTATATATAGATATTATAATATATATAGATATATATATATATAGATATATTATATATATATATATATATATATATATATTATTGTATTATATATAGATATATATATATATATATATATATATATATATATATATATATCTATATATATTTTTTTTATATATATTTATATATATATATCTACTGTATTTATATATATATTTCTATATATAGATATATATAGATTATATATATATCTATATATATATACTGTTATATATATATATTTTATATTTAGTATATATATATATATATATATCTATATATATGTATATATATATATATCCATTTATATATATAAATATCTATATTTATGTCTATATATAGAAAATATTTTTTGGTATTTATGTATGTATTTCAAATTCAACTTTGTACAAAATATTATTGTGTATAAAATTCACAAGTCATTTTATTATTTATTTGTGACTTGTATATTTTACCCCTTTAATATATTTGTATATATTTAAATCCTGTATTTTATAAATCATGACCAATTGATGTCCAAACCTAGCATGGGTTTTTGGGCCCAATTGTGTCTATACATTCAAAGTCTGTACAAGTCATATTGGATTTGATTCATGGCTTTGGGGTCCCGTATCTGGACTTCAGTTCAATTTCGAATACGTGGATAAAATAGAATATTATTACTTATTTTCCAGAAATTGTTACTTGCTGATTTTGAATTTTATATATTTTAAGTGCTGTAAAAATCTAGGAAAAATTGTATTTAAATACCTGTAATTTAGCTAATTTATTATAATTTTTCCAGCATTTAATAAGTACTTTTGGCATTTTGTAAAAAATGGAAAAACTAACTCATTTTCAGGTACATATGTTTGCTGATTTTTAATAAATATCTAAGAAGGTTTATAAATTCCAGAAAAATTGGTATAAATTTCTATAATTAACAAGGTTCATTTTGGTACTTTATTTTATATAAAATTGAGCTTTTGTCTATCTCAAAAATGTTGGAAACAATGTACGTTTAATTTATTATTGAATAGTTACGACTTGTAATGTTTTGTGTGTTTTGAGTTATTGTAGTATTGGACCACCCCTACAAGTAAAAGACCCTAAAAAGTTAGTTTGGGTATTGTGTCACCCCACACTGGTCTCCTATGCTAAAGTCATCATTTGGCTAGATGTCCAGTCAGAACGTCGTGTCGACAACTAGTGTTTTAGTATTTAACTTAGTATAAAAACTAAGTTTATGTATTATTTCTACAGTGACGATCACAGGCATCTCTAGCATTTCTATCACTACCTTGCTTTGCTAAAGGCAAGTACCTCTACAACTTTACTACTACTAGAACAATAAACTGTGATTTCCAACCATGTTAATGATCCTTGGGGTAGCAAGTTAAAACTTCAGAGTTGTGTTGCTTTCAGTCTCTACCATGCTTAGGACAGTTTTTCATATATCTCACATGTTTAAACAACGAGTTAAGGAAAAACTGTTAGTAGTGTACGTGATCATGACCCCTTTCTCCGTATGTTTACCGAGCATTGTTACATCTATATGTAACTTTGTCGTAAGTCTGATCCCGCATTTGTGTATGGACATACACCGATGCCGTTAAGGGTACGTATGTACACTTCAAAAATTGAATGTACCACTGTACATCCCGATTACCTATTGACTGATTACTCACCTACTACAGTTTTAAACTTTAAAACAAATATTTATTGCCATGATGAAATGTATCAAAACTGGAAAACAAGATATGTCATTTATCTCTTTCCATCACATGATCAGTATATGTTTGTTAGAATCAGTACTTGCTCCCGTCCTGACAGGATAAACGTTGTAGGTATACTTACTAAGGAGGAGTTGCTTTATGATTCCTATTATAGAGTTGCTACCGAGGACCAGGCTTTATCTTACGAGGTGTACCTGCGGGGAAACTCGTCTAGTTTGTGTAGTTGCTCGGGATATTTGAGCGTAGTCATGTATTAGACTACGATTTTGTAACTGGACCTGTAGTTTTATATTTGGACTTGTATTTGGAACTTACTATTATACGAGATAACTTTTGTGTTTGGACCATTTCCGTCTCATTATTACTTGTAAACTGTTAGCACACTTTGGTCTTATCTTATTGTCTTTAGAACGCTTACTACGCATTTCCAAGCGTAGGCTGGACATGACTCGGCCCGGCCCAACAATTTGGGTAGCGGATCGTGACATGATCTCTTCAGGTTTAGCCGAGTTTGAGTCAGGAGCATACGAACGGATTTGAGTCAGCATCAGAGCACGGTGCCTTTGTAGTTGAGGTTGTCTTTGATTAGAAGTTGTACTCAGTTAGTTTATTTCATGTATTTATATTATTCCGTCTATTGGTAGTGGATTTGTGTCCACCGGGCGTGACTTTATTCTGGGAAACATTCAGTCTATATTCTCTATTGTTCAGTTTCCTTGACATTCATTGGTCTCGGTTGATTCTTTATTATTATGTGGATGAGAGATAGACTGCCATGACTTGTGTATATTAAACAGCGTTCTACAGCCGACACTGCGACGTAGGCTGGACTTGGACACGTCTTGTATCGAAAAGCGGGTGCGGATCGTGGCACTAAGTTATGCTAGGCTATCGAAGTCATTCTAAGCACTGTCTCATGTTTTCTGTAGTTGTCAAAATTACTTGATTTCCACGACGCAAGGCCATCACATAAAGTATGACCTGGGCGGTAGTGTCGCATATAACACAAGTTATTTAATGCACGATGCCACGGACTTAGTATTAAGGTACGAACCACGATAGATTCAAATTGAGTTTGAAAAAAAGGGCCATCAAATAGGCGTTACTGAGTTGAGTAAAATGATAGGACAATAAGGAAGAATTTATCCTAAAGAAGAATGCTCGCGACCAGGGTCATCGAGGAGGTCTCAAATGCTAGAATTCTTGAACTTGGCCCTGAAAAGATGGTAACATTAGAAGAAGAATGATTGTGTGAGACGTCAATTCGAGTCGAGTCTTGCATGGTCATTGGACAACTTGTCGACAAGGTAAAAGTTTTCTCGAGCGGCATCCCTGGGCCATGGAACCGTATTTGCCTAAGAGGAAACGGGGGTAGCTAAGCCGCTGGCAACAAGGGAATTCGGTGGACGGTCATTGGGACTAGCTACTTGCTTTGACCGGACCATCATATTCCTAGCTAAGTCCGGGATAGCTTATGGTGCTAGTGACTAGTTCATATAGATGTCGGCAAAATAGTGGCCATCCACGTGTATGTTTGGAATGTGTCGATTGAATGTGTGTACGAATTGGAAGACAATTTTTGGACCTAAGATTTGGTTGCAACGTAGACACCGTGCTTCGACACGAGATGTGACGTCGAGCCTTAAGTTGTTGCTAGAGCTGCACAAGTTGGTTTGAGTCGTTGCGAGTTTAAGTCAGAAATTGCCACAAGGCAAAGTTGGTTAGGTAACACTAAGTTCACAAGTCTTGATTTGGTCAGTTGGTAATTAAAGAGCAAGGGCGCGAGGCGGCAATATGGTAGGCCGGCCTCATATGGATTGGTAGCACGGTCACATGGAAATGGATACTATCATGTAGTTACGTCTCTGAGTATGGGCGAAAGGCAAGCACGACTTGATAATGTTGACGTCGTTGACACGAGAAGGGTCTAGAGCAAGTACAGTAAGTTGCGTTGCAAGGTACGGGATGGTCTAGAGACATAAAATAGGCGACGAGTCTGAGTCTATGTATAAAAACTGATCCTAAGACAAGAGTAGAAAGATAATCGAAAAGGGATTATGTTGCACAAAGTAAATGACGTGTTGGTTTTGTATGGGTGGGCGAGGAGCTCATTCCACCAGTACAGTTGAGTACTGACACCCACACAGTTTTTATGTGCAGGATAGGTAGAAGCTC
>JANAVB010004796.1:4202186-4561690 GCA_029216955.1 Iris pallida
TTTTAAGTTAAAGCAAATCGAACACTAGTTATTTGGACTGAAAGATAAATACTGGTTGGATTCAAAGTATTGGGCTCTAAGAAAATCATTATATACTTACTGGACCTTGAGGTTTAGAAACAATGAGATAAGTTGTGGGCTAGGGCTTCAAGGCAAACAGTAAAATATAAATTATATATATATATATATATATATATATATATATATATATATATAAAAAAACTCAAAACGTAATCCGACTAGTCCCCGATTAATCCCTAGTCCTCGCGAACCGACTAGAGGCCGACTAGCGATTTTTACAACCTTGAATCAAACTAATGAAAGCTCAATAAAATAATGGAAGCTATTGAGAACTAATGAAAACTGAAGAAAAACTAATGAAAGAACAAGTTCAAAATTTCAAACATCTCGTATGCACAAGGTCAAACATTTGTACAAATTTGAACAACAAAATGCTCTCTATACATATGTACATGCTAAACATCCCGTTAATAGATGCAAACTAATGAAAGTTCAACAAAATCAAGAAAAAGAAAAAAAATCTGATATAAAAATTTGAAATAAAAACTTATCAGGATGGCAGGATCGCGTAGATGTCGGGGGTGGCTGCCGCTTCTTGTCGCAGCTTGATCCACTTCTATCGTAGCCGCTGAGAGAGAGAGAGAGAGAGAGAGAGAGAGGGGGGGGGGGTGGGAGAGAGAGAGAGAGACGAGGAGAAAAGTCAAACAGACGGGGCACAAAACATTCTGGAGAGGAAAACCTAATCCTAACTTTATGGGTCTGGTTGTCGGGTTCTTTAACGAGTTTATTGAACAAATCTGTTTGTTAATGAAAAACGTACTCATTATAACAGGGGTATGTAACAAGCTCAAAATGGGTACGGTGTGCCATACTGCTACGTGCCAAACTTTTAAATTATTAATAAATTAATTGGGTATGTATCTGGTACGAACCCACACATACCTGTATCGGGTATACACCCGTACCAGTGTGTGTATGACTTCCATTTTGGAGTACCCATGCTTCATAGCAAGTAAATGCTTATGGGTCAGACGCATGTTCAACATATGAGCTAGCTGAAATGAGAATGTTGAGATGGATGACTGACAATACAATAAAAGATAGGGGAAAAATGAGTGCATTTGTGATCGAGAATAAGACAAGATAAAATTGTTAGGATGGTTGGGACGTGTGCAAGAGAGACCGGTAGATGCAATTAGGAGTTACATGCTATTAGTTAAAGGAGTTGGTAGAGTCAGAGCTTCAGGGGTTACCTATACGAACTTGGATTGAGTTCGTGTACAAGGGCCAGGCATTTGCTAATGTGAGAAAGGAGATGATACTTAACAGAGCTGAATGAGATAAAAGCAAGCAATCACGCAGCCAACCCCAAAAGTTTGGGATGCGGCTCTATTGTTGTTGCCGGACGTAGAGATATAATGCAAGCCTCTATTTTTTTATAACAATTGCCAAAGGCTAGCAAGTATGGGTACTCCAAAAATAAGAGCCATATCCTTGCCGTGTTGTCTTGTCTCAAACATGTAGTGGTCAGGACACAAACACTTCAACATACACTACATGTTCGTATTCTATTATATTCATACATGTCCCCGCACAACATATACCAGAAGAATGCGCTTTTAGTCTTAAGCAACAATAAGGATTTTATCCCTACCTTTTGAGATAGGTAGAAGTAAAGAACTTCTGTGTAGAGGCTATTGGAAAGGTGAAAGTGCATTGAAAGTAGCACTTACACTGCAATTGCCCCCATGTGGAGACAATTTTCGTGTATGGGTTGACATTGCAACTACATTGAGTGGATGTGATATTACATTTCATTGCAACTGAAAGTGTCATTTTTTCATTTCTCAGTTGCAGGAGAAACAAGGGCTGTGCTCTCTACTCTTTTAATTCTCACATACCCTTCCATGTTGTCATCCAAACAAAATGGTTTGAAACTCCTCATTTGCAGGGGACAAAAACTATGTATCCAAACATATTTTGAAAAGTGATACATTTACACTTTCATTGAAAGTGCACTGTATTACAACATATTGAAAGTGACACTTTTATACTTTCGAGGATCTACAAGCATCCAAATATCTCCTTATTGTAGTACTATATTCAATACCCTGGACTCCGTCAGCAGGTTTTTATTTATTTATTATTATTTAAGTTAACCATAGGCCCTCGTAAGCTTCTACTAGCTGTTTTATTTAACATTGTCTGTAATTTTGTATTTTAAAGATGTTACTTGCTGTCATTTGATTGGTAATTGTTAAGACATTTTATAGAGACAAGGTTATATTTTCTTTGATCCTTATTCAGTTTTTGGTGGATTACCTGACAATGCTATCTTGGTGGATTGATTATTGGTTATATTTGTTGTATCATTCTTATCTTTGGAGCATTATATTTTTGTTTACCGCACTTGTGAGATCAGGTTTTTCCAACTTTTTGTGTGAAATTCTTTTATTGTAGGCTATTTACTCTTTTAAGTTTAAAGGTACCTGAGGACCGCAAATGGCTTTGTTATTTTGATTCATTTAACATAAAAAATTCCTGGAAGTTGGTTGTGTTTCTTCATATTCTGTTATATTATTTGTCTTCAAAACCAAATTGAGTTAATTTCCTTAACATGATTCAAGTGATTAGATGAGTCAGTGCCATAGGTATTGGCTGAAATCTGTGATTTAATTCTCGTGTGGCATTGTTGTCAGAGCTAGCTTAACTAATCTAACATGTCCATGCATTGGAATATGTATCTAATGGTTTCTAGTACTTATTGTCTATGTTCACAGATGGAAGAGTCCAAGGAAATTACTGCACATTCTTCAATTAATTCTTCTCAACCTCTCCAAGTGGGGTTTGGTGCACTTTCTGATAACCATGGTTCAATGTTACATGGGACTCCTAAGTATCTTCAGCAGAGTTCTATGCCACTTTCCTCTGGAGGTTTTCAGACTGTTTCACCTCCAGTGAATGTTCCTGGACATATTTCTGCAACTTCCTCATTTAAGCAATCACAATTCAGTGAAGCACAGCCTGCAATTGCTTCCATAAAGGCATCCACAAATTCCTCTTTACTACCGTCACCTCATGCTGAAACTACAAATCTCAGATTGGATGCAAGAGGTAATGGGGCACATCATATGACACAAGTAGTTCAAGGTATTTGCTTGCACTTTGCTCTCATTCTTTTCGCTTTACATCTTGTCTGCAATGGGTTTGAGTCTACTTAATGTAGGGGTGAGCAACGGTTCGGTCCAAACCGAACCGGATTTGCCAAAACCGAATTAGCCGAAAACCGGATTTACCAAAACCGAAAACCGAACCGTTATTTATAAAACCGAACCGAACCGAATTAAACCGGTTCGGTTTTCGGTCGGTTCGGTTTTATGGGCCCAAATGGGCTGGGCCGTCCAAAAAAAAAATTATACCAAAATGTCAAATTTTATACCAACAAAATATAATATTACATACTGCAGACTCTGCATGTTGTAGAATGCATTCAGCTATAGTAAAAACATTACATTTACATGACTCAAAATTTACATTACATTCAAACAATTACAAATTTATAATATACATTCCAGAATCCAAATAGTATGACAATTACAAATTTATTATAAATTGAAGATATTTACAAAAACTCTGACATTCCTTCAAAAGATTTTTGATGATCATTCCTTCATTGGTTTGGTGGCACTGCACCTGTATTTACAAAAACATCAAAAAACATTATAACCAAAACTTGAATCATGATAAGCTGACAAGAATAGTAGAATACCCAAGTTGGCACAATCATTATAACCAATTAACCTGTATTTACAAAGTAAGATTACAGAGTTATTGACTAAAAATGTAAAAGACATAACACAAAAAAACAATGTGCTCCCAACACTTATACTAAGGAATGATACAGCAATTTACATGTAAAGAAAGACATATTCAGGTCAATATTTCCCAACTTATAAAGTAGAGAGATTGTTAGGTTTTAAAACACTTTCAGTTTCATTAAAAATCCAGCCACTACTATTGGGAGCAGTAGTCAGTATGCATTATAAAACTAAGACAAAAGAAACATTACAGGAAGAAGCAGTATGCAATATAAAACTGTTATAAACAAAATATTAGAGCAGTGCACATCTGAGTCCTGACATCTATATCACTTTCATGATAAGATCAAAAAAATTGAAGACAAAATTTGAAGGCCAACACAATAGTATGAATCAATTAATAATAGAAGCAATTAATACAGAGAGAGACCGAACCTAGTTGCCCAAGTATTAAATGCCACCAACTTTGGCAAGGTCAAGACCCAAACCTGCATTATACAATCAATAAAAAAGAGGGACAAAAAGGCTTAGAATGGCTCGTTGTGCGTCATTAATGATGTAGTGTATGCCTCGCCAATGGCTGCAGCAAATGCCACGCCAATGGCTGCAATGAATGCCAAATCATCGTCGTCAATTCTTATGAAAAAATTAGTAACATTTTAGAATATTAAACGGATCATCATCTCACCACTGGCTGCAACAAGTGCCTCACCACTGGCTGCATCGAATACCTTGCCATTGACTGCAACGAGTGGCTCGCTACTGCACAACAGAAGAAATCCAACATTTGATATGATACAAGTGTATACAACAACAAAGAATATGCAAAGATAAAACTGCAGAAATAAAATGTGCACAAAAATTATGATGTGCAGGTACTAACCATGCTAAACTATAATGTACACACTTTGTACAAACTGTTACTAACAACATGAGAACTGGACCTAAAATTAAGCAAACCGTGCTAAAATTAAGCAAACAGACCTAAAATTAAGCAATCAATGCTGCTTGCAAGCTTTTTGTTTTTTAGCAACATGCCAACAACAACATAGCAACCCTTCATATAGCTTTCCATTTTCTACCATTTTTTTGTTCTTTCCTTTTTTTTTTTCCAGCAACCCTGCATATATTCCATAATGAAAAAATCCAAAGATTCGAGACAACAACAACCAAGGGGCCAACATGGAACAAAGTACTTACAGTGAGTGAGTTAGTACAATATTCAAAATTTTGAGACAACAAGGGGCCATGGCTATGTAACTCGAATACAAAATTGCTCTCCTTCTACGATTCATGCAAGAAAAATCAAAATTAATTAGAAAAAAATGAAATTAAATCAATAAATAATTATAGAAAAATTATAGTCGACAAATTTAGGTAATTCTAACCAGAATAAAGGATTCCTAGTGAGGAACAGACCACTTCAAAAGATCGGGATTAGATCTCAACATATCTAGGTTAGATCTAGGTTAGATCTAGACAGGAAGAGCTGCAGAGCCGCAGATCTGGTGCACACGAGTCAGGAACTCGAGGTCGACTCTTCGAGAGAGGCAAAGCCACCGCACTGCAGCAGAGGAGAAGAAATATTTAGGACAAAGTGAGAAGAGAGGGGAGTTGGGCGGCTCTCGAGAGAGGAGATGACAAAAAATTAGGGCAGAGGAGATCGGGAGAGCGGCTAGGGTTTCTTAGGAAAGCGGTTGGGCCGCTGGGGAACACTAGGGAAGGGTGAGCGAAAGTGAGGGATGAGAGAGAAAAATTAGGTCCGTGATAACTTTTATATGTAGGGAGGGGTATACATGTAAATGTACATAATTAATTCGGTTTACGGTTCGGTTCGGCTACAGAACAACAAAATCGTGAACCGACCTGTAAACCGCTAATTTCTAAATGAAGAACCGAATTTCGAACCACTTCTCTGAAAACCGAACCGAAAGCTAGTTTCGGTTCGGGTCGGATCGGTTTTCGGTTCTAAATCGATTTTTGCTCACCCCTAACTTAATGTTTTCATATAAATATTAAAAAAAAGGGTGCCCAAGTGCTATGAGGCTCCCTCTTATGTAGGGTCTAGGGAGGGTCAAGAAGTATGCAGCCATCCCCTATATATATGGAGAGACTGTTTTCATATATATATATATATATATATATATATATATATATATATATATATATATATAAACATCCACTTGTACACTTATACATGTATTACTGCTCAATTTGTCAGGCATTGACTTCTTTTTGCAAGTTTTACTGATAAGTATCATATCACCTCTAAGATGCTTTTGTTTTACGAAGTTCCCATGGACACGTCCAATGTACTCAGCAACATTGGTCACTTGCATGAAGTAGATTGACTTTGCCACTGCATTACTTTTAGCACTTGCAAATTTTAAGTGTGTTAATTTTGTTAGTTATTGCCTTCTCTTGGTTCATGACATGTTATATCCATGTTTCATATACTGTTTTAGCTAAGATGGCATAATTAGGCTGCCTTTTGTAGTGTTTTTATACAAGCAAATCAACGCTCATGCACATTTCTTTTCTCTGTAGGTAATACTGCTGATTATCTGCCAAACGCAGCAAATTCTACAATACAATCAACATCCTCTGCCGTTAATAATCTTGGTCAAGCATATAATTTACCGGGTCATGTCCAGGTAAACTCTGATGATATTTATGCTGTAAATGCTGCACAGTCTTCCCATCAAGTGGTAGGAAATCCACATGCATTGAATTCTGAAGTCCAAGGTGCACCATCCAATCTGCTAATTGGAAATCAACCTTCTCAAGGCTTAACTTTTGTACACGGACCTTCCTTTTTTACCAACCATAGTGACATTGCTAAGAGTGTGCAGAAGATATTGCAGCCCAAGGTTTTTGATCATCCTGACTGGATTCCTCCATCATCTGATTACACAAACAAACCGATAAACTGCCAAATATGCAAGATTACTGTTACGGATGTTGAGAGTTTGTTGGTTTGTGATAATTGTGAAAAGGGTACACACTTGAAATGTCTTCAATCTTATAACAACAAAGGCATTCCTAAAGCAGAGTGGCACTGCCCAAGATGCTTGATGTCAAGCAACGGTAAGCCTCTGCCACCTAAATATGGCCGTGTTACCAGGAGTTCTATTCCTTCAAAGCCTTCTTCAAGCTCAGCTGTGGCTCATCATTCCTCGGAAAAGAAAGCAGAAAATCCTGACACAAAGGTCAGTCAGCAGAAAATTGTAGCCAATGGAAATTCTGGCTTGCTGCATCCTGTTCATTCTTCCAGCACAGGAAGCGATAATAGTGAGTCAAATCCAGACTCAAAGGTAATTGGTGGAGGTCAAACAAAAGGGTTTAGTTCTACTGTTGGTGGAAAGAAAAGCGAGGAGGAGATCCATACACTACCTGCAAGTCACTCAGATGAAAAGGAAAGAGACATGGCTACTACTCCCCAAATAAAGAGTGAAAGTCGTGATATAGTTGTAAAAAATACTGGATCATCTGCACATGATATGCAGATATCCCATCAAAAGATGAAATTAGAGCATTCTTCTTCTGAACAGCCTCATGAGTCTCTTGTTGAAACTACTAACCAATCTCAATTATCTAGTGACTCGAAACTTGATAAGGAAACAGGGGTACTTGGTGAGGAAGCTTCTACATGCCAACTGCATGAAAGTTCTATGCCAATTACTGACGAGTCAAAAGAACCATTGGAACTAGAAGCATCAGCTCAATGCAAGGCTGTCCATGATATTCAGTTAGACGACTCTGGCAATTTTCAGGCTGCTCAAAATGGAAAACTTGGTACCAAGGAATCAATTGAAGATTCCCAATTGAAAGAACCATCTGAACCCAAGGCTAGTTCTGATAATACCCTAGATGAGAGGAACAATGTCCCGGCAACTTCAAATGGTGACTTGACTGTTGTTAATAGATTGAGAGATTGTGGTCAAACTTCACCAGAGTCTTCTACTGGAGATTGGGTTGGTAACATTATCGAGACCTCCGAGCAAAAGAATTTTTACCAGTCGTGTAGAATTAATGGTGTAGTGCACAAGCTTCAAGATTATGTTCTAGTTTCTTCCAAGAGCCACAGATTCCCCCCTTCAAAGCTCCAGGTAGGTGCTTAGCCTGATCTTATGTTCACTTCTCTTAATCTAAAAATTCATCGCTTACTTTACTGGCCCTTATCATTTTAGAGAGAAAATTGGAGGAAAAAAAAGGAATCATGGCGATATGACCCAAGAAATTTGGGATGAAGGCTTTATTGTTGTTCTTGTTGTATGGCGACGTGCCCCAAGTGTACCATCTTATTTATTTATTTCAATTTTCTGATTAAGCGTTTCTCTTATGCATGGTTGCTGCGTAGACTTTGTGGGAGGACAAGAAAAGTGGATCAAAATGGGCTTCTGTAAGTTCATACCACTTCCCTGAGGAGGCCGCAAGTCAACCATCTACACCTGAAAATGACGAGGTCAGAATCGGCAGTCACTGGAATATTTCTAATATGTCAAGTTTTGGTAATTTTATATCCATATTTGTAGAGATATACGTGTGGTGGTAGGGGTTTGAGTTGGGATGGGAATGTAGAAGTAGGTTGGCCGTGTTATATATGAGAACGGGGAGACGTATATGACGAGGGTGAGTGCTTGGATAATTTATGGAAGATATTAAGAGGCTTATTCTAGAATCTGGTTTTCTTTAGACAATTTATGCTAATAATTTATGAATTCAAACCCTCTTCCAAATGAAACACAATGTCCTGTTTTTCAATTGTTTCGGGGTATAAAAAATGCAGGTCCTCAAGCTCAGTCGGAAATGGACAAGGAAAACATTTCATCTCTCTTATGTATTTCAGCCAATGCCAATATTTGTTTCACTACATTACTGTCAGTATAAGATGGCACTTCTGAGTGCAAAATAAATATTGTTAATATCCTCCTTCTGAGCCCATATTTGATTTTAGTGGAAGAAAACTTGGGATCTATAGCTGATCTGTAAATAATTATTAACTACATGACTGCAGACTGGGCTTGGAAAGGACTGCCTTGACACCTTTCTACTGTTTTAACATGTAGAACTCAAAAAAAAAGAAGGCTAAATTGCACTTTGATACCCTCAACTATTCCGCTTTTTCAAGTTGATACCATAAACTTTTTTACTCAACAACTTAATACCTCAACTATTATTTTTTTTTCAACTTGATACCTAAATTTTTAAAAATCCCCAAAATGCCCTTATCCCTTTCCTCTCCCCTTCTCCCCTCCCCCCTCCCCCACTCCGGCGACCACCTCCCTCCCTTCCCTCTCCGGCGACCACCTCCCCCCCCCTCCCGCGGCGGTGACCCCCCCCCCCCCCCCCCCCTCCTGCGGCGGCGATGGTGGAGTCGGGAAAGGAGGGCAGCGGGAGAGGGAGGGGAGGGAGCGGGGGGGGGGGGGGTGGGGGGGGGGGTGCGGGTGGCCGGAGGGTGCAGGAGGGGCGGAGGGGGGGGGCAGGCGGGGCGGGAGGGGGGGGGAGGGGCGGAGGGGGGGGGGTGCAGGCGGGGCGGAGGGTGCGGGCGGGGAGAGGGGCAGGGGCGGGGGTGGTGGTTGGAAGGGGGGGGGGGGCTGGAGGAGGAGAGGGGGGAGGGGTTGAGTGGTAGTTTTAATTTTTGGGTAAGGGCATTATTGTCCAAAAATTTTTTAGGGTATCAAGTTGAAAAAAAAAATAGTTGAGGTATCAACTTGAAAAAGCGGAATAGTTGAGGGTATCAAAGTGCAATTAAATGTAGAACTCAACCAGCATGTCACAATTGTGGGAAAGTTATTTCTATCATTTTGCTTGGTTTCTTGTTGTGCTGGATCACTTTTACACTTTCAAATTTTGTTGCACCCAGCTGATTCTGTTAATCCATGACTGCTCCAGACATTGTATATTTATATACCTAGTTCAACCAGCATTCAGACCGAAATATTAGTTGGCTAGATTCACAGATTCAATAGTATATAGCTCATGACCAAAATATTAGTTGGCTAGATTCAATAGTATATAGCTCATGACCGAAATATTAGTTGGAAGGGGGGGGGGGGCTGGAGGAGGGGGGAGGGGTTGAGTGGTAGTTTTAATTTTTGGGTAAGGGCATTATTGTCCAAAAATTTTTAGGGTATCAAGTAGAAAAAAAAAATAGTTGAGGTATCAACTTGAAAAAGCGGAATAGTTGAGGGTATCAAAGTGCAATTAAATGTAGAACTCAACCAGCATGTCACAATTGTGGGAAAGTTATTTCTATCATTTTGCTTGGTTTCTTGTTGTGCTGGATCACTTTTACACTTTCAAATTTTGTTGCACCCAGCTGATTCTGTTAATCCATGACTGCTCCAGACATTGTATATTTATATACCTAGTTCAACCAGCATTCAGACCGAAATATTAGTTGGCTAGATTCACAGATTCAATAGTATATAGCTCATGACCGAAATATTAGTTGGCTAGATTCACAAATTCAATAGTATATAGCTCATGCACTCCTACTTTTTTCTCCCTGATTTAAAATATCATGTGTTTTCCCTGCAAAACCTACTTTTTTTCTTGGTAGTTTACTAATACAATATTTGCAAGAGTGTACTTCAACTTCCTTCAAGTTTGTCATATTTTAATAGCTATGCAATTTAGTTCATTTCCTTTGAAATTGCTGTTTTAATTTATAGTTCAATGCTAAGATTTATTGTTATGATGAATTGAAAACTAGTGTAGCTAGATCGGACGTCATTTCTATTAAGCAAACCCTTTAAGTACATAGTAAAGAGAGGAAAGAAAAAGGGGAGTAAGAGAAGTAAACCAATGGAGAAGTGAATCAATAGGAAGTAATAAAAGGGAAAAGGAATTCTTTGGGTGATCTATACGCCCAAAGTTGGTTATGGATGTGATGTTATTTGATCCATTTTTTTAGAAATGAAAAATATGACGTCGTCCATTTTGCCCGTGACCGTGAACCACCAACAATTAATGAACAGAATTGTTGGTGGTTCACGGTCATGGGCAAAATGGACGACGTCATATTTTCATTTTTAATTTTTTTGTATATTTATTTTTGTACATGCATACTGTTGCATGTCAACTAACAAATAATGTTTAAGCCCATATAAAATTAAAAAAAAATACATGTACTTAGATTCAACTTAAAGGTTAACTAAAGCAAATATGAATCGACTTCCTTCTAAAATATTGGGAAAATTGGATATAGTGTCCTTTACATCTTTATGATTTAAGCAAACATTGATTGTTTCCTCTAGCAACTAACTGCAGGTGTTAACATGAAGGTATAAAGTATGAGCATCATTCCTCAGGCTTTTCCAGTCTGAAAATGAAAATGCTCTTTTAGTGGAAATTAGTGTATTTGATTCTACTTTGGTTGTGTGACTTGTTTCACTATTTCTTTGTTTTTATTCCACAAAACGTGGAAAGAAAAACATTAAATATATACTGGATCCATGATTTCAGGTGTTTTTTTTTTGGGACAAGGCCAGTCATTAATGTCCATCTCCATCCTGGGATACTACCACCAAGACCCCCTCCCATATATTTTTGCCTGGGCTGGGATTCGATCCCGTGCCCACACCTCCCCTCCCTTACCGGTGCTACCACTGGACCACCCCCTCGGTGGTGTGGGTGCGTTTGTTTGTTGGACCATGGGCTTGTATGCATTCTTTTTGGAACATGACCGATGAGTCTCCGGGCCTTTTGGGCCCATTTTATTTATCCTTTTGAAAAAGATGATGCGTTGAACTGCTCAGTTCAAATGAACCATGTCCAGTTCACTGGTTCTTACTGCTTCACACTGGTTTGAACGGTTCAGCCACCAGTTTGGTTCAAAAGTAAGAACCAAGACGTTTTAGCTTCCGGACCAATTGCATCCTCCGCCAGTTTGGTCCAGTTTTTAATACATCGATTCAACTTCATGATCTTACTGCAATCATATCTATTTTTTGCCAAATTAAAACATGGATTAAGCTATTTCAACTTTTCTTAGTTTATAAACTCTTACACTTTTTAAATGTCTGTTCTAATTTCTAAAGCTATGTGCATAACCAGCAGTCAAGGATCCCACCTAATGACTTGGCTTATAATGCTTCCTCAGCTATTATCATTCATAAAAAGCTGATTTTGTATAAATAGATGTCAAGAAAACAACTAGTTCTTGATGTTGCTTTCTATATTATCTTGGCACCAACAAGAAAGTATGTCTTTGAACTTTTCGGTATGAAGGCAACTTGAGGTGATAATAATTCCAATAGCTACTAAGCGTACTGACCTAGATGAAATTGATCTCTTTGCAAACCTGTTTCTATGAATTTCAACCTCCACCTCGCTCCCTCTTTGCCTCCATGTTGTGTATCTCTTTTGTTTTCTGAGATATCTCTCGGTGTTAGTTTATTCAGCTTCCTTGATTAGAATTGAACATTCTATCTTCTTTATGTGAGTGTTAGTGAATGAGTTTGTGTGTTACGTTCTTTGACATATATTTCATGCAGGTGTATGCTGCTAATAATGAGAGCACTATACCAATCAGTTCCATATGTGGTCCTTGTGATGTTCTACCTGAGGACAAGTTTAGGGAAGAAAGTACCAGGAGAGCTCTTTTAAAAGACAAAGATAGTGGTTTACACCCATTTTTTATGTGCAGGTACTTTTTATGTCGCTTATGTTCTGCTTATAGACATTATATTTTATAAGGAAGTGTTTTAATGCTCTGCATATTTGATGATGGCAACTTTTGACTTTTCCTTTGTCATCCCTTTTCACTCTTTTGGTTTAGCGTGTCATAGAGATTACCTCTTATATCAAATTGCACCATCTTACCTCTTCATCTAGACTTTTATAGTCTAGGGGGACTTGAAGAGCGTTCCTTGGGTTGCATGAGCTTAGCCTGCATATCCAAAAGGTAGGTCAGCCTACCTACCAACTGGCTGCCAAGGTTTTATGGCACGACTCTCATGCTCATAGTTACCTTGGTTAGGAATTTGGCATCATCATAGAGGGTTGACGTTAGGTTAAGGTCCGGTCATAAAAACCTTGTCAAATGTTTCATGGAGCTATCTTATGCTCCATAGCCGACCAAATTCTGATGGGAGAAAGGCTTAGATGATGATTGTGATGAACTTTTGCTTTTTCCGTAACACTGAAATTAGTCAAGAAGATGGTTTTAGTTAGCTGCTAACTGTTAGAATTATAATCCTGATAATTAAAGATTACACAAGTATTTTTTGTGTAACTTGTTAGTGTATAATTTATTGAGCTCTCTGATTTGTCAGTGATTAATAAAAGGAATAAAGTACTGTTTATAACAATGAGATGACATATTCCTATTTTTGTTGAATGTAACACATCGTTTATTGAAACTACATTAGTAATACTTTGATGCAAAACTTGGTGCATTAATTTTGGACGGTTAAATGCTTGACTAGTGGATGGCCCAACTGGTTGGGCCGATGGTTCACTTCAATTTCTTAACTAGTCCATTTCATTTTGGTTATATATTCATAGTTTAATAGAAAAATTTTCAGCACTAATTTCGAACCCTTTGAGCTACTGCTGTCGATTTTAAATTTTAATGTTCTATTTCACCATTCCTGAATACAACTAGAATAAACTGGTGTTCTTGCAAGCAACAATCACGAACTATCTGAATGATGGTTTCTGACTATTCTCTCTAGGGCAACCCTAACAGTTATCTGTCTAAATGGGTAATATCATTGATGATCTCCTACGTCTAATTGCCAGATGTATTTTAATCTTACCATAGGAATATTCTGTTCTGTTGAACATTTGTAATCCATTGGACTACTTAGTTATACAACTCAAGACAGATGTTAACATTTGTTCTACGGAGAACATGATTGATGAGTTTTATTAGGCTATAAACTATAAATTAGTGGTTGAAAAATTGGTTTAGTGAATAAAGGTGGATGTGGACAAGGTGTTGATTTGTGAGTTTGTTGGCAACTGCACTTGCCGAGATGTATTGTATCTTCTTTAATAAATATATGACATCATTATTTGAGCGATAGTTTTGTTCATCTTCTAATCTAATTCACATTTATTTCTATCCATTTTTCCCATCTATGTTCTAAGAGCACTGGTTCTGCAGATGGAAATATGATGAATCAAATGGCACCTTTCAATCTTTGACTGACTGATGTCGCATTCTCGGGCTATTATCTGATCCATGCATCTAGGCTCGACACTTTCATGATTACATTTAAAAGCAGGTATATGTTGTTGGGGTTATTTTTCTTATGGCCTATTTCTATTTCCTTAATTGATTGATTCAGACTGGTGCATTGTTCAGTGTAGCATTCTGCAGAATTTTGTAGTCTGTATGTTCTTTGTACAGGCCACAAAGGCATAAGTTGACTACATTGTGGATAGCTGTAATTTTTTCTTGACCAGTAAATATTGAAAGGTTGATAATGTCAAGCTGGTTCTATATTAAAACAATTCAAAGTGTGTATATATATTAAATTGAACAGTTGATAAGGATTAGTTTGGGTTCTGGTTACAAGTACAATCAGATTAGTATACTTGATCCAAATTTCTACACTTGCCTAAATTTGCATAAGTCGATTGTAAAGCATGGTTACCTGGAACGTTGAATACTCCGAATTGCAGAACCAAAACGTGAACTCGGTACACGGGGGTACATTTGGGGAGGCTTCTTCGAAACACACTATGTTTATCCAGAATGTGAAATGTTTTTAAGGAACAAATCTTAATATAATATGTAATGTATATTTAAGGTTCAAAATTAATGAAGTACCATTAGGGGTGAGTATTCGGTTTATTCGGTTCCAACCGAACCGAATAACCGAAAACCGAATTCGACCGAAACCGAATAAGCAAAACCGAAACCGAACCGAATTGGTCAATAACCGAACCGAATTAAATCGGTTCGGTTTTCGGTTTATTCGGTTTTTTTTGGTTTATTTGTGTTTTTTTTTGTTAATATATATATAATAACTAAATATACCTAGATATATTTATTATATACATATGTATATACCTCTATATATATATATACACCTATAGTATATATCTATATATATTTAGTATATACCTATAATTAATACCTATATATATATATATATATATATATATATATATATATAAACTAAAATTTCTTATTCGGTTTTCGGTTTTGGACCGAAACCCAAAACCGAAACCGAATAAGAAAATTTAGTATTTTCAAAACCGAACCGATTTTTTTTCAAAACCGAACCGAATCTCTTATTCGGTTCGGTTCGGTTCGGTTTTCGGTTCAAAACCGAATAATGCTCACCCCTAAGTACCATAATATAACATCATCAAAAAAGTCCTAAACTAAAAAAAAATTCATAAGCTTTCAAAAAAACCCTAGCAATAATGCCTTTTAAAAGATAAATATCAATTCTTGAAATCTAAAAGTTTATTCAAAAGAAAAGAAGAAAACTAACATGTTCTTCCCTTTATGAGCATGGTTAGAACCCAAGTAAAAAAAAATAAAAATAACGATTTTCACCATAAATAGTCCAACAAATATTTAAACTTTACACTTGAAATCGAAATATTAGGTTGAATGTACCAAAAGCATGAAGCTAAATCGCACATTAAAAAATGATCCAAATTGTCGTGACCAAAAATCCATTTCTGACTTCAACAACTATTTGAAGACCTTACCAATAAAATCTGAAAATTAAACATGGGAGTTGTAGGACTTGAATTCATATTTCCAAGTTGAGGTTGCATGCCCAAAATGTACTCTCTAGTGGAAGATATGGCTGATTTGCTACAGTTGTGCAGGTCCGAATCTAAATCGATGGATGCAGCTATTGATTTTGTAGATGACTAGTAGGAAATGAAGGATTTAGGTAATTCGGTTTAGGTTAGGGGTTGTTTGATCCACATCAGTTGGAAAAACTTGGAGAGTCATAGGAAGTTCTCTCAAGTTGATGCCTATAATTTCTTGCTTCTGGTGTTTGTTTGCTAGAGGCTGAAGTATATGATGGAAGAAGAGAAGAAAAGAAGTAGGTCTCAATACAGTTAATTACCACTGATTTAGAAAATGTAGAAAGGAAACGAGCCCCGACCAATCAATGAGAATGGAGGGTTGTTGGTGAACCCACCTTTTCTACCATTTTTCTTGAGTTCCAACCAACTTTCGGCTCTAATTGTAAAGGAGAAAGAAATGCATGTGGTTCCAAGGACAAGAACCACATTTTACTTGCCTTAATAGTGTTCAATAAAATGCTCATAATTCTTTTTCCCTTAATGAGAGCCAACCTGTACTGCCTTTTTCATGAAATCCTAGTGATTTCCATTTATACAATACACTTAATCCTAAAGAATGGAAATTGCATCTTTTTTGGGGCAAAATTGGTAAACTTTTGTACACATGGGAATGAATATTATTTCTTTCCATGAAATTTTAATAATTCCGGATGGTGTCCAATTTATGTTAATCGAGCTCCGGTACAAGTTTAGGCGGACTGGTACCCGACCTGCCAATTAGCTAAAAAAGAGAGGCAGCAGCACTATCGACTTGGCGGGCATTGGCGACTTCACACGCAACACGTTTGGGACTTCGTAACCTTATAACTTCGAGACAAAGATAGTGACAGTTGTCGGTGGTAGGAACGATGGACCCTCCGGGATAGGAGGTGAGGAAGAGGTGATAGCATAATTAGGACGTGCGGGCATTGACAGCGTCACACACTGCAGGTTTGGGACTTCGTAACCTTATAACTTGAGACAAAGATAGTGATAAGAGTAGTCGGTGGCAGTAACAATGGACCCTCCGGGATAGGAGGCGAGGAAGAGGTGATAGCATAGTTCACAGTTTCTGCAGATATCGATACATATTAGCCGTACCGTACCGGTTTTGAAGAATCCTGATCCATAAGTGACTGAAACTGACTGATATTGGCCAATGCCGACATTGGGCATTTTCAGCATAAAAGGTAAAGAGAAACAAGAAATATGTGCTCGGAATTGACTTTGACATTTAAAACAATAGTATCAATTAGGGTAAACAATTCATCAATGTTGAAAATCATTCCAATTTCCATTTAAAACTAATGAGAAACAACAACTAAACTATACAAAAATATACCTAAATATACTTAAAAAATTCTAGATTTTTCTATAATAATATTAATTATTTTTGGTTTTCTGCAACTAAGAACTCCGAAATGCGATCCGTAACCGCCGGAAGTACTGAAACCACGTATACAGATAGTTTGATACTCATAACAAGCGTCTGAAATTGGTTCTGATAGTGATAGTGGGAACCTTAGGTGATAGTACTCAGCTACGATGTCGTCTTTCCCGCTGCCGCTCGGAGTGAGCTGTTGGAGTGGAGTGGGTTAGGGTTTGAAATTTAATGGGTTACGACTTGGCTCGAGTTTCGAGGAAGTTACATATGTGGGTGGGTGGGGGGTAGAATTTGCAGGGGATTGAAGATGAAGGGGGCAGCGGGTGAGGAGAATGTCATTTTTGGTAACATCAATTGAAAGGTAGGAGTTCTGCACATAATTTTACTCAGAGTTCAACAAATTACTAACAATTGATTTCTTTTTTTATCTTTCTTTTCTTGCTTTTTGTTCTTTTTATACTTGGATTTCTTTTTATTTGAATTGTAGTTGGATCGGTGTCGGTTTTGGGTGGATGGACCCGAATTCCAACCCACTAATTCTTTTTTGCCCGTGCTATTACCACCCAATGCGCATACATCCCCTAGTGTGCTATCAAAATCATCTTAAAACATGTATAGCTTTGTAATGGTACAAATGGCTCCAAATCATCATACAATGTGGGTTTCTTGTGTGGCATTCAGCTTTCATTTCCTGCTCTAGTTTGTGTACTCAACTTTTTCTTCTTCTTTTGAGTGGTTAATAATGTGCTGTTATGTAGGACAACTGTTAGGTTTGAATTTTCCTCGGGAGATGCTCTCAGTTCTTTTTCAAGTGCTACTTATAATCATCATCCTGCTTTATATTTGCACCTTAGGTGAATTTATTCTGCCATTATATGAAGTCATTTGATTCTTTGTCGATCAGGTAACTTGTCGGGTGACACTATGGGGCTCAAAGATTGCTTCTCGTACCAAAGTACTGTTGTATACTATGTAGTCTATCCAGTTTAGGTTTCTATATCTCATCTTTGTAATTTCAGCTCATATGCTGTACTCCCACATGTATTTAATGGTATCATCATCATTATCACCACCACCATCTTTAATGAAATACTGCTCTTATGAAATTGGAAAGAGCAACTGTGGAAAATGCCAAATCAGGTTTAGCAACTGAATGTAAACATGAGCTTGCCCCCTTTGATACCATGCGTTACGTTAAGAAGTGTTATATTCAACCCTTGTCACATAGCTTGGCCATCATTCTATATTTTTCATGAAGTGGATTTCCTTTTTACACTGGCTTGTATCCTCTGAAAACCCTGTCAATAGTGTATATTCAAAGGCATGTGGATTATTCATTAGGGGGCGTTTGGTTTAAGTTTTAGAGGCTCGGGAATGATGTTTTTTGAATCCCTTACCCATGTTTGGTATGTCCAGGATTGAGGATTAGGAGGGAATACGAGAGGCTTTATATTTCCATTGATATGGGAAAGTTATTCCCTACTCCCCCTTGAAGATAGTTTTACATTCCTAGGAATGTTGTTCGAGTGTAATTGAATATTTTGGACTACATATTTTCAACCTAACCAAATATGGGTATGGGTATGTTGAATTCCTTTTTCCATTGGAAAGGAATAGGAAATAGATTTCAAGGAATACAAAAACTCCATCCAAACGAGTTCTAGGCGTAAAAGGCAGGACATGTTCTCTATTCACGACTAGAAAGAGTTGCATGCCAGTAAACTTCACATTTTCTGTTGCATTCAGCAGGGTTTGGATCAATACTTAGGTTTGCAGCTGAATTTGGATTATACATCTATGTTGCCAATCAATGCATAGAGTGACTGTTACTACGTTTATTATGCAAATAATCCTGTTCAAGGGTTATCATGGTAATTGAATTAAACACGACAGAAAGTTTCTCCCCCGGACAACGCTTGGTTCCTTGATGTCTCCTAACAATTTTGGAAGGATATTTTGGGTGTTGAAATATTATCATGTTTTGTGATGTTCCCTAGCAAAGGGGCTATTGTGTTGTGGTTTTAGTAATGGCCAATGAAAAAAAAAATGTCCCTAGTCTACCCTCTTTCTTTCCCTTGATTTAAGTTTGTTTTGTGATCGTCAACCGGCTGTTTTGCAATAAGCAGTGTTATGAATTTCGGTAGGTAGATTCGGTACACCAAAGGGCCGCCTAGGTGGCTGCACAGATTTTTTTTTCTTTTGTAATTTTGGGTTTTGACTTTAGAATTTTTTTGAAAAATTTTGAATTTTTTGAATTTTTTTGAAATTTGATTTTTTTTTGAATTTGTATTGAATTTAATGATATTTTATATTTTTTAATTTTTTTTTTGAATTTACAAATCAGGAATTTCAAATTTCTGAAATTTAAAATTTCAGAATTTTGAATTTCCTGCCGTGCCCGAACAGGTCCGTCTATGCACCGAACAGACCCGATCGGACGTCTAGGAGGACCGATTTGGAGGTTTTCAGTGCGACAGGCGGCCGTCTAGCGTCTAGACAGCCGTCCTAGTCCAATTTTTAGAACACCGGCAATAAGTACACACCAATTCTCGGTTGTCATTTTCCGTTTGCCTAAAAAGTAACTCTGATTGTCCTTGGAGCCCAAGGAACAAAACATAGACTCTGTCCCGAATAATCAGAGAACAGCATGAGACTAAAACCCACAATTAACTGACCGATTCTTTGTTAAGTCAAGATTCTAACAAATAAGTTGAGGTTCTTGCACCACAAGTAATAGAACCAGGGCTTTATATACAGCAAGCACAGCACAGGCAGAGGGACATAGCAATGGCGGTCATAATAAGAAGGACGATATTTGTATCTTGGTCCGTCGTGGCTGTACTGTCGATAGCGAGCGCATCGCATCGAGTCATCTACGGATGCGGCCGCGGCCGAGGGGCGTGCGACAATTCCCATCTATACGTAGAGCGAGGAGGAGGGGGCATTCTTGGGACTTCGACGACGACGATCAAGGTTTCGTGCTACCCCTATACCGGCACTGCTAGTGGCGTATGCTCTGAGTCGTCTTCGGCAGATGGCTGTGCCTCCTCCCTCGCGAAAACCTTGATGAGCACCAGGTTCTGCAACATTAGGTACGAGGCTACGGAGACGGTTGACCTGAGAGAGGGGCAACGGTGGCTGCTCTTCCAGCTAATTTAGGACCCCTGCACATTGTAGAAACAAACTACAGTTCATCATCATCTTCTTCTTCTTGTTGGTGCTACAACAAAAATTGTACAAAATTGGCAAAGAAGCTTTTAGCGAAGAATTCAATCCTCTGGTTCTCTTCTAATTTTGATCATTTCCTCGCCATTGGTGTGCCCCTAACTAACCTCATGCACTCCTCAAAGTCTCCAAAAAAAAAAAGCATCACTTCAGCATAATTTTTCATCTACTGTCTAAATAAACATCTTCTACTGAGAACTCCAAACCATTGCTCATAAAAATTAAAAAACATGCCAGGTGAGCATAGTTTCTATACTACTCTTGGACTAAAAGACATGACAATTCCAATGCAACACCCATCCTTCCGATCCTCTGTTTGTTCAGACTATGACTAAGTTTCCCGGTTGGTTCCCTGTAATGTAATCGTAATATAATCAAATTAATTTTTTTTTTTCTTTCCATTTGATTACATTGCGATTATAACTACACTAAATATACCAAACAAGGCCTTATAAGTTTCAATGTAAAAAACGGTATGCAGGTATAACAACAAGATGTTGAATTATGATGACGAAGCATTAGCTCATATAATGAAAGCATATATTAAAATCTAATCGAAGTTTAAGCAAAAATTCAAGCTTTTACAAGGAATCACTATGCAAGGGCTGTCCAACGTACAAAAACCATTTTCCTGTTGTAGAAGGAAATTACCAACTTATCAACTATCATCTGTGCAGCACATCCTATGTAAACAATGAGGCACAATGGTGGTACTACGCAAGTTTCCATCTGCAAGCTGCTCGGTTCTAAACGGGATAATGTCGCAACATGCTGCAAAAGAAGCCTGCAAAAAAAAAGAAGAAGCATTGCATTATTCAAATGTAAATTAAGCGGGAAAAACACATTTTTATAATATGTAATGTAACACATTTTTCTAAGACAAACCTCCAAAAGCACACCCTCTCCGGAAAGTAACACCTGTGAATCATGAATCAATCAGAAACTACAAAACTAGCAATCATTAAAAGTTATATCAAACTCTTGACCACTCGGGCCGCACTTTATAAAGAATAATGAGAGACAATCCCTCTCTAACACCTTACATATACTCAGAGGAACATCCTCTGCAACAACTTGCATGAACTGCCAAACGGCTAGTCCGCAAATAGAAGAGACATGATCACATCCTCTTCTAAGCTGGAAATTAAACCTCTTACATGCGTGAACTAAACAAATCATGAAATTATAACTTATATCGGATGAAAGTAGCATCATGAAATTAATGAAAGAGTGTTTATGAAAAATTTAAACAAATCAAGATTTCTATCCATGTGTGAACTAAACATGTGAATAAAATAATTGAATTTTTGGGACTACATATTTCCGACCACATGGACATGAGTATGTTGAATTCCTTTCCCATTGGATAGGAATAGAAAATGGATTCCAATGAATACAAAAACTCCGTCCAAACGAGTCCTTAGAGGTGTAAAAGTCAGGACATGTCCTCTATTCATGACTAGAAACAGTTGCACGCCAGTTTAACTTCACATATTTTGTTGCATTCGGCAGGGTTTGGATCAGTACTTGTGTGTGCAGCTGGATTTGGACTATACATCTATGTTGCCAATCAATGCATAGGATTAACACTCTTCTGTTATTAGGTTTGTCATGCAAATAATCCTGTACAAAGTCTCTCCCCCTGGACAACCCTTGGTTCCTTGGATGCCTCCTAACAATTTTAGAAGGATATTTTGGGTGTTGAAATATTATCATATTTTGTGGTGTTCCCTAGCAAAGGGGCTATTATGTTGTCGTTTTAGTAATGGCCAATGAAAAAAAAAAGTCCGTTGTCTGCCCTTTCCCCCCCTGATCTAAGCTTGTTTCTGTGATTATTAACCGACAGTTTTGCAATAATGCCAATAAGTACAAACCAAATCTCGGTTGTCATTTTCGCTTAAAAAATAATGAAAGTCCACCCGCTGTACTCTGATTGTCCTTGGAGCCCAAGGAACAAAACAGAGACTCTGTCCCAAATAATCAGAGAACAGGGAGACTCAAACCCAATTAACTGACCGATTCTTTGTTCAAGCCAAGATTCTAACGAATAAGTTAGTTGAGGTCCTTGCTGTTGGTGGATGAGATTTCCAATCAATGTGAAGAATACCCGGAGTGCGACCAACGTCATCCGTGTGTAGGATAAATTTGGGAAGTACATCATCGTCTATTTTGGAATATATATGATAATCAAATATATGACTGGATTTTCATATTTACTTTCATCATATATTTATGACTGGATCTTTCATATAGTGGTTTTCCATATAATTGAACTTCCAATTATGGCAAGCCATTATTATTGGATTTTCATTAAATATATGATTGTTGCATATTGAAACTTTTCATATATATTGGTCTTCCATGTATATATTAACAAGACTTATAAACGATTGATGCATACAAGTTGAAAAATATTTTTAATTTTTTTTACAATATTTGAGAGACAGAAAGATGATTGAGGACTATTGTGAAGGAGATATCGCTTCGAATAATTTTTTCGACAACTCTTGTTCTTCAGAGTCCGCAATCAAATTTTCTTTTTTCAAGTGAGTTGTGGTGATCCGTGTTGGATCGGGAGGAGCTAGAGGGTGTATTCTCTTTGTTCCATTAGTGGATGTTCTTCAGGATTGGATTTCGATCGTCCCGTGTTTTTCTTGCAAGAGTTTCCCACGTCAATTTTTTTTTTTTTTTCTGTCTGCGATTTGTGTTTGCGTTTTTTGGTTTGTGTATTTTTTTTTTCCGGTTCTCTCATAGGACTTTGTGGTTTGGGAGAACGATTTTCGTATTTCGTTCTCAACACTTGCACCACAAGTAATAGACCCAGGGCTTCATATACATCACAGCATAGCACAGCACAGCACAGCACAGGCAGAGGTCATAGCAATGGAGGTCATAATAAGAAGGATGATATTTGTATCATGGTCCGTCGTGGCTGTACTGTCGATAGCGAGCGCATCGCATCGAGTCATCTACGGATGCGGCGGCGGCCGAGTGGCGTGCGACAATTCCCATCCATACGTAGAGCAAGGAGGGGGCGGGCAATGGTGGCTGCTCTTCCAGCTAATTTAGGTTGCGACCCACCGACACATTGTACAAACAAGCTACAGTTCATCTTCTTCTTTTTCTTGTTGGTAAAGCAAATTGCTATTCTTGTTTGGTCCCTCCTACTTGTATAGTTACTGTGGTGAAGTGAGTAGCTACAACAAAATCTGTACAAAATTGGCAAAGAAGCATTTAGCGAAGAATTCACTCCTCTGGGTCTCTTCTAATTTTGATCATTTCCTCGCCATTGGTGTGCCTCACCTCATGCACTCTTCACAATCTTATCTTCATAAAAAAAGAAAAATGCATCAATTCGGCAGATTTTTTTCATCTAAATAAGTGTTCTACTTGACAGAACCCGAGATGACCAAGAGTCTTGCTCATAGAAAACATGCCAGGTGAGCTCTTAGGAGCTGTTTGGATAACGGTAAAACGTGTGAAAGTAGCATTTACAGCATGGTGAATTCCATTGCACTTGTAGCATATGGTATTTTTTAAATTTTGTTTGGATAGAGTATTTTTTTTTTCTTTTGCGAGAAAAATGAGTTCGATTGTTTAGATCGTTGTTGAAAGTTGAAAAAGATGAGTTTCGATTGTTTTGATAGTTGTTGAAAATGAATGTTGAAAGTGATAAAAATTACTATTAAATAAAAAATGATAAAATAATTCTAATTTAAATCTAACTTAAATGCTTATATATAAGATAAAATTGACATATAATTCTGTGTGTATATATTAATTTTTTTTATGACTATTAAATAAATAATTAAAAAACTGTGTTTAAAATTAAAATTTAATAAATTTTTAACAAAATATTAACCAATTTTAAACTTACACTTATTATCAAACAAATATTAACCCATTTAAAAAAAACAATTTAAACAAAATTATGTGTTTAAATTAAAAGTTAAATGTTGCTCCTTCCTCTCCGAGCCCGCCCATGAGGAGCTCCTCGGCGTGGATCTGCATGAGCCCCTCCGCCCCCGCCGCCTCTACACCTCCCTCCTCTCCGTCCAGATCTGGAAACCCACCTCCGCAGCACCGCTCTGCCCGAGTCCGTGCGGCCCCCAACGCCGGAGACCGACCACCTCTGCGAGCCCCCGACGTCGCCATTACCAACGCAGCCGCCGACATCATTTCCTTTCCGCACGCTGTGCTCCGTCCAAGATGGCGCTCTAGCGGGTTCACACGGAAGCTGGAGGCGTGGAGCAGTGTTGGAGTTTTGGTTTTTTCCTTTAGAAAACTTTAGTCCCACATCGAAAAAAACAAAGAGATTGTATCTCTATATATTAGCTTTGCTATTATTGGAGATGCACATGTGGTGTGGAGGTGCACATGGGTTTGCCATGTGGGATTATTTTTTAATGGAAAAAAGGCTGAAATCAACAATTAAAGCATTCATGCTTTTTGTTCTTGGAAAATTTATTTCCATAGGAGCTAAGCCCCGTAGGGGCTTAGCGACTTGGACTCGGACTCGGACTCGGGCTCGGGCTCAAGGGCTCATGTGACGTTTTGTTGGCGCACTTTGCACTTAGCACGTCAGCATCATCGCTAGGTGCATAGTACGCTTAAGTTGCGCTCGTTGCAGAACGTGTCTTTGCATGTTCTGAGCGGTTGCTCCATGTTCGGGGTGGTTATCACCACGTCCCTAACATTGTGCTAACCGGAAAGTTGTTGCTGGGGCTTATAAAAGGCCTCCTCCTTCTCTCTCACAGGAAAGAAGAGGACTGTGCGGTTAAAAGGAAGTTCCGTCTGCTTTCATCTTCTTCTTGAAGATCCATTTGCATCCGATGGATTTCGCTCCTTCGGGAAGATCAACCAACACCCAAGTGTTATTTGAGGTGATGGAATCAATTTCATTGTCAATCGCCTCCTTCCAGAAAACCGCGTCTCTGGTCTTCATCGCCTCATCATAGTTAAGCGGATCTGCTTCCACATGATAGGTGACAAAGTTACTTCCGAAGTCCTTCGGCCTCCTCACACGCTTAGCTGACGGCTCAGCTTGTTCTGGTTCAATCGTTGTTTCAACAACATCTTCTTGGACCACATCTTCATTGAAGACTTCAGTTTGCTGCGCACCCTCATTGTTCTTCGGTACCTCTGCAAGAATAATATTCTTGTGCCTTACAAATTTGTCTTTAAAATATTCTGCGTCGCGAGATTCAATGATATGATTTAACTCAATATCAAGAAATCTCCGAACATCACTCTTTTCGGCATATCCCAAGAAGATCGTCTTAGTAGTCCTTGTCCCAAGCTTCTGAATCTTCAGATCTGGAAGCTTGACATATGCCAGACACCCCCACACTCGAATGACATTCAAGTTAGGTCTGACCTTGAACCAGAGTTCATGAGGAGTAACGTCTGAAGTTGCTTGAGGCACTCTATTTAGAATAAAAGTGGCCGTCAATGCAGCTTCACCCCAGTAGCACTTAGGAAGGCCAGCAGTCAACAACATTGAGTTAATCATTTTTGTTAACGTTCTGTTCTTCCTCTCCGCTACTCCGTTTGATTGAGGAGAGTACAGAGCCGTAGTCTCATTGACAATTTCATGTTCTTTGTAGAACGATGCGAATTCATGAGACCTGTACTCCCCACCTCGATCACTTCTTATTCTTTTGAGTTGTTGTCCAGTCTGCCGCTCAGCTTCGGCTCTGAACTCCTTGAACTTCTCAAATGCTTCGTCTTTAGCCTTCAGCAAGTAGACGAACGCATACTTTGAGAAGTCATCGATAAAGGTTATGAAATACTTCATCCCAACCTTTGTAGAGAACTGTTTGAAGTCACAGATATCTGAGTGTACTAACTCTAGAAGATCTGTACTTCGATTAACCCGAGGAAAGGGTTTCCTTGTGATCTTAGTTTGAGCACAAACTTCACATTTCTCTACCTTACTCCCACATTTGGAGATAAGACCTAGACTAGACATTATGTTTATTCGTTTACAATGAACATGTCCTAGCCTATTATGCCACAACTCAAGAGTATAAGCAGAAGGAGTGACTTCATTAATTACATTAATTACATTGGACTGATTTACAAGCTGAATCTTGAACATTCCTTCGGTATAAAAAGCTTTTCCGAAATATGTTTCCTTGATAGACATCACCATCTGGCCAGCATTGATGTCCATCCTGAGGCCTGCGTTGCAGAGTAGGCCTCCTGAGATCAGATTCTTGGCGATAGCAGTTACGTGCTTCACGCCTTGAAGCGTCAGAGACTTGCAAGAAGTCAGCTTCAATACCACCGTCCCAATCCCGAGCACTTCAGCTTGTGCCTGGTTCGCCATCGTAACCACTTCAGAAGTAGGTGTGTAGGTGGTGAACCACTCCTTACTGGAGCAGACATGACAGGAGGCTCCAGTGTCTACCCACCAGTCAGAGTCAGTCCTTACCGCATCAACCTACGCAATTATAGCAACAACGTCAGTGATCATAGATACCTTACTAGGCTCTCTTTGTTCTGATTGTTTGGTCTTTGCTTTGCACTCATTCTTAAAGTGGCCCTTCTTGTCACACTTGAAGCAAGGCATCTGAGACTTTGGCTTCTTTTTCTTGAAAGAAGTTTCCTTTACACAGGGCAATACACGATCTTATTAAGAGAGGTGTAATTGCAGTGATTGATGTTCAGAGTCAGAAAAACTTGACGGATCCGTTCACCAAGGGCCTCAAGCGCCAGCTGGTCGATGACCCAGCATATAAAATGGGTTTGAAGGCATTTTGATATTAGTTATTGTATTCCTAGCATAAAATTTTATGTTATTAGTTCAAGGATTTATCTACTAGGCATCTAGCTTTTGGTTCAAGGGAGGACCATTAACTGGAAGAATATCAGGAACGGTGGGTACATGTTCTAATGGGCATGAAGAGGTTACGGACCTATAACCACTGTTGTCTACTGTTGTTTTATGCGGAAAACGGTTCCTATGGGAAGGTTGGCTTAATTGTCTTAATGAGTTCTCAGGCAGAGTGAATGCCTGGTGTGCTTTACAGGAAGCACGGTAGAGCAGTACTACAAGGAGTAAAACTCCATGGTACAGTGGGGTGACTCCACAATGAGGTTCCTATGTGTGGGGTGCTGCCCAGGAATAGGATAAAGTCTCGACTTTGCAGGCCAAGTCACAGCGGCGTAGCACCGCAAATAGGCAGTTAGCCTAATGCTGTATGTTAAAATAAAGAGGGGTATAGTCAGCACTACAAAGAGGAGGAGTTCCTCATGTTACAGTGTCACGACACCACGATGAGGTACCCGGTTAGGGATAAAGTCTCGGCCTTGCAAGCCATGTCGTTGTGGCGTAACACCGCAAGGGAGCCTAAGGCTTCATGCTGGGTAGTTTGGCACTACAAAGAGGCGGTTGCCTCATGCTAAAGTAGTATGACACTACGATGAGGTTCCTGGTACGAGATAAGGCCTCGGCTATAAGCCATGTCATAGCGGCGTAGCACCGCAAGGGAAGCGCAAAGCGCTTCATGCCATGTCTCTTTATAATGAACTCACCTATAGTGTATGGACAAAGAGATATCAGGCCGTCTCTTGAGGGTAAACTTGTAGACGTCCAAAATTATACACTGAAACCAGGCTGGCACAGGGCCTTTAATGTGTAGCCAGAAGCACATATAACTACATTATGTGAGTGGAAAGAATTTCAGCTATGATGCAGAATTCAAGGCTTAGTCCATTCTTGTATTATAGTCTAATTTTTGACCCATGTGGGACGATTCAAGTCGTCAGCGACATCTTTCCTAATGCATGATGGACAGTTACTGTAGGGAACACTTATACCCATATATAGAGATATGTGGGGGATTGTTGGAGTTTTGGTTTTTTCCTTTAGAAAACTTTAGTCCCACATCGGAAAAAACAAAGAGATTGTATCTCTATATATTAGCTTTGCTATTATTGGAGATGCACATGTGGTGTGGAGGTGCACATGGATTTGCCATGTGGGGTTATTTTTCTAATGGGAAAAAGGCTAAAATCAACAATTAAAACATTCATGCTTTTTGCTCTTGGAAAATTTATTTCCATAGGAGGTAAGCCCCGTAGGGACTTAGCGACTCGGACTCGGGCTCGGGCTCGGACTCGGACTCAAGGGCTCATGAGGCGTAATGTGGCGTTTTGTTGGCGCACTTTGCACTTAGCACGTCAGCATCGTTGCTAGGCGCATAGTGCGCTTAAGTTGCTGCGTAAAGGAGCTGTGTGCGTAAAGTGCAAATTATGCTGGTTACGTGAGTGGCACAACTTGTGGCAGAATGTGCCTTTGCATGTTATGAGCGGTTGCTCCATGTTCGGGGTGATTATTACCACGTCCCTAACATTGTGCTAACCGGACAGTTGTTGCTGGGGCTTATAAAAGGCCTCCTCCTTCTCTCTCACAGGTAAGAACTAATACACAAGTAGTAGACAGAAAGTTTACAAGTGTTTAGAGTCTGTGAGAGTGAAGAGAGAAATTGTACCAGCGTTGAGTTTTGCACGGGAGTTCGTGTTCATCCGAGGAGTCAGAAGAACAAGAGTGTTTCAAGTTCTCCGACGAACTTGCTGGTTCCTGGAAGCTATTCGTGTGGGACGAATAAAGCTTTGAGCAACGGTGATCATTCATCCCAGCATGAATTTTTTCATCTTTCGCCTGTCACCTTCTTCGTTTAACAGAATTCTATTAGCGCACCTTCTGTGAAGTGTAACACTAGTGGAATTTCTCTTACGTACCTTTTGTGAAGTGTTACGTTCTGTGTGCATCTTCTGTGAAGTGTAGCACTAGTGAAATTTCTCTTACGTACCTTCTGTGAAGTGTTACGTTCTGTGCACATTCTGTGAAGTGTAGCACTAGTTAAAATTTCTCTTACGTACCTTTTGTGAAGTGTTACGTAATAACGATTGTTTGTACAATTGTTACGAAATTTCAGTTTTCCATTGAAAAATTGTGCCCCGGCACTAACAAGCACCACTTTCACCCTACCTCCCCCTGGGGATAGCGAGTGAGGGTGTCAGAGAAAAGACATCTTCCATGCACAGTCCCTGCTATCCAAACAAGGTAACTCTGATGGAGCTCCCTCCAGTTGTACTGGGGACTGCCACTTGCAGCGCAGTCCCTGCTATCCAAACTGCCCCCTTAGACTGAAGACATGACAATTCCAATGCACACCCATCCTTTCTCACCGATCCGCTGTTTGTTCAACCTATGAGATTTTCACTGAAAAAAAGGGTATGCAGCCAGGTATAACAAGAAGATGGTGAATTATCATGACGAAGCATTAGCTCTTACTAATGAAAGCATATATTAACATCTAATCAATGTTTAAGCAAAAGTTCAAGCGGTTTGACGCAAATCTTTTACAAGGAATCACTATGTAAGGGCTGTCCAACATACAAAACATTTTCCTGTTGCGGAAGGAAATTAGCAACTTATCATCTGTGCAGCACTTCCAAAGTAAATTAGGTGGCACAATAGTGGTAATACACAAGTTTCCATCTGCAACCTGCTCGGTTCTAAAAGGATAATGTCGCAACAATGGTGCAAAAGAAGCTGCAAAAAATAAGCATTGCATAATTCAAATGTAATTAAGCGGAAAAAAAAAACACATTTTTAGAATACGTAACACATTTTTCTAAGACAAACCTCCAGAAGCACACCCTCTCTGGAAAGTAACACCTGTGAACCATGAAATCAATCAGAAACTACAAAACTTGCAATCATTAAACGATATATGCTTCAAAAATAACAAACAGCTGCAGGTTGCATCAGTTTCAACGAAAAGAAAAACTAGTATAGCCATAGGCAAAATCTGATCAGATCAAGCAATTGCCGTTCCTTTTGTGGCACATGTGTACTTCAGGAAGTGAACCGAAATAGCAAATCTGCATAAAGAACCACAAATCTTAATCACTTCAAAATATGAAATATAAAAGTCTCAGATACTCATTATACAAGTCCAAATATATCGATCCAGCATAATAGATCAACACATATTCTACCACTGAGTAATTTGCACCATACTGGCTGCAGAAATGGTCTAGTGACCTTCTATAAACAGAAATTTTACTATAGGATAACATCTCAAAAATTACTGTGGGAGTAACATGTTAATGAAAATTGCAAATTTAGATACTTTCCGTCCGACGAACTGGCGGAATTGGACCAGTCAGCCTGGCGGAAATCCAGCATTCTAGGTGGCTGTGCGTACGTGGCAGGAGACAGGGTGTACAATGGGTATAATTTCTACCACTTCAAACGGCTATCATTTTTACTACAACGGTTACTTTCTTTTACAACGGCTCTCTTTCACTCTTATAAATGTGCTGCATTCTCAATCTCAAAATTCTCAATTCTTTCTGTTCACCCTGACAAGAACAAAGAACACGGTAGATTTTTGAGGCTCTAAACTTGATGTGTTTTATTCATTTATCAAGTAACATTTTATAAGCAAAAGAAGAGATAACAACCTGCTCTCTACAAAAGTGGATCACCACATGTATTTCGTAGCGACTAGGTCGAGCATGGAACACCACATGTTCCCCCTTGAGACTAGGTCCCATTTTATTCCCTACAAGCAACATAATTAGCCAACAAAACTCCCCCTAATCTAGTTGCTTCTGGTGTTGACGACGCCAAGCTTCGTGCGTAGGTCCTGGAACTTGACCCGCCCGAGTGCTTTTGTCAATATGTCTGCCAGCTGTTCGTTGGTGTTGGTGTAGTCGACGGCGATCTTGCCGTCTCTGATGCATTGCCTGATGAAGTGGTAGCACGTCTCGATGTGCTTACTCCGGTCATGGAATACCGAATTCTTGCACAGCTGGATGGCGGATTTGTTGTCCACGAGTAAAGTAGCACTGCTGGTCTCCTTGTCAAGCAAATCTCCGAGCAACTGTGCGAGCCAAATGCCTTGGCATGCTGCCGTGGTCGCGATAATGTACTCCGCCTCACAGGATGATAATGCAACCACCTTTTGCTTCTGTGATTGCCAGCTGACGGAACTTCTCCCGAGAAAGAACACCAAGCCGGTGGTGCTCTTCATGTCTTCGATGTCACCGGCCATGTCAGCGTCACTGTAGCCGACAAGCTTGGCCTCTGCAGTGTCCCTGATGTAACGACGCCCATAGCTCAATGTGTGTAGTATCCCGTCCCGCTCAGTTAATCGGAGGGATCGGAACGCCGACGGCGTTCGGACTTAGTCTTACAACGGCGACTCGGAGACAACACTCGGTCGAGGCGACCGCTCGCTCAGGTGGGGTAGTTTCGATGAACTTGCCTCATCTTAGCCTTCACATAATAAATCGCATGTTTTCAACTTGCACAAATAGGCTTGATAATAAAATAGACGAATCCACATAGATAAGGAAATAATTTCGACGAGTCGAATTGAGTTAGGATATGGAAAGGTCCAACGGTCGGCTTAGAGTTGGTGCACGGCGTGCTTTGAAAATGACACTCGATCCTTCGTCCCGTGGCTTGGGAGAAGGAATGTTGGTTTGAGTTGGCGAAGTTATGAACGTAGCCTAAGTCATAGGCGTCGCCATGAATGCTTCATAAAGCATGCACGGTCCCATCGCCCAAGACTTGGCATAGCCTTGTCTTGCCCCATGAGTTAAGCTGCGTTGCACGATTTGAGGCATCAGTCTAGACACCCAGATTTTTTGGTCATTCAAAGTCAAACACAATGTGCGGCACGTTTTTGCGATGCGAGGCTTGACGCAGCATTGCTGTCACGACCTGCACCCAGTGTAAGGGCACAAGACGTGGGTACGTCCAGCCTACGTCGCAGTGTCGGCAGTAGAACGTTGTCCTAGGTCCAACATCTAACACAATCTAGAATATGCTCCAATTAGAGTATGATATATATATGGTACAACTCAATCACAATAACTAAGATGGAAAATAGAAGAAAGATAATCTCAACAGAGAGTCACAATGAATAATAATCCCGGTGTAAACCACACCAATAATATCTCAATACAAACACAAAGTCTCATAACTAGATAATAATATAAGTCTAATCTAACTCAAGGCAAGTCCTCAGCGACTACTGGATCCTGCTGAGGGTCCAGGTCACCTGTGTCAACTAGGCCTGCTCCATAGTAAGTGTCGCAGCAATCCTCATCATCTGTAATATTTTCAACGGGTCCAGTCAGGACAGGAACGAATACATATCTCTTACACAGTTCATAACATGAAAGAAAATATGAAATAAGCTATAGAATAATATACATGAACTGCTGTAAAGAAATAGTAGAGAGATTGTAAAAAGAAGAACATGATATAGTGAAAATAGATATACATGATATAGATAAGAAAACTGAGCTAACTACGTGATTCAGAGCACATGTTTGGTTATGTAAGCAGGCTTAAGTTATACATGACTTAAATCTAGTTTGGAGTTATACATGAAATGGTGTTGATCACATAACCAAATGAATACTCCCCCTGTCCCAATAAGTACACAAGGATCTATCCAGGTTATGTTATTGCACATGAAAGTAGTGCGTCACATGGATAGCTAGTCCACATGCACCCTGGATTATACATGAAGGCTCACATGATTATGAGTGTACATAAATGTCACATGAGTATACATGAATAAGTGCGAATACAATGAGTAGACGATGCACATGATAAAGTAAATGAGCACAATATACCCGATGTATCCGAGGGGATATCATCGCATGAAGAGATCCATATAGTACTAATCCGTGATAATATCGTGACAGCAACAAGTAAACTAGTCTATAGCAAGTAAATATGTCCAAGCAAGAATAAAACGGTCAGATAATGTACTCGCCTGACAATCCGAGCTGCTGATGAGGATGTGTAACGAAACTGGAGTGATGTAAACCTATTTAAAGCAACCACAAGTCACAACAAGGTCTAACATATCATAAGGAATGCATACAATACAATTCTACAGGATTCTAGGTCCTTCCATGTCAAAGTCAACCCCTGGTCAACTCTGGTCAAACCTGGTCAACTCTGGTCAAACCTGGTCAACTGAAGGTCAACTAGTCCGTTTACTAATTTTTAGGCCACACACAAATTTTCAAGTCATTCCGAGTTCGTTTGAGTCGATTTGAATCAAGTTTGACCCAAAGTTGACTTTTGTCAACTTGGTCAACTTGTCGGCCAATTCAACCAAACTAGGCTCCTTATGACGATCCTAATCTGTCCCAACACTCCCTATAGTTACATTCATAAGCAATCCACACACATATAGATATATTCACATTCATTAAGGCAAATATATATATATATATATATATATATATATATATATATATATATATATATATATATATATATATATATATATAATATGAGACTAAAGGAAAATGTGATAAAGGACTGCTGTGTAAAGACTCAAATCTGAGATTAAAAACCAAGTATTAACTATGGGATATATCACATATATAAACGCATATACACATATCTCCATTTAAAGGGAAACTATATATATATATACATATATATATATATATATATATATATATATATATATATATATATATATATATATATATATATAATATTATATATATATATATATATATATATATATATTTATATATATATATATATAATATAATATATATATATATAAAAATATATATATATATATATATATATATATATATGTGTGTGTGTGTATATATATGTAGACATATATATATTTTATGTATAGACATAAAATATATATATGTCTATATATAAAATATTTATGTCTATATATATTTTTTTTTTATATAAATATTTATGTCTATATATATATATATATATATATATATATATATATATATATATATATATATATATATATATATATAAAAATATATATATATATATATATATATATATATATATATATATATATATATATATATATATATATATATTTATATATATAATATATAATATAATGGCATGGGTGTTCCTTCCTCTGGAAGGAGCCCTCTCCCCGCTCCTCGGGTTCACCCACCCGCCACCCGCCGTCGGCTGGAGGCCGGCAGCTCCCGATCGTGCGCCGCGCCGCCGAGAGCTCCCCATCCCCCTAGCCCCCCTCTCGGCTGGGCGGGCCCGGCCGGCGTTTGTCTGTGGTGCGGCTGCACCCCCTTCTTTCCCCCTCGCCATCGTCGCAGCCGTCGCCCTGGCCGTCGGCGGCGTCGCCGCGCTAGGAGCCAGCGCTCGTCCCCGGCCCCCTCTCTCCTCGGTCCCCCGCCCCGCTCTCTCGTCGTCAAGTTCGCTGAGCCGCATCCTCCCGGCCCACCGTCTTCCCCGCCCGCCGCCCCTGGCGTTGCGCTGCCCCCCGCGGATCCCCCCCCGCCATCCTCCCCCTGAGGCGGCCCTCAGTTCCTCCGGCAGTGGTCGCCCCGCCCGTGGTGTCACCCTTCCCGCCCGTCACTACGGCCGCGGCCCCATCCCCCGTCCCCCCCTCGCCGAGGCGACCCTCCGGTCCTCCGGCAGCTACCGCCTCGGCCCCCCCTCCTCCCCCGGCTATCAGCCCCGTCCCGCCTTGTTCTCCTTCTCCGGAGCCTCCTTCCCAGGCGCAAGCCCCCCCGGCTGCTGCTACTCCCCCGGAGATCCCCCCCTCCGTGCTACCTCTCCGAGGTGCGTCTCCCCCCGCTGCGGCTGAGAGCCTCCTCCCCGTCTTGGCAGCAGACCCCTCCGCCCCCGCCCCCTCTCCATCCTCCTTCTTCCCGGCCGGCGCCTTCTGGCATCATCCGGCCTACTCGGGTGGGTCTGGATCCCCGCCCATCCCCAGGTGGAGGCGGTCCTACTCGCTCTGGGAGCGAGTCAAAGCCCCTAGCGCTCTCGCCGCCCCCACCGAGGAGACCAGCCGTCTCGGCTCCCCCGGCCGTGCTGGTGGCCTGCTCCTGCCGGAGCTCTCCCCGCTCGGGCGTCTCCTCCGGGCTCGGGAGTCCACCCCGGAGCTCCGCCCCTCCCCCCCGTTTGTGGAGGCGTATCCGTGGGTTTCTTCGTCGTGCCGCCGCCGTGGTTCCCCTCGCCTCCCGGTGGCGCCTTCGCTCCTCCTCTGGCGGGTGATGGTCCCGAGGCGGTTCCTCTCCCCCTCTTCCTCAATCCTCTCCGCCTCCCGTCTCTCCGCCTCTCCCCGTTCTCCCCGCCGTTGCCTCGCCGGTGCTGGTAGGACGCCTCCCCGCGTCGGCCAGAGTGTCGTGCTCCCTCCCGCGTCCCGCCGCAGGGCCTCACCGCGATTCTCCTCCGGCCTCCCCGTTGGCTCCTCCCGACCTCTCCGTGCCGGGCGCCTCGGCCCGTCGCCGCTGCGACGCTGGGCGCCTCGCTGTCCGCTCTCTCCGCCCTCGGGCCCCGCTCCCCTCTCGGGACCCGCCCCCCTCGTTCCCTGAGCCCCCCTCGGGCAGAACCCACCCCCCCCACTCGTGCCCACGTGTCCCTCCCTCCTCGCGATGCGTGCGGTGTTTTATTTTGGTTTTCAAATTTTGAAAGCTGGCCGTTGGTGTGGGCCAGCTTTTTGTAATGTGTTGTCAGTTTCTTTTCAATGAATGGTCTCTCTTTCAAAAAAAAAAAAATATATATATATATATATAGACATATGCATAAAATATACATATACATACTCATATAGGTAAAGAGAATAGGCTACTCGAATCCGAGAAGTGGACTCAAACCTGAAAATCAGAACCTTAAACTCTCATTCCAACATATTTACATATATACAAGTCATTTATATATATATATATATATATATATATATATATATATATATATATATATATATATATATATACTCACATATACATATATATACATAAAGGAAAAACCCATATTGTATATGTAAATGGTAATCAAATAGGATATAAACACTACAAAAAAAATGCACATTGATAGCATAACGTAATAGCACGTTTTGCTGAACTGCTATAAAAAATAAGTTTGATATTTTGGTTACTTTATAATAGCATTTGATAAACGCTAAGATAGAGTTTCATTAAGCGGGAACCTAAAAACACTTATACCGCCAAACACTTGACCAAAAAACTCTAAAACTCACCACACTTACGTTAGGTTTATTTCATTTCCTCTTTTATTTTAGGTTTCTTTTATTTCCTCTTTCAGTTTCCCTCTTTTTCCAAAAACCCTAAAACTCACCACACTTACGAATTCGCCGTGAAGGTCGCTGACACCGCCGATTAGAGTCGCCGACGCCGCCGTGAAGGTCGCCGAGACCACTGACACTGTCGTCGACCCTGTCGAAGGCATATTTTTCTTCCTTCCTTCGATTTTGGTATCATGCATTTGATTTTGTTTAGGGTTTGTAGGTTTTGTAGGTTGATAAGTTTAGGTTTTGTAGGTTGATAAGTTTCAATTGTAGAGTTTTGTATCATGCATTTGATTTTGTTTCGATTTTATAGTTTTGTTTCGATTTCATAGCTTTCAATTTCATAGTTCTCGATTTCATAGCTTTCATGCATGTGATTTTTGTTTCAATTTTGGTATCATGCATTTGATTTTTGTTTCATTTGATTTTTGTTTCAATTTTCATTGTTCTCGATTTCATAGCTTTCATGCATTTGATTTTTAAAATGCTAATTAGATCCTGTATATGTTTTCTAATCTCTGATTAGTTGATATTACATATTAGAATAGGTTTTGATGTGAAATGGAATATTTGATTTGAGTTTTGGGTTCAATGTTCGACTGATACATGGTTATTTCCCATTTCCTAACTGTTAATCCTAATTAAATTGATTTCTAATTGTTGTTTCAATTGTCAATGATTCCCACATATTTGTCGTTCATGTTTATTTCATGTTTACTTTCGAATTTGACTTGTTGGGTGTGTTTTCACTTAACTGATTAAGACCTGAGATTTTGGGGGTTTGTTTTGATAAGAGTTGGCTCATAATACTGTTAATTCATGGTGGGACTGTTTTTAACTAAGTTTGAAACTGGTTATTACATTGTTTTGTGTGATGTTAGTTCACTCCTTTATGATGCAACTGCTAATGCTTTCAATATAAATCTGTGAGTGTAATGGGCTGTAAACTGATGGTGTGTTTTACTGTTAATCTGAAACTGAGCTCTGTGATATACCTGAGAGGTTTCCCCTCTGATTTCCCTTCACTTAATTCTGAACCCTGTCCTTGCCATTCCTGAAATCACAGTGATGACACACCCTCTACACACATGTCACATTGCAAGGCTTAAGGGTTGGAGAACATGGTGTGTTTTACTGTTAATCTGAAACTGAGCTCTGTGATATACCTGAGAGGTTTCCCCTCTAATTGTTGTTTCAATTTCATAGTTCTCGATTTTAGTATTGATTCGAAATTAATTTTTTTCTTTTTTGCATGCGTATGTTATTTGCGAAGAATGTTCTATTTTGACATTAAAGTTTTTGGGAATTGATTTAGCTGTAGCCATAGATAAATAGAATGAACAATCTGTTGTCTGATACTTACGATGCATATTCATTTTGTTGTGTTGTTAAATTCAAACAATTGGATATTATGAAAGTTGGATTTGAGTAAACTGTGGTTTGATACCAATAATATAATATATTAAAATAATATTATGTTTTCTTAGTTGGATTTTGGTTTTGATGTGAAAGTTGGATTTGAGTTCTTATGTGAGAGAGTTTCAATCTGTTGTTCTCCAAACCGCTGCATCATATACCTTCACTATATCTACCCAAAGTCTAGCTGCATTAGGCCCCAAGCGAACAAAGTGTACCTTTTGCTCTGGGTCGGTTGAATGCACATGCCCTTCAGCAACATGTTATTAACATGTTATTGTTATTCGAAATTGAATTTCCCATGAGGGACTGATACGCTGTGTTCAGTTCTATTTACCAGTGATTAAATTCCAGTTTTATTGTTTAAATTATGATTTAAAATGCTAATTAGATCCTGTATATGTTTTCTAATCTCTGATTAGTTGATATTACATATTAGAATAGGTTTTGATATGAAATGGAATATTTGATTTGAGTTTTGGGTTCAATGTTCGACTGATACATGGTTATTTTCCATTTCCTAACTGTTAATCCTAATTAAATTGATTTCTAATTGTTGTTTCAATTGTCAATGATTCCCACATATTTGTCGTTCATGTTTATTTCATGTTTACTTTCGAATTTGACTTGTTGGGTGTGTTTTCACTTAACTGATTAAGACCTGAGATTTTGGGGGTTTGTTTTGATAAGAGTTGGCTCATAATACTGTTAATTCATGGTGGGACTGTTTTTAACTAAGTTTGAAACTGGTTATTACATTGTTTTGTGTGATGTTAGTTCACTCCTTTATGATGCAACTGCTAATGCTTTCAATATAAATCTGTGAGTGTAATGGGCTGTAAACTGATGGTGTGTTTTACTGTTAATCTGAAACTGAGCTCTGTGATATACTTGAGAGGTTTCCCCTCTGATTTCCCTTCACTTAATTCTGAACCCTGTCCTTGCCATTCCTGAAATCACAGTGATGACACACCCTCTACACACATGTCACATTGCAAGGCTTGAGGGTTGGAGAACATGGTGTGTTTTACTGTTAATCTGAAACTGAGCTCTGTGATATACCTGAGAGGTTTCCCCTCTAATTGTTGTTTCAATTTCATAGTTCTCGATTTTAGTATTGATTCGAAATTAATTTTCTTCTTTTTTGCATGCGTATGTTATTTGCGAAGAATGTTCTATTTTGACATTAAAGTTTTTGGGAATTGATTTAGCTGTAGCCATAGATAAATAGAATGAACAATCTGTTGTCTGATACTTGCGATGCATATTCATTTTGTTGTGTTGTTAAATTCAAACAATTGGATACACCAATACTTATGTTACTGTCTGATTAGAGATGAACTTGTTTGGTTTAGGAAATTCAGATTTTTTGACTATAGCTTAATCTGTTATATGAAACGTGCGATGCATCTGTTCTGTATTTTGGATTCTAGCTTCATTTGTTCTTCACGTTTGCATAACCTTAGACTCATTATGTATTTTCTTTTGCAAGTACTGCTAAGTGCAATTATGGGAATTTGAAGCTTTTCTTTGGTATCACACGACAGGTTAGTACCATCTTTCTACATTACTTAGGCTGTTAATTGATGTCTTGAATTTTTGTATATTGTTGTTGTTGTTGTTTATTAGGTTTCTTGCTTTTAGTTTTATTGGTTTTAAACATGGTGAGATATGTTTGATATATTAAACAGATCTGGACTGAGTTTGAATTTTTTTTGCTTGAGTAATTATAAGCGGTTGAGTTATTTGTTAAATGGTCTGAATATTGAATAATTTTGTGTTGTGGAATACTCTATCATTATATCTGATATGGCGCTTATGGTACTAAAGGTTTAGATTAAAGTTATATCTTATAATGGTGGACAAGGCATTGGTGCATCTTTGCAGGTAAAACTTGAATTATATAGGTTAGGTTTCAGTAGGGGTTTGGAGACTTTATTTCTTTTTTTTTTTAACTTAAATTCTGAAATGAAGAGCTGATCCTGGTTATGAGAGAGGTGCTACAAATTTTGTGCGAGCTGTGGCTGCGGCTTTGGAAGACGCTGATATGATTGTATGCCCTTGTATTGACTGTCGTAATATAGATCGACACTCAGGTAGAGTTGTAGTTGATCATCTTGTTACTAGGGGAATGGATGAGGCTTATAAGATGCGGTCTGATTGGTACCATCATGGAGAACTGAACTCAGGCGTTGAAGGTGAAAGTAAATTAAGTCATTGGAATGATGAGATTCTTGGTTTATATCAAGCTGCTGAATTTTTGGATGAAGAGTTAGCTAGTAAGGGTCAATTGGGTGAAATTGCAGAGGGTGAGGACAAGAAAGAAGATGAGTTTCTTGCAAAGATTGCAGATGCTGAAACACCATTATATCCAAGTTGTGTAAACCATAGCAAGCTTTCGGCTATTGTATCACTTTTCAGACTTAAGACGCAGAATGGCTGGTCTGACAAGAGCTTCAATGATCTGTTAGAGACATTGCCGGATATGTTGCCAGATGATAATGTGTTGCACACATCACTGTACGAGGTGAAGAAATTTCTGAAATCATTTGATATGGGATGTGAGAAGATTCATGCATGTGTCAACGACTGCTGCCTATTCAGAAAAAAGTACAAGAAGCTCGATAATTGTCCAAAATGCAAGGCTTCAAGATGGAAGACTAACATGCACACTGGTCAAGTAAAGAAAGGTGTACCACAGAAAGTATTACGGTACTTTCCAATAGTCCCACGGCTGAAAAGAATGTTTAGGTCTGAGGAAATGGCTAAGAATTTAAGGTGGCATTTTTGTAACAAAAGTAGCGATAGAAAACTTCGGCACCCTGTGGATTCGGTCACATGGGATCAGATGATTGACAAATACCCTTCCTTTGCAGCTGAAGAAAGGAACGTGAGGCTTGGCCTCTCCACAGATGGTTTTAATCCATTCAACATGAAGAATACAAGGTATAGTTGCTGGCCTGTTTTGCTAGTAAACTATAATCGGCCACCTGATTTATGCATGAAGAAGGAGAACATCATGCTAACATTGTTGATTTTTGGTCCACAACAGCCGGGTAATAGTATTGATGTGTACTTAGAACCCCTCATAGAAGATCTCAACCATCTGTGGAACAATGGAGAGTTAGCATATGACGCCTTTAGTAAATCGACTTTTACTCTTAAAGCAATGCTGCTTTGGACGATTAGTGATTTTCCTGCGTATTGGAATCTTGCAGGCTGCAAAGTAAAGGGTAAAATGGGTTGTCCTATCTGTGGGAAAAATACAGATAGTATGTGGTTGAAGTTCAGCAGAAAACATGTCTACATGTGTCATAGAAAGGGTCTGCCACCAACGCATAGTTATAGGGGAAAGAAATCTTGGTTTGATGGAAAAGCAGAACAAGGGAGAAAGAGAAGAATTCTATCTGGTCGTGAAATTTCTCAAAACCTGAAAAATTTCAAAAACGACTTTGGAAATTTTAAACAATCTGCAAGTAAGAGAAAAAGGACAGATTGTTCTGGGTTAGGCTCTGATAGTGAGGATTTATCCAGCGAATCAGAGGAGGAAGAAGAGGAAGAAGAAAACGTAGATGAAGAAGAGTTATCAAGATGGAAGAAAAGGTCCATCTTTTTCAAGCTACCTTATTGGGAGGTATGTTATTCTGTCATTTGTTTCTTTTAGTTTTTTTTTCAGATTCCATCAATTAAGCGTTGTTTAACTTTGTTTTATTTATTGTATATGTGTTGGTTAGGAACTACCGGTTAGGCATAACTTAGATGTAATGCATGTGGAGAGAAATGTTGCTGCAAGTATTGTATCTACATTGTTGCATTGTGGGAAATCGAAGGATGGCCTTCAAGCTCGTAAAGATCTGGAAGATCTTGGTATTAGGAAAGATTTGCACCCTAACACCCAAGGAAAAAGAACATACCTTCCCGCAGCACCTTGGAATTTGTCCAAGGCAGAGAAGAAAATCTTCTGTAGGCGTCTATTTGACTTTAAGGGACCTGATGGGTATTGTTCTAACATATCCAGAGGCGTATCATTAGATGACTGTAAGGTCACAGGTTTGAAATCACACGATTATCACGTGTTAATGCAGCAACTTCTTCCAATAGCACTTAGAGGTTTACTACCTAAAGGTCCTAGGGTAGCAATTGTTCGCTTATGTGCATTCTTCAACCACTTGTGTCAGCGAGTTATTGACCGAGAGCAGATTTTGGTTATGGAAGCAGAGATTGTTGAAACTCTCTGCATGTTTGAAAGATTTTTTCCTCCAAGTTTCTTTGATATCATGGTGCATTTGACGGTACATCTAGGAAGGGAAGCTCGTCTTGGTGAACCAGTCCATTTTAGATGGATGTATCCATTTGAGAGGTAATACTTGTATTTTATATGATTTTTACAAAAATTTTGCATTTGACAGTTTTGTTGATCTTTCAGTTTTCACAATTGTCAGGTATATGAAAGTTCTAAAAGATTTTGTGAGAAATCCTGCAAGACCAGAAGGTTGTATTGCTGAGTCTTATCTTGCTGAAGAGTGCATCCAGTTTTGTAGTGAATTTTTGAAGAAGACAACAAATGTTCAAGAAAAACAAGATAGAAACACTGAGTATGATAACAACTCAATCCTAGAGGGTCGGCCAATATCCGCAGGCATTTCAATTACTCTTACTGAAGTAGAGAAGAGAATAGCCCATCTTGCTGTCATCCAAAACATGGCTGTCGTCGACCCTTATGTAGAGTAAGTTCCACAGTTTTCTAGTTGATTACTCATTTCTTTTAATGATCAACAAACTGATACCTTTTTATTTCAAAATCTTGTACAAGTGAGCATCTACAGTTTCTGCAAGACTCAAATGGAAGATGTAGACGTGATGCATCTACGTTATGGAGTATGCATACTCAGAATTTTGCAAATTGGCTAAAAGAAAAGGCTAGTTTTATCTTCTCTGTTTTTTATGTTATAATGGTATGTATATGTCTATTGGTGTCTGACTTGTTGTTTTTATTTGTTAGATACCTCTTGATTCAAAAGAACATGGAGAAACACTTAAGTGGTTGGCATATGGTCCACGTACTTCTGCACGGTCGTATTCAGGTTATATAGTGAATGGTCAACGGTTTCACACAAGATCAGTAGATAGAAAAAGTCAGAATAGTGGGGTTTTGTATGAGGCTACTGCAATCTGCAGATCTAGTGCGAAAGATACTTCACAAGTGGTTGATTTGGTGTCATACTACGGCAGAGTAACTGACATTATCTTGTTGGATTATAATGTTTTTTACGTTCCTCTATTCCGGTGTCAATGGGCAATAATAGGTAATGGAGTGAAGATAGAAGATGGTTTCACACTTGTCAACCTAAATCATAGTCAAGTCTCTTTTTTAAGGGATCCTTATATCTTAGCCTCTCAAGCAAAGCAAGTGTTTTATTCAAGGGAAGACGAATCATCAAGTTGGTATGTTGTTATGAGAGGTCCGGCAAGAAGATACAGTAAGGAAGATTTTCAAGAAGGAAATGCTGACATTGGGCCACTGCCATCAAGTGTTGACATGGATGATACTGAAAATGCCCGAACTGATTGTGAAGGCATATATGTGTGAAATTTAGGTTTTGATTATTTTCAGTTTCTTCCTTGTTTGTTTGTTGTGTCTGATGTGTGATTGGTCATTGTGTGCTTACTTGATGTTTTCTTGTTTTGCTTCCATAAATGTGAATTAACTCGTTTCTGTCATTTGTTTCAGGTGAATTAAAATGGGAGGTGGAAAGAAGAAGCAAGGAAGAGACCCGCAACCTTTGGCTGAGGAAGAGACTGAAGCTGAGAATGTAAGGACATCTACAGCTGAAGATGGTGAAAAAGGTGTAGATGAAGAAGAGCCTGAAGGTGAGTTTGAGTTATCTGAAGAGCATGAACATGAGGTTGAACCTAAGCGTAAGAGACAGCGAGGACCGACAAGGATGAAAGACATCGCTAAGGACCCAAATACCAGAGTGCGAGTTGACTTCACTTTCATGGGAGAACCTTATGGTCCTGGGTCAGTTAAGTTATCTTCATACTTAGGTCCACTGGTATGGGAACACGTTCCTGTCACACTTGAAAGTTGGAAAAAACTCGGTGAAGAAGTCAAGACACTTCTTTGGAAATCTGTTCAGGTTACATCTTTAAACTGACTTAGAAAGTGCCATAATCAGATTATTTCTGTAATTTACTGTTTTGTTTTGCATATGAGTTCAGGCAAGATTTGAATTAGATGAAGATTACCAAAAGAGTGCAGTGCTTAAGCAGATGGGATGTTTGTGGAGGTCATCTAAATCGCGCCTAGTTTCCCAGATTAATGAAGCAAAGAACAACCAAAAGAGGATGTATCTGAGACCTAAGAATGTTTCTCCAATTGATTGGCGTAAATTTGTGAAGCTCAAAACAAGCCAAACATTTAAGGTATTCATTTGGAATTAATTGGTAAGTGTTTTAGTAGATAGAAGATTACATAGTAACATTCATCTATTAGGCTCTGAGTGATAGCTATAAGGAAAGAAGGCGCAAACAGATTCCGCACACTTGTAGTCGTAAAGGAATGGTTAGACTAACAGAAGAGATGGTAAGCCTAAAGTTATGTTCTTTTATTATGATCAGCATATTCAAAGTCCTTTTTATGCACCTCTTATATTTTCTCTCCACAGAAAATTGGTAGTGAAAACCCAGCTGAAGTGACAAGGCTAAGGGTTTGGGTAAAGTCGCGTACCAAAAAATATGGTACACCAGTGAATACAAATGCGGCTGAGAAAATTATAAGTTCTTAATTGGACTTGAAATGATTTTGATTTGAGTTTTTAAGATGTCATGTTCTGTTACATTTTAGCCTTTGGAATCTGTATTTTATGATTTGTAGAAAAAGGCAGCTGAGATGGTTAGTAGTGATGGTCCATCTTCTGCAACGAATGAAGGACGAGATACACTTAGCCAACTTTTAGGACCCGACAATCCTGGTCGAATGAGGGCAATGGGTAGGAACATGAGTAAGACCAAATTAGCTTGTTTCCAAGTGAAGCACAAGTGTATGACTGAAATGGAAGAGAAACAAGTTCATCTCCAACAAAAAGTCAATGAGTTACAAGCTGAAATTGCCAAAATGAAAAACCAGGTAAGACAATTCTCAATAAATACGTTGAGCCACTGAATTGATATATAATTTTGACATTTGTCCTTGTTTAAAACAGAGACAAGAACCTGAAGTTGGTGAAAACTCGGCTGCAAGAGTAAGGCTTTCATATCATATCAATGCTTTCGTTCTTGCTTTACGATCTGATAATTTATATTCTAAACATTTTCTAGAGTGTGAACAAAAGATCACAACCTAAGTGTGTCTTGATTGATTGGGGTGGTACTGATGCAAACGTTGCTGAGGGGCGTATTATTTCTTCTGATCCGAAAGACTTGGTGAATGAGAGTCGCTTAGGCCCTATGGATGTTAAAGTCTTGGTTGAAACTGCTACTGTACCAGAAGCATTCCTTTGGAGACCTGCGACTAACATGTTCACAATTGAGGAAGCTGTTGGACAGATGATTGCGTGGCCTGCCTCTAAGTGTGTTAACCTAGAACAGGGGCTCCAACAAGAAGACATTGCACCACTGGTAAGCTTTATTTGTCAGACTAATAGCAAACTGAATTGGTCATTGATGAGTAGGATTATGTGATTGTTACCTGAATGTGTTTGACAGGGCCCAAGGACAAATTCTGCAAACAAGTGCAAACTATTGGATTTGTCTGCAGATGATTTGGTTGTTGCTGAAGGACGTTGGCAAACACAAGAACCAAAAGCATTGGTTAATGGGCTTCCACTCGGACCAAAGGCAGTTAAAGTATTTGTGGATGTCATACATCAACCTGAAACATTCATATGGAGGCCTACGATGGACAAGACATATCTTGAGGACTGTTTAATGTCTTTCGTGGCATGGCCTGCCATCAAAGTTGTATTTGAGAACACAACAGATGCAACAGGTCAGAAATCTTCTCTTCAGAATCCTGCATCATCTGATAAAACATCAGGAGGAAAATCAGCATCAACAGGTCAAAAATCTGCTGGAACAAGTTCTACATCTCATATAGAGACATCTCGAGCAACAGGTACAAAATCTGCAGCAACTTTTCCAAAACCTCCTGCTGAGAAGGTTCCGACAACAGGTCCAAAATCTCCTGTAAGGAAATCTCAACTAGTCTCACAATCCCCTATCCGAAGATCTCCGGTAAATTTTTGTAAATATGATCTGAAGTTGGTTCTGCTTATTACTGTGTGTATTAATTGGTTTATGTTAACTGGCAGCGTAAACATGGAGCTGAAGTTATCAAGGAAAATCAAAAGTGCAAGTTGATGGACATTAGCGGAAGGAAGCGGGTTGTTGCTGAAGGGCGTGTGCATTCAACCGACCCAAAGCAAAAGATACACTTTGTTCGCTTGGGGCCTAATGCAGCTAGAGTTTGGATAGATATAGTGAAGGTAGATGATGCAGCGGTTTGGAGAACAACAGATGAGATCGAGTTTATGGGAGATGCACTTGGTTCGTCTATCGCATGGCCAATGGATAAATTGGTCATCTTTTGATTTTAAGAAACTTGGTAAGTGTTTTAATTAGTGTAATGCTTGTGTTTTGGTTTTCAATCTGATATTTCATTGCTTAACTGATGTAAGACCTTGTTGCTTTTTTTGCAGGGGAATGAACAAACTTTGGTCCGAGTTGCAGTTTAAATTAGATTTAGACTAGCTAGGCTTATGAACTTATGACTTGTCTTATGTATTTTGGATTCAAACCTATGTTATGTATGTTGAATGAAAATGTTGAATGAAACTCTAGACTTGTGTTATGTATGTTGAATGAAACTCTAGACTTGTGTTATGTATGTTGGATTGGTTTTAGACTTGTGTTATGAATGATCTTATTTGTGTAAAACAGGTTCTTATTTATATCATGTGAAACAGGTTCTCTAATATTACAATAGATACGTAAAACAGGTTCTTATTGAATGAAAATACATTTAATAGCAAAAAAAAAGAAGTTATAATCATATATTATAGCACGAAACATTAGCCGTAAAATAATTAATTAACGCTATAACAAAATATTTTAAAACAATAAAAAATTGCTATTGTAGAACGTCCTATCATAGCACAAAATATGAATTGTCATCAAGTTTTTAACATAAAACGGATGTGCCATAATAAAGAAAATTAAGGCATTCAGATATTGCTATTGTATCTGAACCTGTCGTAGCATTTTAGAAAAACGCTATCGTATGGGCGGAACCTAAGATAGCTGCCGATGACATAGTATTTATGAAAACGCTATGTAATACGTACGATAGCAGATTTTTCGCGCTAAAAATGTACATATTTCTTGTAGTGAAAAACAAGGATCAATTCCCACAAACTCAGAATATCAAATATGAATCGTAAATTCAGAATTTGATATTTAAAATAAAGAAAATCAAAATATTATAGAACTATTCAAATTTTATATTGGAGAAAAACCCAATTATACTTGAAAAAGGCAAACAAATAGGTAATAATCCCGCGGATCACTTCCTGCAAGTTCATAATATCATATATAAGTTAACAAGTCAGAAAATATCGATTAAAAGTCGAAGAATTAAAATATCACATTTATATTCAAAATATTGAACCCGAAAAATCCAATTTTCACAAATCGATCCAAAACGCAAAATACTCCAAACCAACTCATAAAATGTGGCAAATACTTTGGTCTCGACACGTGGGACATGCTCGGGTACTCCCATGGTCGAAATCGTGTCCGTGTCCAGAGAATGCGTATCAAAAAACCGATTTCGCATGTCGAAAAGGGTGTTCTCGCTCGATTGCGCGTCACACGCGTAACGAGAAGCCTCGTGCTCGTACACACGGCTAGGTAGGGTCATAGGGTAGGTCTAGGACGCGTCGACATGACACAAAGTCGCAGCGACGTGACACAGTGGCTCGCGAAACAGCACGCGGCCTGCACACGCGCGCGCGTGTGCATGCGTGCTCGTGCATGCGGTTCGTCGTTCGTGGCTCGCGCGTCGGGCCACGCCACGACTCGGGATCGAGTCCCTGGTAGTCGAGGTATAGGGCTACCTGTTCCAACTTTTGGTACGGGTCCTCGATGCGCCGTGTTCGTGTACGAAGGCCGTGTCAGCGGCGAATTTCAGCCTGAATGCACCGTTCAGTCGACCAGTGCACGCACGATTTCTCCGCGCTCGCTTCACGAAACGACGTAAAATTTTGTGGACATGTGGGCAAAGGTTGTCCCTACGTGCTCATAAAATTTCACGCGAACGAAGCTCTGTGCGTCGAGTTATGACGAACAGACTGCAGGGCATACACGGGACCGTGCACGGGATCTCGTGCACGCGTGTCCGTGTCCGTTCGGATGCCGAAATCGTGTAGATTTCTGATCCGTCTTCATGAAAGTTGTTACAAATCATATAAGGAAGGATTTTTTGAAAACAGAATCGATAATTAACACTTTTCAATTTTAAGTGGTATTTTACCGAACACGTGCAACGTGAGACCGATACGTGTCCGATACCGCTATCAAACGAAACCAAAATCCTAAAAAACTTCATACACAGATCAAGGGTGCCTATATGGATGCAATAATAAAGAAAATTCAGGAGAAACAAAGGTAGATCGGGATTTACCTATTGAGAGTCGGAATCTCAATAAAGGAATTCCCCGAGCGCTATGTCGGCCGATTTCTTCCGAGCAAATGCCTTCTCCTCCTTGCTAGCAGTACTCCAGCAAGATCCTCTCCTTCCTACGAGCACAACGGACTTCGTTTGGGGAGAAATGGACTCCGGATGCAAAAGTTAGAATTTTTGGAAAGTGGAGGCTAGGGTTTCCTCTTAGGTGGCTATGTGTTTACAAATGAGAGGGGAGGGGGCTGCTAGTGGCCGGCCAGGGGTAGGAGTGTTAGGTTTAGGGTTTTCACATGGGCCAGGCACTGCGTGAGTTTCTAAAATGGCCCATGTCAAAAAGGCTTTAAAAGGATAACTAAAAATGACTTAAAATTAATTTAAATCATTTAATAATAACTAATTAATTCTAAATTAAATTTTAAATGATGAAAGCTAATTCTAATTATGGCATTAGGTTTCTAGTCATGGTTGGCTAAGATCAAACTACTTATACTACCATTACACCAATTCAGCTACCAATCAAACCGCACAACAAGCAATTTAATTAATAAATTAATAAAATTCAAAGTAATGTATAATGACTAAAATACCCTTAGCCTAAAAATAGATAATTAGCCAATCTAGTCACATGGTCGATTCTTCTTGGTCATGGTTAGTCTCTAAGTCAAGCAGTCTCTAGGGTTAAGCTAGCAACAACCAAAATCACAATTCACCCATCTAAATAATATAAAATAAATAAAAAAAATTACCAAAAATCATAATATGATTTAAATGTTATTCTTAAATGATAAAGTTATAAAAATTCAAAATTACCCTAATTTCAGAAAAGTGGTGGTTAGAGTTGCTCGTCGAGTCGTTGTGCGAGTGAGTTAGGCAAAGTTATGTTAGGCTACCGGAGTAGAAGCAATCACGGTCCCACGAAGTCCTACGATATCAAAGCTAGTCATATGAAGTATGAGTTTGTGAAACCCAAATTTTGTAAAGTAATTATTATTAATATTAATAATAATAATAATATTATTATTATTATTATTATTATTATTATTTATTGGCTTGGAAATTAATTTTAAAATTAATTCATGGCTTTTGTTTGCTGACCCAGACCCGATCCCGGACTCGACTCCCGAACCCAGACCCAACCCCATTCTTTTGAAATTCTGAGTTCTTATTATTAAATAAATAAAAATATAACTCCCTTGGATCTGGTCCAAGTGGACCAGATCTCATCCCAACCCCACGTAAACCCATTCTCCATTTCCTATTCTTCCTCCCACCTATTCCTCTACTCCCCATGTTCTTTCCTCCTCACTCCTTAACAACAACCACTTTTCCACCTTATAACTCCCATCCCCATCACCACCTGTCACTCCAACCCCCACTTTTTATTCTCACAACAGAGAATAATATTCACTCCTCCTCTACTTTCCTTTTTCCAAACCCTTCTCTCCAGAACTCCACTCCCCAGACCCCCCTCCCGTGCGGACCCTTCGACCCTGCCGGCGCCCCGGCTTCCCTGTGGCACGACCCGCCGGCCGCCTCCCCTGGCCCAGTGCACCCGCGGCTCTCCCCGCCGCTGTCCCGCAGGCGCCCGACCGGCGCAGCCCTTCGCGCCAAATCTCGGCACCGCCGACCCCCTCTGTGCGTTCCCCGCGGCTATCCAGGCCGACCGACCGCCTTTCTGCGGTCTTTCGTGCTGCTGTTCGGTCCATCCCGACCCCGATCCGCTGTTCCCGCGGTCCCGCGACAGCGTTGCTCGCTGTCCACTGCTGTTCCGAGCCCCGATCCGCTGTTCTCTGGCTTTCCATTCCCGGCCAGGAGCTAGGTTCCAGTTTGGACGCTGTCCCGGGTTTGCATTGCTGTTCGAATCTCTATTTCTCATCTTTACTAATCATCTGGGAGCTCTAGCCGAGCAACCCGAGGTATAACACCTGTCCCGTCTCATTTTTCATACAGTCTATGATGAGAGTGGTCCCCGATTCCCTCCCGGGAATTCGGTTTTAGCGACGTCGTATTTTTCGGAACCTTCAGAAAGGTTCTGTTGGATTGTTTGGATCTTCTGGAACTTTTCGAAAATTGGATTTCGGATATTTTGGGCTTTCCGGATATTTTCGGTAGCGTTCTGTGATATTTTGGTTGAATTCGGACTTCCGAAATTATTTCGGGTCGTTCCGAATTAATCTGTGGATTGGTTGTGGTTATTTTATATATATATATTTTGGGGATTCTCTGGTTTGGGATTTGCAGGAAAGATTATCGACATATTTCCCAGTTTTTGGGTTGACCAAAAATAGAGGAAATGCTGCCGGATTTTTCCGTAAATTCAATTATATTTTAAAAATGGTTTCAAAATGGATTTCGAAATATTATATTTAATATTTGGATTTTGGGCGACGACCGTATCGGTCAATGGGCCCCGGCTAAGTGCAAACGAAACCGGCTTCACCCGGACGTTGAGGCATTAGCCTAATTGAAGATTGGACCATATCTGAGACTCGATAAATAATTATTTTATCTTTATTTTTATCATTTAATTTTATTCATATTTAATTTATTTAAAGTTTGGGACTAACGACAGTTTTTGTCTTATTTTAATTTATGTAAATAAATTGTAATGGGCATAAGGCTAGCTGGTTGTTGGTTCTGTAACTGTATTTTGGTAGCATAGGTTTTGGTTATTGCTGATTTGCGAGTTTTTGCAGCGTTCGAATAAATTGAATAAAAAGTATTTTTGTATAAAAATTAATAAAGGTTTTTTCACCTAAAATCTACAAGTTTTAATATTAATAAACGATCATGTATTTCTCACTAAAATAAGAAATTAGTTTTATATTTATAATTATGAAAATACAAAGTTTTAATCAATTAAATTGATATCGACGAGTTTTCCAAAATACAAGTTTAAAACCATCTTTTTCCTCGTATTAAATTCAATGCACCGATAATCGTAATCCTGTTGTGTTTTGTTAATAAAGAATTAAAATTGGATTATGACACAAATAGAGATTTCAACTAGCATAGCTAGATTGGTAACCCTGGAATCTGAGTCAATTTCTCGAATGTAGGAATTCGAGGACGATTCTGAATTTCCGTCTCGAAGTCTTCATCCTCTCCAGTTAAGTCCATTCTGAGACAAGTATAGTTTGTGTTAGTTTTACAGTTATTTTAATAATCGCTTTACTGCAAGTTTAAACCACGAGACAAACACGAAACTCTCTCGGAGAGTACTGACTGCAACTACTGTACTGATTGGTGACTGGGGAGTAGAGTAATGTTTATGACCAAAGCCAACTGTAACTTCGAACTGTATTAGCTTACCCCTCACACACACGGGGATAAGCCGAATCGTATCAATAGGATACAACTGTACATCCCAAGCCGGTCATATTCATTTTCTATTCAAATCACACTGTTTTACTGCTGAGAAAACTGTTCAATTTCTAAACTGTTTAAAAGTGCATGATTCTATTATTTATTTTAACTGTTTAAATTAGTATGAATTGTACTTTGCTCCCTCCTGACTGGAGATACATTTTTAGGGGATATTGAGGATGCTGAGATGTTATACAGCAGATACTACGACCCTGTTCTGTACCCTGTAGTGCTGCCAGAGTCCCCATTGGAGGACGTTGGGACTGAGGCCAATGAGCCGGCTGATAGATAGATTTTCTTTTTCAGCATTGTTGTTTATTTCAAACTCTGTCATTTATTTTCAGTACATTTTCCAGTTGTATTTCATTTCAAGTTTAATAAAGTTTCATTTCCGAATTTGAGTTATGACAAATATAGTGGTTGTTGTATGGTTACCTGCTAATGAAACAGCTTACTGCCGCCGTCTCAACAACGGTGCAGGCTGGACATGATCCGGTTCGATCCAGTTATTTGGGATCGGATCGTGACATATTTTTAGTGGTGGCCCATGCAGGTCTAACAACAACTTAGAAAAATATACCTAGAAATAATTAGAATACTAGAACATTGATTTGTCACGACATAGGACCAAATTATATACATAAATATTTTTGTTTGATTATAGACTGGTAGGATACCTCGCTTATGTTTGTACCTAAACCTTCCAGATTATGGCCAAAGGAAAGACTACCCGATCCGGCCCTGTTGATGATGAGGTGTTATCTCCTGATCACACCCCTCTCCCTCAGGTCTATTCCAATCCTTCTCTTTTGCAGCTCATCCATACCCCCTTTGCTGCACAAGTCCCTGGCACAGCTCATACTACAACCGAACCTATTCTGCCTACGGCAATTCCACCATCTCCTGTTATGATAGTTACCCCTGTCGCCCCACCAGTACCAGTAGATACCTCCCGAATGGTTGCCCTACTTCAAGGAATCCTGGAGTCCCAGAAGGCCCAAGTCGAGGCCCAGCAGAAACAGATTGATATCACGAGAGATGTTATGAAGGATGTCAACGACATAGCCTTAGCTATCTTAAACCGAGTTGGTACGGAATCTCACCCTCGGAGGCATACCCCTGAATCTAGGAGATATTTGGGTCCCATCAAGTACTCTACTTCCCGGCAGTCTGGTCGTAAGAAGTTATCTGCTTGTGACTACTGCAAGAGGCCTGGTCATCTAGCCGTTAGTTGCCGCAAGAGATTGGGACAATGTTTGGCATGTGGATCCGCTGAACATCGGGTAAAGAACTGCCTCTTATCTGTCTATTTTACTAGAGCACCTATCTCAGCAACACCTGCTACGCTGCAACCTAGGGACTCTCTTCCTATCGAGCAAGTCTTGCCTCCTACACTCACTGCAGGAGGGCATGATGCAGACTCGAGGATCATAGAAGAAGATGAGGCAGTTGGAGACTGCTCGTACAAGAGCCAGAGCCATGTAGACTAGTACCTAGAACTGCTGAGTAGCATTTCAATAAAGCGACGGATTGGCGACGGACCATCCGTCGCTATCTGTAGGAGTTTTAATGTATCGACGGATTGGCGACGCAATATCCGTCGCTACCTGGAGAATTTTACATTGAGCGACGGTTTAGCGACGGAACGTCCGTCGACCTAGTTCTGTTTGATGTCCATAAATTTTGCTGTTAGCGACGGATGTTTTGTCGCTGATACGCTTTTACCGACAAATTTACGACGGATTAGCGACGGATATTGCGTATCAGAAAATCACTGATACGGTTTTGCCGACTCTTTAGCGACGGAGTATTCCGTCGCTAAACCTATATCTTGATACATGTTTTGACGAAAGCTAGTCGGTAATCCGTCGCTATATATATTTAAATGAGCCGACGGTATTCTGTCGCTAAGTCGTCGCTGAGCGACGGAGTAGCGACGGATATGTTTTAGCGACGAGGTTATTCCCGACGGCTGTTTTACCAAAATATCCGTCGGTAATCCGTCGGTATTTATTTTTGGCGACGGAATACCGACGGATAGGGCCGTCGGTAAATTCATGTATTTTGGTAGTGATGTCCTTAGAATAATCATGAGAGTCTTGCTGTAATTCTCCAATATGAATAAAATTCTTGGTTACACCTTTATGGTAGATATCTTTCCCGAAGTCTTTCCCCTACGATACCATTTCAGAAAATTGTAATCTGAATGAGAAGGAATGTAAGGCGGTATTTATCAGGGATATATTGGTTGGAAGAGTAGAATTTTGGATTACCAAAATATTAGTTGGTACCTATAACAATTGGAAGTGATGATGGCATGAGGAGTGATTTTGACCTTGACCAGTTTAGGCTGACTGTATGATGGTATATGTTACTACATATTTTATTTTCCTAGATTTTGTATCTTTTAGTGTCCCGTGATTTTCGGGATTATCTCATTTCCATATCTTTAACAGGTTTTAGCACCCCTTAAGATCTATACTTTTGTTATTTATGGACCAATATTAGAACTCTTCAATCTTCTTCGTCAGCAGACCCTTTTTAAAACTTCTCCACTAGTCGATCGAATCTTTTTCTATCTTTAACGGGAGTCCAGACTCGTCCTCTATCTAGAGTTTTAAACTCTAATAACTCTTATCTACCTGAGATACTTATATGATTAGCATATCCAAACTTGATCTAAATTCTAAATGACTTCCTTAGAACGAATCCTGAACCAAATCCCTCTGGAACCATAAACCTCAATTATTACCGAAAGAATTGGTTCAGCCTAGTTAGTTCATGATTTCCCTAGAGAAGATATTTTCAAAATAACCTCAAATTTTGATTGTTATCTCCTAGGTTATTCCAAATATTTTATTGTTGATTTCCTCCACTCAACTAGAAACCTTACTCTCTTTAGGCAACTTCTGGATCAATTCAAGGCCTGGAAAGCTTTTAAACTCAATGCTCGAGTATCGTGAAGTATGAACGGTCAGAGAATTATTTCATCCTATTATTAAATCTTCTTTAAATCATTGAAAAACTTTTTATGGTTGAGCCATCCCCTTGTTGGTTTTACTAAGCCATTCTAACCTGACTTCTTTTCCATAAAGACATACTTCTTTTGTGTCAACCTTACTTATCTATCACATTCTCAAAAAAAAAAAAAAAAAACTTTCTTTGGATAAGAAATTATCTCTTCAAATAATTTTGGTAAACGTCTGTATCCTTTAAGTGATTTGTCGGGAATATTCTCTTTGACTTCTTCAACTCAATCCAAAGCTCTGATTCTTCTACCTTATCCTGTGTCCAACTTAATTAGTCATACTCAAGCTTGATCAATTTCTTCAAAATCAAATCTCTTAAATCTCAAAAGCTACTGGAACACATATTTATCCTGATAAATTTTCTTGAAACCGGAAGAACATACATCAACATCTTTTTTCTATCATGAATAGAACTTTAGGACTTGTTTGAATTTTTAGAAAACTTCTTTGAAATTCTTATGGACAAAGTTGAGAAAATATCCAATAACCTAATACGACTTCGCACATTTGCGTTGTGGTAATTTGCTTGAATTATGAAAACTGCGAGTTTACTGCAACCAGTTGCGCACTGGCGAGGCAAAAGACTCTAAAGTTGAAGTGATTTCGGGTGTTTATAGTTTTTCGGATATTATTGTGACTGTCCTAAATGCATCATGCTGATCTTCTTTGTTGCTTAGCCACGAAATGGATAAAGTTAAAAGAGTACTCGGTAACCTAAAATTATTCAAGTTATTGGGTCAAAAATTCACTGCAGTCAGGTGCACTCTGGCGAGGCATGAATCTGAGACAAAGTGACTTCAAACATATTTGGTTTCCGAATATTATTTAGACTATATTCATACCATGGTTGTCTTTGCACCATCAAATCATTCTGACTTTTGCCTGATTAAAGAATTTACATTTCTAGCGGTTGTCTCTTTTTCCAGAAATCTCTTGTCTTTTTCAGAAAGAAAGGATTTCCTATAAAATTCTACTTGATCTTCCTGAAAACTTATTAGGATCAAATCAATCTCTGCTACCTCAATCTCTTTTCTATTTCAACCTTGGTACGTTGCACACATATATTCTTATATCTTATATTATTTAGTTGCAGATTTTGGAAGCTATAGATAGTTATCTTGTAAGTCTTTTCCCGCATATCTTATCTTCTGACCATTGAACAGCGAAACGACATACTTTCCATCCTCTTTGATCATCACTCGACCCTCATTGGAAATATTTCACTCGATTACATTCATTATTATTCTAATCATCTCTAATATCCTACTATCGTACAACTTTTACCTTTTCCTGAGTCACAAACCCTTGTACCCTATTCCAATTTGATTTGACATTTTAGTCTATCATCTCAAATGATTCCATTTACTTTTTGCCTTCTCAATACACTGTTGACAATTGCTTCTTTCTTGCCTTTCCTGTTCCTCGAGACCCCACTTGATTTTCTCCTTTTCATGATCATAATTAGTACCTAGATTTTTCTCGTGCCCAAAATGATGTTTATCACCACAATATTCCAACCCTATCTCAGATCATATCTAGATAACGCTGATCATGCCGATAGTTTATCTTTGTACCTAGTGACCATGTCTAGAATCCAATCGTGCTTGATGAATTTAAATTCTAAATTTTGTTTAAGGTTAGGTGATTTTGATTGTACCCGGCTCTATCCTTAAAATTTCGAGGACAAAATTTTCTAAGGAGGGAAGATTGTGAAACCCAAATTTTGTAAAGTAATTATTATTATTATTATTTATTGGCTAGGAAATTAATTTCAAAATTAATTCATGGCTTTTGTTTGCTGACCCAGACCCGAGCCCGGACCCGACTCCCGAACCCAGACCCAACCCCATTCTTTTGAAATTCTGAGTTCTTATTATTAAATAAATAAAAATATAACTCCCTTGGATCTGGTCCAAGTGGACCAGATCTCACCCCAACCCCACGTAAACCCATTCTCCATTTTCTATTCTTCCTCCCACCTTTTCCTCTATTCCCCACGTTCTTTCCCCCTCACTCCTTAACAACAACCACTTTTCCACCTTATAACTCCCATTCCCATCACCACCTGTCACTACAACCCCCACTTCTTATTCTCACAACAGAGAATAATATTCACTCCTCCTCTACTTTCCTTTTTCCAAACCCTTCTCTCCAGAACTCCTCTCCCCAGACCCCCCCTCCCGCGCGGACCCTTCGACCCCGCCGGCGCCCCGGCTTCCCTGAGGTACGACCCGCCGGCCGCCTCCCCTGGCCCAGTACACCCGCGGCTCTCCCCGTCGCTGTCCCGCTGGCGCCCGACCGGCGCAGCCCTCCGCGCCAAATCTCGGCGCCGCCGACCCCCTCTGCGCGTGCCCCGCGGCTATCCAGGCCGACCGACCGCCTTTCGGCGGTCTTCCGTTCTGCTGTTCGGTCCATCCCGACCCCGATCCGCTGTTTCCGCGGTCCCGCGACAGCGTTGCTCGCTGTCCACTGCTGTTCCGAGCCCTGATCCGCTGTTCTCTGGCTTTCCATTCCCGGCCAGGAGCTAGGTTCCAGTTTGGACGCTGTCCCGGGTTTGCATTACTGTTCGGATCTCCATTTCTTTTCTTTATTAATCATCTGAGAGCTCTAGCCGAGCAAACCGAGGTATAACCCCTGTCCCGTCTCATTTTTCATACAGTTTAAAATGAGAGTGGTCCCCGATTCCCTCCCGAGAATTCGGTTTTAGCGACGTCGTATTTTTTGGAACCTCCGGAAAGGTTCTGTTGGATTGTTTGGATCTTCCGAAACTTTTTGAAAATTGGATTTCGGATATTTTGGGCTTTCCGGATTTTTTCGGTAGCGTTCTGTGATATTTTGGTTGAATTCGGACTTCCGAAATTATTTCGGGTCGTTCTGAATTAATCTGTGGATTGGTTGTGGTTATTTTATATATATATATATATTGGGGATTCTCTGGTTTGGGATTTGCAGGAAAGATTATCGACATATTTTCCAGTTTTTGGGTTGACCAAAAATAGAGAAAATGCTGCCGGATTTTTCCGTAAATTCAATTATATTTTAAAAATGGTTTCAAAATGGATTTCGGAATATTATATTTAATATTTGGATTTTGGGCGACGACCGTATCGGTCAATGGGCCCCGGCTAAGTGCAAACGAAACCGGCTTCGCCCGGACGTTGAGGCATTAGCCTAGTTGGAGATTGGACCATATGTGAGACTCGATAAATAATTATTTTATCTTTATTTTTATCATTTAATTTTATTCATATTTAATTTATTTAAAGTTTGGGACTAACGACAGTTTTTGTCTTATTTCAATTTATGTAAATAAATTGTAATAGGCATAAGCCCAGCTGGTTGTTGGTTCTGTAACTGTATTTTGGTAGCATAGGTTTTGGTTATTGCTGATTTGCGAGTTTTTGTAGCGTTCGAATAAATTGAATAAAAAGTATTTTTGTATAAAAATTAATAAAGGTTTTCTCACCTAAAATCTACAAGTTTTAATATTAATAAACGATCATATATTTCTCACTAAAATAAGAAATTAGTTTTATAGTTATAATTATGAAAATACAAAGTTTTAATTAATTAAATTGATATCGACGAGTTTTCCAAAATACAAGTTTAAAACCATCTTTTTCCTCGTATTAAATTCAACGCACCGATAATCTTAATCCTGTTGTGTTTTGTTAATAAAGAATTAAAATTGGATTAGGACACAAATAGAGATTTCAACTAGCATAGCTAGATTGGTAACCCTGGAATCTGAGTCAATTTCTCGAATGTAGGAATTCGAGGACGATTCTGAATTTCTGTCTCGAAGTCTTCATCCTCTCCAGTCAAGTCCATTCTGAGGCAAGTATAGTTTGTGTTAGTTTTACAGTTATTTTAATAATCGCTTTACTGCAAGTTTAAACCACGAGACAAACACGAAACTCTCTCGGAGAGTACTAACTGCAACTACTGTACTGATTGGGGACTGGGGGAGTAGAGTAATGTTTATGACTAAAGCCAACTATAACTTCGAACTGTATTAGCTTACCCCTCACACACACGGGGATAAGCCAAATTATATCAATAGGATACAATTGTACATCCCAAGCCGGTCATATTCATTGCCTATTCAAATCATACTGTTTTATTGCTGAGAAAACTGTTCAATTTCTAAACTGTTTAAAAGTGCATGATTCTATTATTTATTTTAACTGTTTAAATTAGCATGAATTATACTTTGCTCCCTCCTGACTGGAGATACATTTTAGGGGACATTGAGAATGCTGAGCTGTTATACAGCAGTTACTACGACCCTATTCTGTACCCTGTAGTGCTGCCAGAGTCCCCATTGGAGGACGTTGGGACTGAGGCCAATGAGCCGACTGATAGATAGATTTTCTTTTTCAGCATTGTTGTTTATTTCAAACTCTGTCATTTATTTTCAGTACATTTTCCAGTTGTATTTCATTTCAAGTTTAATAAAGTTTTATTTCCGAATTTGAGTTGTGACAAATATAGTGGTTGTTGTATGGTTACCTGCTAATGAAACAGCTTACTGCCACCGTCTCAACAACGGTGCAGGCTGGGCATGATCTGGTTCGACCCAATTATTTGGGATCGGGTCATGACAGAGTTGAACGATAGTGTCGCACGGATGACAAGTCGGTTTAAGGCACAATGTACGGACTTAGTGTTTAAGGTACGAGCCACGGTTGATTCAAAATAAGTTATAGAAAAAGGGGCTATCAAATAGTCATTCCTAAGTTGAGTAAAAAGGATAGGGCATCAAGGAAGAAGGCTCGCGACCGTGGGTCGTCGAGGGGTCTCAAGAATAGAAGTTTTGAACTTGGTTTTGAAAGAGATGGTAACGCTGAAAGAAGGATGACTGTGTGAGACGTCAGTCGAGTCTTGCATGGTCATGGACAACTTATCGACAAATGCGATGATTCCTCGAGCGGCAACCCGGGTCCACGACACCGACTCGGCCTAGGAGGAAATAGGGTATAGTCGTGCATACGGTTTCAGCACATTTTAAGCGGGAACTTACGGCGGAGCTAGCTACTTGCGTTGAAAGGACCCCGATTAACAAAACTATATATGTCCAGGATAGCTTGTGATGCTAGTGACCTTTCATATAGATGGGTCGACATGGCGGCAATCCGCAGGTGTGCCTTCGGATTGAGCCGAGTTGAAAAGGTAAACGATCAAAAGATAACATTTGGGCCTAAGATTTGGCTGCAACGTAGACACCGTAATTCGGCACGAGATGCGGCGTCGAGTTTTGAGTTGTTGGATAGAGTTGCTGTAACTCCCTGAATCATTTTTGTGAAATTTGAGATTTTTCTTATTTTTTTGAATTTAATATTCTTTTCTTATAAATATAATAATAATAATAATAATAATTTTGATTGAATAGTTGATTATTATAAATTTGGCTGTTAATGAATTTTTTAATTAAATTTATTATGTAGCCATTAATCTTAATTGTTCTTTAGTAATTTTCAAATATTTAAGTTATATATATTTCTTAGTAATTAGGCATGATTCTATAGTTTCTTATTAGATCATTTATAAGAATATTCTTAATTAATATTGAGATTGTTAACTTGATTCTCAAATTAATTTCATAGTTATTTATTAGTCAAATTATTTGGAGAATAACTATTTTTGGAACCAGTTGCCAGTTAGGAGGGATTAATTATTATTTGGCATTAACTAACTTTTGTAATTATGAAATCTGTTTTGAAACTATTTAAATATTCGAATTTGAATTTTGTTGTTAGTTAGTTATTCTCTAACTAAATTAGTTAGCAACTTGAAAATCTGTTTTCTATTTTGAAAATCTGTTTGAAAACCATTTTGATTTGAAATTCTGTTTAAATATTCAAATTTGAAAAATCTGTAACATGTATTTCCAAAAGACCCCCAAATCTAACTGTATTTACAATTCTGCCACTCTACACACACAGTACATTTATTATAAATAACTGCACAAATTTCTATGTTCTGACACACCCAGTCCACATCGATACTGACACATTTCCCAATCATTCTCTCTCTCTACAGTCTTTTTCTCTCTCTTCACTCTCTCTCATGTGGCCTCTCGGCCGAGCACTACGGGCCACCGCCGACGAGTCTCCCTGATCTCACAGAGTCCAGATCACCTCGCCGGAGTTCAGGGCCATCGCCTCGCCGCCATGAGCCGAGCGCTCTTCGAAGCTCACATCGACAGTTCGTGGAGCGCACCCCTCGATTCGCGTGTGTCTCTTCGATCCCCATGCCACTTCTTCGAAGGACGAGCTGTCCTCTTCGTAGTTACCGCCACCGCCACGGAGGAGCACCGCCGGGGCCTTGTCGCCGAGCCACTAACTTCGTCAGCCACCAGCGCCTCGATCTCCGCGGACGATGCCTCGATCTCCGTGTCATCCCTCGAGCGCCGACCCTTGCCGAAGATGCTGCTGCCTCCTCGATTCAGGTGTTTTCCTTTCGAAGAGCGAGCGGTCACTTGAGAGCCGAGCTGCCCCTTCGAGAATATTGCCCCTATGCGAAGTTTGAGCCACCGATCGGAGAACCTACGTCGCCGGATCTGGACCACAGAGCCTCGCCGACTCCCGACTGCTCGCCACCGCTGGCCGGAGCTTCCTCGTCGAGTTCATCGAAGTCGTTTGCCGCTGCGCCGCCATGGATCGATGTCCCCACCAGGCAGGTGAGCTCATCGATCTCCTGCACCTCCTTCTTCATCTTCTTGTTCTTTTTCTTCTGCATGTGTTCTCGGGATTTTTATTTAGGGTTAAGGTTTGATATGAGAAATAGGGTTGACGATTCTTGGGAAGGGTTTGTATATAGGAAGAAGAAGAGCTGGAGTTGGGGGTTTCTAGCCGAGAGAAATTCTAAGTTTGGGTTTGTTGTACGAGTAGAAGAAGAAGAGTTATGCTAAGGTTTGTTGAGAGACTTGTGGAGAGATGAATGAAATGGGATGAGCGGCTGGGTTTCTATGGAGGAAGAAGACGAAGATGAAGGAAATGGGGAATTGTGAGGTTGACAGCTAGGAAGAGAAGTAGTTAAGAGGAAGGAGTAGAATTTGTTTGTTCGGCTGTGAGTAAAGAATTAAAGTAGTGAGTGGGCTAAGTAAAGAATTGAAGTAATGATTCGGTTGAGTGCATGCCATTAAATGGGGAGAGTGTCCTTCTTTCACGTTAATTTTGTGTCAGTTGTCTTGACTCTTCAAAGCTGAGCCAGTACCTTTTCGGGAACCGAAGAGCCAGCCTGAGGCTCTTCGAAATTGAGGAATGAGCCATTATGCTATTTTATTGAGTAATAGGTGAGGAGAGAGACTGTGAGTGATGTATTTGACAAGTCAGGATTAGTATATGGGCCGGGTGTGGGTTTATGATTTGGGCTATGAGTTCAGTAGGCCAAGTAAATTAGAAAGAAGTGAGTTTATATATATTAGGTTGCTCTTGGGGTTGGACCGGACTAAGATGGGTTGGGTTAAATTTGGATTAGAAATTGTTCTTAGTTATTTTCTTGTGAGTTGGGTTTTGTTAGAAGTAGGCTGGCTGTTGACCTTGGCCACGGGCCAGGACTTGAGTTGGGCTGTATTGTTAGTATCTAGTTTAATTAATTTTGTTTAGTTAATTTTTAGATAAACAATTTTTCTTGTATGTTTAATTAGTGATAATCTTATTGACCTTAACAATATTTCGATTAATAGTATTATTAATATCATTATTAAATTGCTTTTATTATTATAAATTGTCATTAGATACTCTTATTAAAGTATAGGTTTTGTTATAATGTAATATTTATATTTTATTATGCATATTACTTGCTAAGCTTCTAGTTAGCTAACAAATATATTTTGTTTCAAAGAATTAACTGCAAGTATTAGATAAATCATATTATCAATATTGTGTAAGTTAGTTAGTAGGTATTTTCTAAAATGAGAATTTTGTTTAATATAGTTCAAAGTATTTTTCTAATAAATAATTATCAAAGCTGTAATATATATATTTTCTAAACACAAATGACTTTCTTACTAAAGATAGTTTAAAAGTATTTTCTTAGAAATCCTTATTTTGATCAAGCTAGTATATATGTATAGCTGGTATATGGTTAGTAGCATTGTCAACTTGTTAACAATAATTAGCAAATATCATTTAAAACCCTAACAAATTGTACAACTACCAGGTGATCCTACACATCCATGCAGTACTACTCACGTGCTTCCAAGACGAGGCAAGTACACCGACTCGACTTTTACTTTATCTTTCTGTCTTACATTCATGTGCCATGTTCTCATATCGGACACGAGATACACACGATTGTCTTGTACCTTGTTCATTGCATCGTGAGTCATTGTTTATTGCGGAGATTGGGAGAAATATTAGCTTTTGTGTGACCACACCCAAACATAGGTATCGTTGATAGCCTAATCGTACACTTCACGTACGATAAAGCCGGATCTTGTAGAATTGATTGACACATTGATTGATTGTGGTCCTTAGCTAGTCACACATTAGTTTAATATTTTAAATTGTCACACTTGTATATTGATTGTCGTGTTCATTGTCTTGATTCATTGATAGCCGTGTTCATTGTCTTGCATATTGATTGTCGCGTCTATTACCTGCAGTTTACATTTTATTTCTGGTACCATAGTTTCATTTCCAGTTCTGGTATTCTGGTTTCACCTTATATTCTGTACTACAGATTACATTGTATATTATTCTTGTCGGGATTGTACTTTGCTCTTTTCCTGACAGGATACGTTACAGGTGAGCGTGAGTCCACATAGAGCATATGATTGTACTGGATATTACAACATTTATTTTATTTATTTTCTGAGATTGTATTTTTATGATTTTATCATTGTATATTTATTTGACCGGATTTGTCTCCGGATGATTTTGTACTAAAATAACTTGATGGATATTGGTGATCATTCTGAAAACTTTATAAAAGCTGTGGATGTTTACATTACATTGTGACTTGGAGTTTTCCTTAGTATTGTACAGCTTACTTCGTCGTGTCCATCGATGAAGGCTGGGCGTGTCCGACTCGTATCCGATTATTCGAAAGCGGGTCGTGACATGTTTTTAGTGGTGGCCCATGCAGGTCTATCCTAATGACACTTAGGCAATAAAGTGTTATTGGTGGACCAGCGAAGCTAGGAAAACTCATCACAGCATAGGAACTGTGGGAAAATGGTTTATGGTAATGGTTATTGATATTTAAATTTGAAATTTGATTTTACTTATGATTTTTAGGATAGTTTATGATTTTTCTAGGACATAGCAATCAACAGTTTATTTTCTGTTACAGGATGGTCGCCACGACGGACGCTGGGACTAGCAGACAGCCTGCACCCGATGCGCAGGAGAATATTCCACCACCTCCGCCTCAGCCGCTTCCTCCGACGATGACGTTCGACGGTACGCAGATGATGGCCATGTTCCAGCAGTTCATAGAGGCACAGAACTACCAGGCCACGCAGTTCCAAACGACGATCGTGGACGTGCTCCGAGTTAGGGAGCCAGCTCCACCAGCTCTGCCAGCACCGCTAGCACCACCAGCGCCAGCAGCGCCGAGGCCAGGGACCGCCAAAGACTATCAGAACCTCTGCCCGATGGATTTTTGGAGCCATGAGGGGATAGTCTATGCAGATGAGTGGCTAGAAAATGCTGAGCGGACATTGAAGATGGCGAGGATTTCGGATGATCTGAAGGTCGAAGTTTTGAGCATGCGACTTTTCGACATTGCTAGAACTTGGTACATGGAGGAGCCTCAGTTGGCCGAACCCCAAGTTCTATAGAAGGATTTCAAACTGCTGTTCCAGGAGAAGTTCCTCCCGGATGTGGAGTGGGACGAACTTCGGATGCAGTTTGAGGCATTGCAGCAGGAGAGTATGACTGTGGCCCAGTATACATCAGAGTTCACCCGACTCAGCAGGTTTGCAGAGAACCTAGTCAGCACACCGCAGGAGATGGCTTGAAAGTTTAAGAAGGGCCTCACCAGGGAGTTGCGGCATGTAGTAGCTATCAGCCAGGTTACTACCTATACGAGCATTCTTAAAGTTGCTCAGGGAGTGGAGAAGGAGATGGACCCAAAGCTTAAGTGGGACCGAGACATTGGCGCCAGCAGTTCCCAGGGTCCACCGAAGCGGACCGACACTCAGCAGAGGGCACCTCAGCATCAGCATCATTCTCATGTTCGAGCTCCGACATCACCGAGGCAGCAGAGACAGATTCAGACCCCGATATACTTTTCTTGCGCATATTGCAAGAGGCCGGGACACCATGTCGAGGAATGCCGCAAGAAGTTAGGACAGTGCTTGGTTTGTGGATCTGCCACTCACCAAGTGAGAGATTGCCCTACAGCTTTCACTCGTCAGAGACCAGCACCAGAGCTGCAACAGGAGGATTCACGCTTTGAGGATCAGTAGTCGCAGGAGCGCAGTCGGACGGACCATTATCTTCTTTATGTCGCTTGTAGTATCTTGATTTTTGTAGTTGCCTATTTTGAGGCTTGTCTCTGAGTATTTCTTGCATTTGCTACTTTCATATTGCCTAGCGACCACTTGTTGGCCTTGTTATCTCTTTCTACCTAAATAAACCATCTTATCTTTTGTTGTTTTCTTGATAAATTTTGTTTGATTTTTTGTGCATATCTACAACTCTTGAAATTTCGAGGACGAAATTTTTGTAAGGGGGTAGATTTGTAACTCCCTGAATCATTTTTGTGAAATTTGAGATTTTTCTTATTTTCTTGAATTTAATATTATTTTCTTATAAAAAAATAATAATAATAATTTTGATTGAATAGTTGATTAATATAAATTTGACTGTTAATGAATTTTCTATATTAAATTTATTATGTTGCCATTAATCTTAATTTTTCTTTAGTACTTTTCAAATATTTAAGTTATATATATTTCTTAGTAATTAGGCATGATTCTATAGTTTCTTATTAGATCCTTTATTAGAATATTCTTAATTAATATTGAGATTGTTAACTTGATTCTCAAATTAATTTCATAGTTATTTATTAGTCAAATTAATTGGAGAATAACTATTTTTGGAACCAGTTGACAGTTATGAGGGATTAATTATTATTTGGCATTAACTAACTTTTGTAATTATGAAATCTGTTTTGAAACTGTTTAAATATTCGAATTTGAATTCTGTTGTTAGTTAGTTATTCTCTAACTAAATTAGTTAGCAACTTGAAAATCTGTTTTCTATTTTGAAAATCTGTTTGAAAACCATTTTGATTTGAAATTTTGTTTAAATATTCAAATTTGAAAATATGTTACATGTGTTTCCAAAAGACCCCCAGATCTAACCGTATTTACAATTCTGCCACTCTACACACACACAGTACATTTATTATAAATAACTACACAAATTCCTATGTTCTGACACACCCAGTCCACATCAATATTAACACATATCCCAAACATTCTCTCCCTCTCTACAGTCTTTCTCTCTCTTCACTCTCTCTCATGTGGCCTCTCGGCCGAGCACCACGGGCCACCGCCGACGAGTCGCCCCGATCTCACAGTGTCCAAATCACCTCGTCGGAGTTCAGGGCCATCGCCTCGCCGCCACGAGCCGAGCACTCTTCTAGGCTCACGTCGACAGTTCGTGGAGCGTACCCCTCGATTCGCGTGTGTCTCTTCGATCCCCACGCCACTTCTTCGAAGGACGAGCTGTCCTTCTCGTAGTCACCGCCACCGCCACGGAGGAGCGCCACCGGGGCCTTGTCGCCGAGCCACTGACTTCGTCAGCCACCAGTGCCTCGATCTCCGCGGACGATGCCTCGATCTCTACGTCATCCCTCGAGCGCCGACCCTCGCCGAAGATGTTGTCGCCGCCTCGATTCAGGTGCTGTCCTTTCGAAGAGCGAGCGGTCACTTGAGAGCCGAGCCACCCCTTCGAGAACAACGCCCCTCTTCAAAGTTTGAGCAACCAATCGGAGAACCTACTTCGTCGGATCTGGACCACAGAGCCTCGTCGACTTCCGACTGCTCGCTGCCACTGGCCGGAGCTTCGCCGAGTTCGTCGAAGTCGTTCGCCGCTGCGCCGCCATGGATCGACGTCCCCGCCAGGCTGGTGAGCTCATCGATCTCCTGCACCTCCTTCTTCATCTTCTTCTGCATATGTTCTCGAGATTTTTATCTAGGGTTAAGGTTTGATCTGAGAAATAGGGTTCTCGGTTCTTGGGAAGGGTTTGTATATAGGAAGAAGAAGAAGAGCTGGAGTTGGGGGTTTCTAGCCGAGAGAAATTCTAAGTTCGGGTTTGTTGTACAAGTAGAAGAAGAAGAGTTAGGCTAAGGTTTGTTGAGAGACTTGTGGAGAGATGAATGAAATGGAATGAGCGGCTGGGTTTGTATGAAGGAAGAAGACGAAGATGAAGGGAATGGGGAATTGTGAGGTTGACAGCTAGGAAGAGAAGTAGTTAAGAGGAAGGAGTAGAATTTGTTTGTTCGGCTGTGAGTAAAGAATTGAAGTAGTGAGTGGGCTGAGTAAAGAATTAAAGTAATGATTCGGTTGAGTGCATGCCATTAAATGGGAAGAGTGTCCTTCTTTCACATTAATTTTGTGTCAGTTGTCTTAACTCTTCAAAGCTGAGCCAGTACCTCTTCGGGAGTCGAAGAGCCAGCCTGAGGCTCTTCAAAATTGAGGAATGAGCCATTATGCTGTTTTATTGAGTAATATGTGAGGAGAGAGACTGTGAGTGATGTATTTGACAAGTCAGGATTGATATATGGGCCGGGTGTGGGTTTGTGATTTGGGCTATAAGTTCAGCAGGCCAAGTAAATTAGAAAGAAGTGAGTTTATATATATTAGGTTGCTCTTGGGGTTGGACCGGACTAAGATGTGTTGGTTTAAATTTGGATTAGAATTTGTTCCTAGTTATTTTCTTGTGAGTTGGATTTTGTTAGAAGTAGGCTGGCTGTGGACCTTGGCCACGGGCCAGGACTTGAGTTGGGCTGTGTTGTTAGTATCTAGTTTAATTAATGTTGTTTAGTTAATTTTTAGATAAACAATTTTTCTTGTATGTTTAATTAGTGATAATCTTATTGACCTTAACAATATTTCGAATAATAGTATTATTAATATCATTATTAAATTGCTTTTATTATTATAAATTGTCATTAGATATTCTTATTAAAGTATAGGTTTTGTTATAATGTAATATTTATATTTTATTATGCATATTACTTGCTAAGCTTCTAGTTAGCTAACAAATATATTTTGTTTCAAAGAATTAACTGCAAGTATTAGATAAATCATATTATCAATATTTTGTAAGTTAGTTAGTAGGTATTTTCTAAAATGAGAATTTTGTTTAATATAGTTCAAAGTATTTTTCTAATAAATAATTATCAAAGCTGTAATATATATATTTTCTAAACACAAATGACTTTCTTACTAGAGATAGTTTAAAAGTATTTTCCATGAAACCCTTATTTTGATCAAGCTAGTATATATGTATAGCTGGTATATGGTTAGTAGCATTGTCAACTTGTTAACAATAATTAGCAAATATCCTTTAAAATCCTAACAAATTGTATAACTACCAGGTGATCCTTCACATCCATACAGTACTACTCACGTGCTTCCAAGACGATGCAAGTACACCGACTCGACTTTTACTTTGTCTTTCTGTCTTACATTCATGTGCCATGTTCTCATATCGGACACGAGATACACACGATTATCTTGTACCTTGTTCATTGCATCGTGAGTCATTGTTTATTGCGGGGATTGGGAGAAATATTAGCTTTTGTGTGACCACACCCAAACATAGGTATTATGGATAGCCTAATCGTACACTTCACATATGATGAAGCCGGATCTTGTAGAATTAATTGACTCATTGATTGATTGTGGTCCTTAGCCGGTCACACATTAGTTTAATATTTCAAATTGTCACACTTGCATTTTGATTGTTGTGTTCATTGTCTTGATTCATTGATAGCCGTGTTCATTGTCTTACATATTGATTGTCGCGTCCATTGCCTGCAGTTTACATTTAATTTCTGGTACCATAGTTTCATTTCCAGTTCTGGTATTCTTGTTTCATGTTGTATTCTGTACTACAGATTACATTGTATATTGTTCTTGTCAAAATTGTACTTTGCTCTTTTTCTGACAGGATACGTTGCAGGTGAGCGTGAGGCCACATAGAGCATGTGATTGTACTGGATATTGCAATATTTATTTTATTTATTTTCTGAAGATTGTATTTTTATGATTTTATCATTGTATATTTATTTGATCGGATTTGTCTCCGGATGATTTTGTACTAAAATAACTTGATGGATATTGGTGATCATTCTGGAAACGTTTTAAAAGCTGTGGATATTTACATTACATTGTGACTTGGAATTTTCCTTAGTATTGTACAGCTTACTTCGTCGTGTCCATCGACGAAGGCTGGGCGGGTCCGACTCGTATCCGATTATTCGGGAGCGGGTCATGACAGTTGCATAAGTTGAGATTGAGTCATCTCGGGTTTAAGTCAGGAATCGTCGCAAGGCAAAGTTGGTTAAGTGACACTAAGTTCACAAGTCTCGATTGGGTCAGTCAGTGATCAAAGTAGCAAGGGCCGCGAGGCGGCGATGCGGTTAAGTCTCACTGAGTTACGAGGCACGACATAATGAAGGATTTGTAGCACGGTCACAAGAAAGTTGGGTACTATCGCGTAGTTCGCGTCTCTGATTTTGGGCCGAAAGGCAAGCACGACTTGATAGGTTAACGCTGATGCAAGCACGGAATGGTCTTGAGACATAAAATAGGCCAAGACGTCTGTCCTAAAATTGATTTTAAGACAAGAGTAGAAAGACAATCATAAAGGAACTATGTTGCACGAAGTAAATCAAACGTGCCGATTTTGTATGGGTGGGCGGGAAGCTCATTCCGCCAGTACAGTTGAGTACTGACACCCATATAGTTTTTATGTGCAGGCACAGGTAGAAGCTCGTGGCGCGGAGCTCGCTTAGATGCGTCGAGGCACAAAATTTCTTGGCAATTTGAAGCGTGCGACTGCATGGAGTCAAGACTTATACGGGACAATGTTTGGACGTCGCCTTCCAAAGCATCCGCTGGCTCAAGACTTATATTTGAGAGATGAGAGAGAGCTGAGTGACTTGTAATGTGAGAAGAGTGAGCTTGAGTAATTTGTAATCTTGGCCTTGCGCCCTTTCTAACCTTAGGTTCAATATCAATAAAGAGCTTCTTTTGAATAACTTGTGTTTTGCTTCAAATGTCCGCTGCTATTATTCAATATCTCTGCTTGGGACTTCTGTGCGATGACCCTGTTGCAGCCGCTGTAATCGGCTGTTATGGAACCCGTCTTGTACGAGCGCAATCTAGGCTTGTACGTCATCACGCCTTAGCGAGGACGATCGCTCCTACGAGAGCGGGGCGTGACATAATGGTATCAGAGCACGGCTTTACGTCCTTGGACTATCGATTGAATTCTTTAACTCCGTTGTTTTCGCAAACTCTGAAGTGCTACTTCCGCAAAGTTGATATCGTTGGTGGGCTCTCTCTCAAATGTCCCACGGGATGTCCATACAATAATTCTATTTATTTTTCAAAACATAGGAGAACAATTTTTGACAAAACAAAAAGATAGTTTGCATAAGCACGGTTGGCTAAGTCGGGCTGGGCATATACACCAAGGATTTGTGTTGACCTTAGCAAAGTCGAGTGTGGGATTCGTAATATTTCGAGCTAGAATGAGTTGAACTCGATTGAGTAAAGTGAGATGACTATCGATAGGAGTGCTATCGAGCGACGATAACGTCGATACGATATAGATGAGTGTGCTTGGAATTAGAGAAATGATTCGAACGGGATTCGAAGAAGTCAATTTTGAATTCGAATGATGGTTTTGAGGATTTGTCGAATGACTTCATCCCTGAGTGGTGTATGCGATAGCTTCAGGGATGTCGATCGATTGAGGATGCAGGGTGTGGTGAGTCTATCAGCAAGCGTCGTATTATACAAAGCCTTAGATTGAGTGTCATTGAACAAGTTACAGTCTTGATGATTTGGATGAGTTGATTCGAACAACTTATAATTGACGCGCACGGAACGTGCATGGGATTGAGATTGCGCAAGTATGAAATATGGAAATGATAGAGTAGGTAAATCAAATCGAAGAAAAAGTTAAGGTATAGCAAATGGATGACTCGATCAAAGAAGTCCACAGGTGGATAGTAAAGAAAAAGTTAGCACGATGGGATGATATCGTGCATGAAAAAGTTGAAATTTTAAGTTACGCAAATGACTTTGAGGATTAGAATGGATGTTGCTCGATAATTTGAGTTAGCAAGTAATGATGCGAATTGAGAAAATAAGTTGGTCGATGATTTAAGATAGACGGATGAATATACGTGATTTTGGATTTGAACGAATTGATGTTACAAATGATTCGAGGAATAATGATCGAACTTGAATTTGAATGTCGAGGAGATTATCCAGTCGGACGATAGCATCATTCGCACCACTCAAAATTGGTTGCAAAGGAAGATCGTCAGGTTACGCATATCATCGATGGTATTGAGGCATATCAAAGATCGATATGCGATAACTCGGGGGTACTCTGACTCGGCGAATGACGATCGTGCAAGTGTTATTCTTCGGTTGGATGCTATACTTAGGATTTTGATTGAGATGAATGTTGGATGAAAATGATTGTGTCTTGAAGGTTATGCGGATAACCACAGCGTCGACATTCTTGTCTTACGTGAGCGCAACCCCAGCCTCGTACATACGTCGCGTCGGATTTGGGGCGATCGTGCTGCATGAGCGCTGACATGGTGATTCATGTCACGAAAATGATCGAACTCAGAAAATCAGGATGCGACAACTTTGATTGTCTCGACTTGTTGGTTTAATACGAAGGAAAATTCAAGGATATTTGTATAGGGCCTAAAAATCAAGTTACGTCCTGAACATACTAATCAGTGATCAAGTTGCGCCCCAAAGATCAAGTTGCGCCACTGATATGAAGCTCTGAGAACAAGCTGCGCCACTAATCAGGTTGCGCCTGATATCAGACTGTGTCCAGTCTTATTGCGACAAAATCTATGCGGCATCTGACACTTAATGGACATCATTACCTGACAGCACTGACAATTGACGCCACAGTGAACGAGGAAAATCTCTTCGAATCCCGTAAATTGTACCGCTCAAGGAGAGTTGGTAGACAGCTGTCCTGTACACTTCGTAAGTGGCACCTAGGCATAATCCAGATAAAATCTTTAGTTACACCTAGGCGCAATCTGAATGAATTCGGCTCAAGAGCTGCCACGTGTCTAGGCACGGCTAAATCAGGCACAGTTGACCGAAGCTCGCACAATCTGATGAAGTTGAGACAACTTACATTCTAAAGCAGGATGATGTGGCACACATGCCACTAATCTCTCAAGACGTGTCTACTATCCTGTACACGACCACGCGTATCTAAATCACATGATGCCACGCGTCTAAATACAGTTAGTATACGACTTAACAACTGAATAAAAGTTGGCACAACAGGAGGTTGGCGCAACCCAATGTGGCGCAATCCAGCCTCGCGTACATCAGAATAACTGCTAAAACAGTTATTTCTTGAACTCTATAAATAGAGCTTCCAATCATTGTGAAATCATCAGATACATACGCACAAAGATCACGAACTCTTATAAAATTACAGCTGCATTCTCCAGAGGCTACAATCTTCAAGTTCACATAGTCCAAGGGACAAAGTGATCGTCTTCTGATCAGATTCCTACAGTTGTACTTCCCCAGAATTTATTGTACTCTTGTACTCTCTTTTTTCAGTTTGTAATAAAACTTATTTATTTTTGAAAACAAAATGGCGACTCTGCTGGGGACGACTTTCTCCTTCGACGAGAAGGTGATAACTCAGTATGACACTGCGTCGATCGGCAAGACGCAGAAGACTCTGGTTGTTCAAGTCAATCAGACAGCCTATGAAGATATGATTAGCACCAAGAGCAACAAGCGTACAATAACTATTGCCAAGAACAGGACTGTGTGGGCTCCTAAATCTCCCATGGTCACTGTTGCACAGGCGCAACCTGAGTGTTCAGTGGCCAAGGCACAGTCTGTCTCGGTGGCTCAGGCACAGCTTGCTTTTGTTGCCCGTGCGTAACCTATTCATCCTGCTGCCCACGCGTAGTCTACTATTCTCTTTGCTGCCAAGGCGCAGTCTATTCAATCCATCGTTGAGGGGCAGTCTACCCATGTTGCTGCCAAGGCACCATTAGTAGCCCATAGGACTATGGCGCAGCCCAAGCAATCAGCACCTCAGGCGTAGTCTGTTACTCTGGCACAACTCAAGGAAACTAGTCTTTTGGCTATTCCCTCTTCTAATTCTCAAGTTCTGAACTTGGAGAATTAATGTTCTAGTGCTAATACTAGACAGAACTGTAGGCCTCAAAAATGAAGTCACGCTGAGTTGATCAGAACAAGTCACGCAGAGTGATCCAAGAAGCAGCACAAAAGATACGTAAGTTCTGCCTGTCCATCTCCTTTAGAAATCACGCAGAGACAGCTCAGCCATACGTCAGAATCATAATGACTGACAACACAGCAGTCGAGAAACGTCTCCTCGTATGCTACGTATGCACAGAACTCGAGAGATCATCGCCGTCTTTTGCGTGATTTTTGAAATCTTCCTTAGCAAGACTCACTCTTCACCAAGTTGGCGTGACTTTGGGTCTTATCTTCATTTAATGCGGCTGACAATATAATCAATGTCAGAGATTTTATGTCAGACGAAGCGTGCCAAATCAAGACAGCTGGCGGTTTGCATGGATTCTGAACCTTCTCCTTCCTCAAGTTTGCGTGGATTTTTGAGTTATTCTTCTCAAAGCCTGCATGAATTCTGAAGTATTCTTCTTCAAAGCTTGCGTGAATTTCGCCTTCAACGAGTCTGCGTCAACGAAACTGCGTGGATTTTTGCCTTCAGCAAGACAGCGTGGATTTCATTTCAACTGGAGTACGTGGCAGCCATGCCACCGATCTCTCTCTCGCGTGTCCAGTAACTTGCACACGACCCATGCACTAATGCCATGTGTCCAACAGTTATGGGCCACGTCCAGTAACTATTCACTAACCCTACGTGTATTTAGAGTCTGTGTGACTTTTCAAATGCACCAATGGTGAGGTAGTTATCTTTTCAGTTACTGTTTTGACTTTATAAATAGAGTTCTTTTTCTCATTCATTGTACAGATACATTGATATCTACTGTCAAAATTTTGAGAGCTTTTCTTCTTCGCATGGTCCAAGGGATAAAGCGATCGTCTTCTAGATCGGATTCCTACAGTTGTAATTTTCCCAGAAACACAACAAATAAAGAGAATTTCTTTATGGAAAACAAATTGGCGACTCTGCTGGAGAAAACCATCTCCTCTTCTGAGATGGTAACAACTCAATGCGATACTTCGTCAATCGGCTCGATGAAGAAGGTGATGACGATCAAATTCGATCAACTCGCCTATGAAGAAATGCAGCGGGCTAAGGGTGGCAAGCCCATTCCAGCCTCCATCATCACTGCCAAGTCGAAGGGACACTCTGTCTATGTCCCTAAGAATCAGTTGGCAGTCAATGGTGAAGTCTCTGCCACAGTGTCTACTCCTAACACTGGCAAGAACTCCACTGCAAGCACACACACTCTTGTGCGCTCGAAGATGACAGTAACTAAAAGTCACGCTGACAGTACTGGTTCCTTAGCCGAATCTGTTCCAGCGTGCAAATTCAACTCTAAAAGTCATGCTGACAATACTGGTTCTTTAGCCAAATCTGTTCCAGCGTGCAAATTCAACTCTAAAAGTCACGCTGACAGTACTGGCTCCTTAGCCGAATCTGTTCCAGTGTGCAAATTCAACTCTAAAAGTCACGCTGATAGTTCTGGCTCCTTAGCCAAATCTATTCCAGTGTGCAAATCCACATTCAAAAGTCACGCTGACAGTACTGGCTCCTTAGCCGAATCTGTTCCAGCGTGTAATTCTAAAATCAAAAATCACGCTAACAGCTCTGGTTCTTTAACCAAGTCTGTTTCAGCGTGTATTTCATCAGAGAAGAATAGCTCCTTAGTTATCTCTTCTTCTTCACCGAGTTCTACTAGAACTGGGGGTGGTCTTCCACACAAAGTTCCTTCGAAAATGAATAACTCTTTAGTTGTTTCTTCTGCTCCTGTAGTTTTTACTTCAGGAACAGCTTTGACTGATACTTTTGTTAGTCAAAGGAAAGGAGATGGTCTTTTGACTACTCTTCCTTCTGGACATTCTATGTCTCAACATCTGAATGAGTCTAAGAAGAAACATTCCTTAATGTCTTCTTCTTTGATTTCTTCAAATTGGGCACAGAATCTGTCCATTAAAGAGGGTCTGTTACCAACTCCTAATCAAGGGAGTGGTTTAACTCTTCCTTCTCTGCAAATATCCAGATCAATGGAAGGAAAACTCCATGTTTCCAAAATTAATGTGTTACCTCCCACTGATTTAAGAACAAAACTCAGCACTTCTGGTGTTAAGAAACCATACCAATTGGATATGAAGATAAAAGATCCAGATGCAGAGTATGCAAGAAATTATGTGGCTCACATTAATCACTCTTTGTATAATCAAGAGCCATCAAGACCCAAGAACAGGAAGTATACTCCTCAATCTTCACAAACAGATTTACGGGAATATCTTCAACAGAAGAGAAGGAGTAATTCTATATCAAAGGAACATGCTGAATGTGACTTCTATCCAAGAGTCATAATTCAGTGCAGATGTGAATCAACAGTTCAAGACCATGGTGATCATGAATGTGACTTCCAGCCAAGAGTCACAATGCAATGCAGATGTCAAAATAAACGACAGTCTGTCTTTAATAGGATTCAGTATGAACCTATGCCTGATGAAGATGAGCCTTTGTTTGCCTCTGTCAACATGACTTCTCGGGACACCGGGGGTAGAGTTGATAGTCCAGATGGAGTATATAGAAACACCAGAGCAAGAGTCCTGGCTTCTAGTCAAAGAAATTTGATCCCTGAAATTGATTCTGAATTTCTTGGAGAATCTAACTTCCCACCTCTTCCTACTAGGAGTAATTCTCCTATAGTTGACTTTGATACACGAAGCAATGATTCAGAGCATGCAACATCTACTAGTTCATCAATAATCCCTCATACAGTCACGACTTACATGGTTGATGGGAATACTGATGAACCTTCTTCTTCCCTGACTCCTCAAGATCAAAGAATTGCTTCTTTGGAACAGCAAATGAAGTCTATGACTGACACAATAAAGTCGATGTATGAACTCATGATAGCTCAGTTGCAAAATCGACAGACTGTATCAGATGCCATACCAGTTGATACTGATATAAGTCCAGTACAAGTTCATCCAGCAGTACAATCCAATACTCCTGGACCTGCTCAACCAAATCCTAGTCTCTCTGGAGCTGGGGGTAGTGCTTACAATGCTGTTCCTCCTCCCAACTATTCTCTACAAGCCACAACTCCACAATCTTCGGGAGTTGTCTCTGAAGAATTGAAAAATCTCAAAACTCAATTCGAGGCATTTAAACAGAAGGATGGTTTACAAAGGTTAGGCATCAAGCAGCCTTATCCGATAGAATGGAAGCAAGTATCATATCCTCCTAAATACAAGCCTCCTACTATCTCATTCTATGATGGAACCACTTCTCCAAGTCAGTTTATCAATCACTTTGAAGTGATGACTGATCAACTACAACCAAGTGATGCCCTCCTTACTCGGGTATTTATTGGATGTCTCAAGGGAACGGCTTATAAATGGTATAGGAGTCTCCCAGATGGGAGTATTACCTCATTTGCTGGTTTCAAACAGATGTCTCTTGAAAGGTTCTATGAAGGGCTTAATGACATGACTATGTCTGCTCTTATTAGAATCAAGCAGAAAAATAATGAATCTACAGAGGAATACATTGAACGGTTTTGAAGAGAAGCTCTGAAGATGCCTCTTGGAACTCCTGATGCTGTCACCATTGACACGTGCAAATCAAACTTGTTGCCAATCATCAGTATGTGGACAGGGTCCACTCAATTTCAAGATTGGCCTTCCTTCATAGTCAGTGCTAAAGCTGCAGAAATCAGTGCTGAAACCTTCAAAGGTTTAGGAGTGCAGATGACTCCTAAAGAAACAGGACAAGGTGCTAACAATAAAAATAATGCTCGCAAAGGAAAAGAAACTCTTGAAGTTAATCTTCAGAGCAAAGATGCATCAAATGTTCAAACTCCTGCCTCTACAACTCAACAATCAAGAACACCTCGCCCCAGAGAAGAATATTCTTTTGATGACGACGATGTCCTTGGTATCTTTGAATGTCTGCTGAAAGGTAATAAAATACAATTACCAGAGATCAAGAAACCTGATGAAGCTGGTAAGACAGATCATCCTAAATACTGTCCATATCACAGAATGCTGGGTCATACAATTCGTACATGTTATGTATTGAAAGGAAAGATCCAAGAAATGATTAAATTTGGAGCTATCTCTCTTACTCCAAAAGAGAAGACCGTCACCTCCAACGTCGTCTCTATGCAATTTGGAAATTTCCCTCCTCAACTCCTTGAAAGTGGGATTGTTCCTATTCCCAAGGCAACTCTTGACATAGTGAATCTTCCTCCTCCACAGTCTGAAGGATTAGTGCCAATCACTTTGGAAACAGGGGAAATCATGTGGATCCATTCTGATCTAGTGGCAGATTTTGAATCGCCTTCTCCTCAAAAGATTTCTTCTCAAAAATCCAAGAAGGCTGGAAAGATCAAGTCATGTCATATGACTTCTCTTGGGTCTACCTCTGACACAGAGCCAAAAGACAAAGAAGAAGCACTTGTTAGTGCTACTCGAACGGGGAAACCTTACCTAAAGGATTATTCTAAAAATCCTGAAGATCCTACTGATATCCCTTCAGATGCTAAAGATGCTCCTAATGTTCCTCCCGAAGAAGAACCATCTACTGAACCTGTTCCTCCCAAGCCTACGGCTCTGGAGAAAGGCAAACAACAGGCTCGGTTTGATAAGCCAATCAATAAGTCTTCTCCTCTTGGACTTCAGAAGCCTTACAACTTCGACATTTTGGCTCAGCTTGCTAATACTCCAGCTAGAATGTCCCTTTTTGAACTTCTACGTCTTTCCAAAGAGACTCGGGAGACGTTAAGTGAAGCACTTCTACAAGCTGACTCTTGTCTTGCACAATTGAAGAAGCCGGATGCGGAACCTGCCACTTGCTTACATTGCAACAGTGTACTAGAGATTATCCCAAATATCACCTTTACACAAGACGACATATTACTGGAGGATAATCGACATGACCGACCTCTCTACTACACTGGTTATATTGATACGATGAAGATAGATCGTATTCTCATTGACCCAGGGTCTGCTATAAGCATAATGCCAAAGAGTTTGTTGGATGAACTAAAAATCCCTCTTCACAAGCTCTCCAAGACGGTTACTACTATCTTGGGATTCAATCAAAGCCGAAGTGAGCCTTTGGGAAAGATTCATCTGAAGCTTCAGATAGGTGATTTCAGATCTAAAGTCACTTTCTATGTGATCGAGATCGCGGGATCCTATAATCTTCTTCTGGGGAGGCCCTTTCTTCATGAAAATAATGTGGTGCCCTCTACTCTTCATCAATGTTTTAAATACATTGATAGCAATGGAAGAGTACAAAAAGAAGTTGCTGATATAAATCCTTTCCATGGGGTTGAAGCTTATTTCAATGATTCCCGAATGTACAAAGAAGAGTATACAAGGATCATACAAGCTATGGAGAAAGAAGATGCACAAAGTGAGACTTTAATAATCCCTGTTAAAAGTCGAACTACTCAGCAACAATCTCTTAAATCCTCTGGAGAAGATTCTTTCATCATTCCAGTGAGTGGACGGATCTCTCCGTTACCTCAGTCATCTACTCAAAATACACTGATCATTCCTGTCAGTGGGCGTACTACAGTTCCTGTACCTTCACAAGATACTCTGCTAATTCCAGTTGGAGGGCGGACTACTCTTCCTACTCAAACTTCAAGGGAGCTCACCTCTTCTGAGCCATTTGTAATCGATCTTAATCGAAACAAAGCTTCTTCTTCTTCTCCCCCTTTAGTCATTGACTTGGCTAAAATCTCTAAGGCTCAGCCTTCTCCCAATGTAAATATTGCTGCTTTTACATTTAATAAAAAGTCTCCACCTTTGCAGTACGTTGATGTGTGTAATTATGTTCATAGTTATTTACATCTGTTAGATGACTTGAACACAATAACCATAGGAGTTGTACAGACTGTTCATACAGATGTGTCTCTAGAACCTGTACAATCTTCATACTTTCTAGTTCCCAGCAGAAAGCCAGGAGACATTCCAATATTCTTCTACAAAGGGCCTCAAAATCCTTCTGATCTTGAAGATGATGACAAAAATGATGATACTGGAAGATTACAACTACGTCGTTATAGTCAGCAATCTAGAGACATCATCAAAAATATGGGCTATGACTTCAGGACTGGCCTCAATAATGGAAAAGGAAGAAAAATGCCTGTCCGGATTCCTCCTTTGAAATATGGAAGGACGAAATGCGGATTGGGTTATACTGCTCCTACTCCTTTCATCAATATTATCCATGAAGATCCTGAGTCTGACGAAGATAAGAGATCTGATTCTTCTAGTACCACTTCTTGGGATTCCGATACGAGTATCGGTGACTTCTATTCCAACCTTCTGTCTTCCAACATGGTTTCCATTGACCATTCTGAAGAAAGTGATGAAGACGAAGAAGAGTTTGAAATCTCACCTGAATCAGAACAGTGGGCCCAAAGATTAGATAATCAATGGGAGTTACGTTTCGAGCAAAAAGAACCTCCGACTGAAGATAAACTTGTTCAAATAGATGTTGGTGAAGAGGGATCTCCCAAACCAATATTCATCAGTGAAAGTCTTTCAGAAACTGATAAAAAAGACATGATCAAACTCATTCGTAAATACATTGATGTCTTTGCTTGGAGTTATGAAGATATGCCAGGTCTTGATCCACAGATTGCAACTCATAAGCTCAATATCTTGCCGAATGCTAAACCGGTCAAACAACAACAGTGACGATTTCGTCCGAACATCATGGATGCAATTGAAGCTGAAGTTAATAAACTCATTACCTCTGGGTTTATTAGAGAGGAACAACATCCCGATTGGGTGGCTAATATTGTTCCTGTTCTTAAGAAGACTGGCAAGATCAGAGTTTGTATAGACTTCCGCGATCTCAATGCGACATGTCCTAAAGACGAATTCCCTCTACCAATCACTGATGTCATGGTTAGTAATACCTGTGGATTTGAACGAATGTCATTCATGGACGGGTATTCTGGGTATAATCAGATCAAAATATTCCCAGAAGACGAGAAGCACACTTCTTTCAGAACGCCGATTGGTACATACTGTTATACAGTTATGCCATTCGGTCTCAAGAATGCAGGAGCAACTTATCAACGAGCTATGAGCACTATATTCCGTAAACATTTGCGGAAAACAGTCGAATGCTATGTTGATGATATTGCAGTCAAAAGTCGACAAAAGAAGGATCATATCCAAGATTTGAAGACTATATTTGATCTAATGCGTAAGCATCAATTAAAGATGAACCCTACTAAGTCCTTCTTAGGCGTCTCTAGTGGTAAATTTCTCAGCTTCGTCATTACCTCTAAGGGTATACACGTGGATCCCGAGAAGATCAATGCCATCCAAGAGATGCGTCCTCCACGCACCTTAAAAGAGCTACGAGGATTTCAAGGAAGAATCGCTTATATCAGGAGATTCATCTCTAATTTATCAGGACGCTGCAGACCATTCAACAAACTTATGAAGAAAGGTGTCTCTTTTGTCTGGAATGATGAATGTCAGAAAGCATTCGATGATATAAAACAATATCTGATGAGCCCTCCGATATTGGTACCTCCCGTCTCAGGAATACCGTTCCTCCTCTATACTCGAGCAATGAGTCATTCATTGGGTGCATTACTCGCTCAAAAGAATCAAAATGGCCATGAACAAGCCATTTATTATCTCAGTCGCACTATGACCGGAGCTGAACCTCGATATTCACCGGTTGAAAAAGAATGTCTAGCCTTGATGTTTGCTGTCCAAAAGACACGTCATTATATCATTGGCCAGACTATTCATGTCATCTCCAAGATCAATCCTATACGGATCATGATGAAGAAACCCAGTGTTTTGAATTCTCGATTGGCTAACTGGGGAATCCTACTTGCTCAGTATGACATGCACTATATTCCTCAGAAATCAGTCAAAGGACAAGCTTTAGCTGATTTTCTGGCTGCTCACTCAATTCCAGAAAATTCAAAACTCTATGATGAAATCCCAGATGAAGTCCTAGATTCAAATCAAATTGCTGAAGAAGATCCTACTTGGCGTCTATTCTTTGATGGAGCATCAAGAATTGGTCCTAATGGCGATATTGTTGCTGGAGTTGGAATTGTTCTTGTATCGCCATAAGGTCTTGCCATCCAAAGAGCTTATTCTCTCGATCAGCCGTGTTCAAACAATGTAGCTGAGTACAACGTATTGCTTATTGGTCTTCAACTCGCTAAACATCTGAATATTCAACATTTGGAGGCGTATGGAGACTCTAAACTTATTGTCAATCAGATCAGGGGTACTTATGAAGTTCGCCATCAAGATCTCGTTCCTTATCATAGAGTGGCCATATCTATGGCCTCATCATTTAAGGAATTCTTCATTGAACATGTTAGGCGAGCATGTAACACAGAAGCTGATGCCCTTGCTAATCTTGCAGCGGTGCTGGCTATCCCAATCAGACGGCAACAAATGATTGTTGTTCGTAATCGAGAATTATTTCATCTTGAAAATAACCTGACTCTAGGACTTCCAGTTGACATTGAAGAATCAACATCTCATGACGTCAACACAACAAGAGGATTTGGATTCAGTCGTAAATCGATGTCATCTTCATCTGATTTCAGCATGGAATTCATCTTCAGTAACTCGACTGAGAATCAGAATACGGATAAAGATTGGAGACTTCCTTTCTTAGATCTTATATTATATGATATTCTTCCGGATGATCCGAGTGAGGCAGCATCTATCAGACGACGATCACTCAGATTCTATTACAATCATACAACAAAGACCTTATATCGTCGAGCTTGTGATGGTTTACTCCTTCGGTGCATTGCCGGTGATGAAGCCCAACAAGTTATTCGTGAAGCACATGATGGAATTTGTGGAGCGCATCAACCTGGGCCAAAACTTCAAGACCGTATTCGACGGATGGGTTATTATTGGCCAACTATGGTATCAGATGCCATTGAATATGTAAGGAAATGTAAAGCTTGCCAAATCCATGCGGATTTTATACATCAACCTTCGGAATTTCTACATCCGACGGCAGCATCATGGCCCTTCGAAGCTTGGGAGATGGACATTGTTGGCCCGATCAATCCACCGTCATCTAAAGGTCATCGGTTCATTCTCGCAATAACCGATTACTTCTCCAAATGGGCCAAAGCCATTCCTTTATCTGAAGTTAAGACGTCTAATGTCATCAGCTTTATTAAGCACCACGTCATCTACAGATTTGGTGTTCCTCGACGCATTGTTCATGATAACGGACCACAGTTCGTCAGCCAGAAATTTACTCGATTCTGTGACGATCACCGGATCAACAATGTTGCTTCTACCGCATATAATCCAGCAGCTAACGGATTGGCAGAAGCTTTCAACAAGACTATCATCAAACTCCTAAAGAAGTTTGTCTCCACTAACAAACGTAATTGGAGTGACAAGCTCGGGGAATGTTTGTGGGCTTATCGCACTACAGTCCGTAATGCCACTAAGTGTACACCTTTCTCTCTGGTGTACGGATCTGAGGCTGTTCTCCCATTAGAGATTCAAATTCCTTCTTTAAGGATAGCAATCGCTAATAAACTTACCTCAGAAAATAATGATCGTCTTCGACTTCAAGAATTGGAGGCTCTGGATGAAAAACGGTTATCTGCTCAACAGAATATTGAATTCTATCAAGCTAGAATTTCAAGGACTTTTAACAAGAAAGTCAGAATTCGAACATTTCAGAAAGGAGAACTTGTGCTTACTGTCAGACGCCCGATGACTATGACACACATGAGTAAGGGCAAGTTTGATGCAAAATGGGAAGGTCCATTCATTGTCAATAAGATCTTTTCTAATGGGGCTTATCAACTCACTACTCTAGACGGTAAAGCCACTATGATGCCCATCAACGGCAAATTCTTGAAGAAGTACTACGTTTAATATTTCTATCAAGATTGTCCTCCCATCATTCTCCAGCTGTTTCATTGTTCTTTCCGAAGAATCATTCTGATATCTATTATCCCCAGTGGAGATAGGTATTCTACTTTGTATCGTTTTCTCAACAAATTTGATGTCCAGAAAATCATGTCCACATTACCTCTGAATTTTCTATCTCAATATCATATTTATGAAAATGATATTTAGTCTTTCTGATTTTTGAGTCAAAAGATCAATGAATAAAGGCAAAAATACAAAGTGGGAAGGATATATCGTAAACAAAGTTTCCTTAAACAGAGTTTATTTGAGACAAATTCCTCAAGAAAAAGAGTACATCATCATGGAAGATCACTGTAATCCCTTTCATATTTGGGACGAGGACCACATACATAATCAGCAAAAGAATTGAATACATCTTTTTCTGACCGCACCAAGAATTGACAGCCAGCCAGCCTCATTGCTTCTTCTTCTTCGGTTTCTCCTGGTTCGATCAGGAAGTCCAGGATATCTTTCGGCGGCTTGGGAGTAGATGAGCTTTCGTCCATTTCCTTCTTCTGCGGAGGTGGATGTTCTTTAACACCTTCAGTAGCTTCGGGGACGACTTCAGCCTTCTTTATGTTCTCTTCAGAAGACATTGTGGATAAAATGCGATCCTTCTATTCAAATATATGCTCTATTTATAGGCATATGGTTACAAGGATCGAAGGGACGTATTCTTTCCCGATATTCAGTTCATCCATTCATTTCTCACATTCATCCGACGTTTCACATGTTCATTAATACTTGACGGTTCGTCCGTTCATTTATTACATTCACTCGACAGTTCATCTGTTCATCGTTTTCTAACGGTTCATCCGTTCATAATCTTCTATCAGTTCATTAAGTGGGGATTCGTTATTTATCATATTTTCATAACCTCTGAATCAAATCCGAATCTACTTACTCATTTGTCATGTTTTGACCTCTGCATAGAAATCAATCTATTTTCTTTCGAGTTCCTATATATTATCATGTCCATAATACCTCTGATGATATTATATACTCTAAAATAGAAAAAATGATTTTATTATCTATCATATCCACAATTCATCCACAAATACAAATCATTGAGCATAGAAGAATTGTCATTTCCATTCCCATTTCACCACAAAAAGTCTATTACATTTTCTTAGACTTTCCTACAAATCATAATAGAAATCTATTACAAATCTTGGATTTTCATTCTACACCACAACGATAACCTAATAGAGATCTATCTTCTTCTTTGGATCTTCTCCGTCGGACCTTCTCCGTCAGGTTCGTTGTTGGTTGCAATTCCTGACTGTCTGGGTCTCAGTCACGACCTGATCAGCAGGAATCAAACTCTGGTCTTCTCTCTCAGACGAGAGGAGAACCATAGAGTATGGCAGCCCGACGGCGTGTTGCTGCCAATACAGCTCGTGGAGGAACGGCGGCACCTCAAGCAGGTAGGAATGTATCCAGTATTGGGATACGATTCCTAGTTCTGCCGTCAAAGGAACTCTACTACCCGATTTCTCGGTAGTAGAGTTAACTCCACCATCCAACTCTCGTGTATAAAGGCTCTTCCTACCATCTAAGGAAGACCCTTCTATCCCACGAAGAGTTCTGAGTTGTCTGATTTACGCGTCAAAAGCGTATGAGCTCCCTGATGTAGATGTCAGCAGGATATTCTCCACAGCATCCACATCACCAATGCCAGTTCTGAAGAAGGTTTTCAGCCAAAATTCTGCAAGAAACAGTAAAGAAAAATCAGTCAACAGAAACTGGCCAAGCAAAGACAGATACATTCTGTTCATTTCAGGAAGATGAATTTGTCCTTAGCAAACAAAAAATTCGATGCGTGTATATTGAACTTACCGCTGAGTTTGCTGCTAAGGATTGACAGATCCATGTCTGGTAGCATGCACAGAGATTTAACATCAGACAACATGGCTTTTCCTATTTTCTTCTCACAGAAAATTCATTCTCAGAAGAGAGGAAGAAGAATGGGAAGATGAGTTTGCGTGGAGTTCATCCATCTATTTAAAGGGTCAAGTGCAGGTCTATTCTTGGAAAAGATCCGCATAAATAGCGCTCGTAAATTGTGGAATGAGTGTCACGTGTACTTCGGGAGACCGTACAACATTAGAAACAGTCAAAGAGTGCTAATTAATATTCTTCATTAAAAGGCACACAGATCAAACACAAAAGTTGTACTTCATTCTTTAAACAGGCACTGATGGCCTTACAAAAAGACAAAAAAAAGTGCAACAAAAGCGTAAAAAGTTACGCTCTATTTTCCAGAGCGGCTAAGTTTGATGCCTAACTCTTCTACGCTCTTAACTCCCAGGCGATGCAACAGAGTCTCGAGCATTTCACGCTTCTCCATAAGGCTCCGCCCATCAGAAGAAGATGAGCCATCCAATCCAAAGTAGCTCAAGAGATTCTTGGCTAACTGCGTGGAGTCGTCCTTGAGCTCGATGACGACAGGTTCGGGTTCTTTGCCCCCAAAAGTGGGATCACCATGGGAACAAAAGCCCAACTTGCGTGCTTCCTCTTCGGCTGCTTCCTTTGGGGTCATATTTTCGAGAGATGAATGTCAAAGCTGAGAATCTCTTCCTGTTTATATAACAGATCTCGTCGACAGTTCATATTCCACCATAAATTGGATGCAATCAGTCTCGAAGAACGAAGAGTCAATATGACATTTAATAAGTTCATTTGGATGTTTTCAAAGAACTTCGAAGTCTTTTCGACTTCCGAAAAATTTTGGAGCCATCTCAGCGTGACTTTAACTCATTTCATCATCTTTATTTTTCAAAGTATTTTGAAAATATTTTATTATTTTTTGAAAACTTTGAAGGGGGTTTTGTAGGCCTCAAAAATGAAGTTACGCTGAGTTGATCAGAACAAGTCACGCAGAGTGATCCAAGAAGCAGCACAAAAGATACGCTAAGTTCTGCCTGTCCGTCTCCTTTAGAAATCACGCAGAGACAGCTCAGCCATACGTCAGAATCATAATGACTGACAACACAGCAGTCGAGAAACGTCTCCTCGTATGTCACGTATGCACAGAACTCGAGAGATCATCGCCGTCTTTTGCATGATTTTCGAAATCTTCCTTAGCAAGACTCACTCTTCACCAAGTTGGCGTGACTTTGGGTCTTATCTTCATTTAATGCGGCTGACAATATAATCAATGTCAGAGATTTTGTGTCAGACGAAGCGTGCCAAATCAAGACAGCTGGCGGTTTGCGTGGATTCTGAACCTTCTCCTTCCTCAAGTTTGCGTGGATTTTTGAGTTATTCTTCTCAAAGCCTGCGTGAATTCTGAAGTATTCTTCTTCAAAGCTTGCGTGGATTTCGCCTTCAACGAGTCTGCGTCAACGAAACTGCGTGGATTTTTGCCTTCAGCAAGACAGCGTGGATTTCATTTCAACTGGAGTACGTGGCAGCCATGCCACCGATCTCTCTCTCGCGTGCCCAGTAACTTGCACACGACCCATGCACTAATGCCATGTGTCCAACAGTTACGGGCCACGTCCAGTAACTACTCACTAACCCTGCGTGTATTTAGAGTCTGCGTGACTTTTCAAATGCACCAATGGTGAGGTAGTTATCTTTTCAGTTACTGTTTTGACTCTATAAATAGAGTTCTTTTTCTCATTCATTGTACAGATACATTGATATCTACTGTCAAAATTTTGAGAGCTTTTCTTCTTCGCATGGTCCAAGGGATAAAGCGATCGTCTTCTAGATCGGATTCCTACAGTTGTAATTTTTCCAGAAATACAACAAATAAAGAGAATTTCTTTATGAAAAACAAGAACAAAGGGAAGAGTCCTTTGACACTTCCTCAATTGGCACAATCTGTGCCTAAAATGGTCTCACGACAGAACAAAGGGAAATGCTTCTTAGCTGACCCTCCACAAAATAAAGAAAAGCACCCTTTGGTCTTTTCTCAAACTTCCCTGGTCTATGACTCAGAGGAAGATATGTCAGATTCTATTCCTTTAAACAGAGGTCTTCGGATCTCTGATTTTGGAAAGAATACTGACCAAAGAGGTATATTACCTACCTCTGTGGGGTCTGGTCAAGATCTTCCAACCTTACAAATTTTAAGATCCAAGTAAAGAAAATTGAGGGTATCACAAATAGAGACACCTGGAGCAAAATTTTCAGATTTACACGCTTATCTCAATAGGCGTCAACCAATATCAACTTTGGCGAAACGTAAGAATCCTATGCCAAAGGCCAATCTATACCAAAAGCCAAAGTTTGAAAAGAAAGACCCAACCACCTATGCTAATGAGTTGAGTACATCTTTGTACACTCAGGGAACTAAATATTTGAAGAATAGGAGACATGTTCCTAACATCATTAAGGAATATGTTCCTCTGACTTCTTCTCATCCTTTAGTTGTAACTAATTTGCGGCAACATCTTACACAAAGATGAGAGATTACAGGGATGTCTCACTCACCTCCAAATCGCGCTTCAGATTGCCACTGCCTTCATGAAGTCGTCATCAACTGTTGTTGCCAATCGGCTCGACGATCTATCTTCGATCGTCTGAACTATGCTTCAACTCCTGAACATATAATAGAAGATGAAGATGAGCTATTATATTCTTCTGTCAACATAACTTCTCAAGGCACTGGGGGTGGGAAACGTCCAAGACGTAATGCATCCCATAATCCTAGTCAGCAATACTTAGATCGGATCCATACATCCAATGAAGGTGTCTTTCAATACACTAGATCGAGGAATCGACATTTGAACCAAGGTGTCTTTAATCAAGAAGATCTCCCCATTGCCCATGTAGGAGAAGACTCTTTCTCAGAGTTTGATACAGATAGTAAAAGTTCTGAACAAACTATCTCATCAATAGCAGCAAGAGAAGTGACGGTATATACCGTTACGGAAGATCAAGATGCTTCTAGTTCAGCCAATCAAGAACAACAAATTGCTGCACTAGAAGACAAATTAAAGACCATGGCAGAGATGGTCGCAAGCATGCATACTATAATCGTGGCTCTACATACAGTGCCACCGGTTATAAACCCAGCTACAAATCCAGATCTTATAGCATCTTCTGTACCTGCTAGTCTGGGGGTACCAACTCCTCAGGTTGCTTCCGTGCCAATTCAAGCTGATCCCAGTCAGTCTGGTGCTGGGGGTGGTAATTACCACGCTGTTCCTTTTCCTAACACTTCTAACCAGCCTACCAATTTCCAAACATCAGGGGATGCTAATGAGGCTGTAAAACTTCTACGCACTCAGTTTGAGGCCTTCAAGCAAAAGGATGGCCTACAAAGATTGGGCATAAAGCAACCATATCCTACAGAGTGGAAGGAGGTTCCATTTACTTCTAAATATAAGCTCCCAACCATCATGCTGTTTGATGGCAGCACTTCTCTAAGTCAGTAAATCAATCATTTTGAAGTAATGACTGATCAATTACAGCCAAATGATGCTCTCCTTACCAGAGTGTTCGTCTGTTGTTTAGCTGGTACAGCATACAACTGGTATCGTAGCCTGCCTGATGGTTGTATCACTTCTTTTGCTGGTTTCAAGCAAATGTTCTTGAAACGATTCTACGAAGGAGTCAACGACATGACGATGTCTGCCCTCATTAAGATTAAACAGAGGCATAATGAATCCACAAAGAGTTTTATTAAAAGATTCCGCCGAGAGGCACTCAAAATGCCTTTACGAACTCCATCTGATGTAACAATAGACACTTGCAAATCAAACTTGTTGCCTATTATCAGTATGTGGCAGGATCTACACAATTCCAGGATTGGCCTTCTTTTATTGTCAATGCCAAAGCAGCCGAGGTCAGTGCCGAAAAGTTCAAGCAGTTAGGAGTCCAAATGACTCATCTTAACCAAGATGAACATTCTACACTCGGCAGTAGTAATCGCCAGAATAACCGCAAGAGTAAAGAAACACTGGCGATCAATCTCAAGGGCAAGGAGTCTTTGGCTGTCAATGTCATTCAGACGACATCCACTCCATCAGCCCCACCACAGAAGTCAACTCGTCCAAAAGAAGAGTATTCTTTTGATGAAGATGATACTTTAAGCATCTTCGATTGCTTGATCAAAAGCAATAAGCTTCAGCTTCCAGAGGCAAAACGGCCAGAAGAAGTGGGTAAAACTAATCACCCTAAATACTGTGTTTATCACAAATTTATAGGACATCCAACCAGAGCATGTTATGTACTCAAAGGTAAAATCCAAGAGTTTGTCAACTCTGGAGCAATTACTCTACAACAGGACGAGAAAACGGTGACTGCTAATGTGGTTTCTCTACAATTCGGTGATTTTCTACCACAACTTGTGCAAGATGGTGTCGTCCCCATTCCAAGGACTACTCTTGAGATCATGAATCTTCCACCTCCTCAAAATGAAGGTCTTGTTCCATTATCGACTGACAGAGGAGAGATCATGTGGATTCATCCAGATCTGGTAGCAGAGTTTGAAATGCCTTCCTCTTCTAAGCAAAAGAAGCACTCCAGATCTAAATCCAAGAACTGTAATATGGTATCCTTTGAACCAGTAACAGAAGAAAAAATTCTAATGGGCACTAGATCAGGGAAACCCTATCTTCGGGAGTATTTCGAAAATCAAGAGAACCTTGCTCCATCTCCTGATGATGCTCCTACATCATTTTCTCCTGGCGAGAATATACCATCCACATCCTTGCTGGTGGTTGAACCATCTCCTCCTAAACCAACATAGCAGACAAGGGGAAGCAACCTGTTTGCTTTGATAAAGCATTAAAGAAGTCCTCATCTCTTGGACTTGAAAAGCCTTACAATTTTGACATATTGGCTCAATTGGCCAATACTCCAGCAAGATTGTCAATCTTTTAACTTTTACGTCTCTCAAAAGAAACTCGAGAGACGTTAAGTGAAGCCTTGATGCAGGCTGACGCTTGTCTTACTCTTCTCAAGAAACCTGAAAAGGAGCTAGTCAGCTGTGCACATTGTCATAGTGTATTTGAATTAATGCCTAATATTACTTTTACATAAGATGACATGTTGTTAGAAGACAATCTTCATGATCGTCCTCTTTATTTCACGGGGTATGTAGACACCATGAAAGTCGATCGCATTTTGATTGACCCCGGGTCTGTACTTAGCATTATGCCGAAGTCTTTACTGGATGCTTTGAAGATCCCAGTGCATAACCTTTCTATGACTATCACTACCATCCTGGGGTTTAATCAAGGAAGAAGTGAACCTTTGGGGAAGATACGCCTAAAACTTCAAATTGGCAATCTTCGTACAAAGGTAACTTTCTATGTTATTGACAATCATGGCTCATACAACGCTTTGTTGGGAAGACCATTCCTTCATGAACACAATATTGTACCCTCTACGCTCCACCAATGTTTCAAATATGTGGATGGTAATGGAGAAGTCCAAAAAGAGGTTGCAGATCTGAATCCTTTCAAAGGGGTTGAAGCATACTGTAACGATTCTCGCATGTACAAGGAAAAATTCATGAAGGTGGTACTAGCAATGGACACGGATGAAGAACAGAAGAGTGTGCCAAATAATACTCTGGTGATTCCCGTCAAAGGACGCACCTCATGTCCTCAGTCTTCCAAACCACTGACTATCTATCTTCCTTCCCATGAGAAGCAGTCCGAGGGTGATAGTCGGAAACAAAGGGAGCTTACCTCTTCTGAGCCGCTTATAATCGATCTTCGTCGCAAGAAGCTCCCCCTCCTTCTTGTTCTTCTTCTCCTCCTCTTGTCATCAATCTAACTAAGCCTGCTAAGGCTAAAGTCCCTGTTGTAAATGATGGTATAAAAATCAATAAAACATCTCCTTTGCAGTATACTAAAGTCTCTTACTATACTCAATGTTATTTGGATATGCTAAATAACTTTAAACCACTTACAATAGAAGTCGTATCATCTCTGCGAAATGTGGTATCATTGGATTCAATACAAGAGTCGTACTTCTTAATACCGTCTCGAAAGAAAGATGAAAAGCCTATATTCTTCAACAAAAAAGAGGAACCAAAAATCATGCTCTATAATGATAATAGAGATGATACAGGAAGGCTACAATTATACGTTATAGTCCACAATCCAAAGCCATCATCCGTAAAATAGGCTATGATTTTAGAACAGGCCTCAACAATGGTAAAGGAAGGCGAACTCCTCTTCGTATTGCTGTTCCAAAAGGAAAATCACAACAATACCACAGTAAAATGAAACGAGGACTAGCTTATGCTTCACCACTTCCAACGCGAGAACCTTCTGAATCTAATGAAGAAGAATGATCTAATTCTTCTGATTCTATCTCATGGGATTCTGACACCAGTATTGGTCATGTTCATCGGATAACAGTATCTTCTAATATGGTGTCCACTGAATTCTCAGAAGAAGATGAAGATGACATTGAAGAAGCTCCTGAAGTGGACCCTTTGGCACAAAAGATGGACAATTAGTGGGAACTTCGTTTCAAACAACGAGAGCCACCTACTGAAGATCAACTAGTCCAGATCGATATTGGAGAGGAAGGTGTATCACGACCAATCTTCATTAGCAAAAATCTCACAGAAGATGATAAACAAGAATGAATTCATCTTATTCATGAATATTTTGATGTCTTCGCCTGGAGTTACGAAGATATGCCAGGATTAGATCCTAAAATTACAACTCACATGCTTAATATTCTGCCAAATGCCAAGCCAGTCAAACAACAAAAATGGCGATTCAAGCCTGAAATGATGGATGCAATTGATGATGAAGTCAAAAGCTTATAGCTTGCGGTTTTATCAGAGAAGAACATCATCCTGACTGGGTAGCCAACGTTGTACCAGTCCTGAAGAAGACCGAAAAGGTTCGAGTTTGCATAGACTTCCGGAATCTCAATGATGCTTGCCCTAAAGACGAGTTCCCTCTCCCAATTACTGATGTCATGATCGACAATAAATATGGATTCGAACGAATTTCTTTCATGGATAGATTTTCTGGATATAATCAAATTCGGATGAATCCTGAAGATAAGAAACATACTTCGTTTCGTACTCCTCGTAGAGTATACTGTTATACAGTCATGTCGTTTGGTCTTAAGAACGCAGGTACAACTAACCAGCGGGTTATGAGTACTATTTTTTGCGATCATCTGCGAAAGACTATCGAATGCTATATTGACGATATTGTTGTTAAAAGTCGTCTCAAGGAAGATTACATTCAAGATTTAAGAACTATCTTCAATCTAATGCGCCAGCATCAACTCAAAATAAACCCCACAAGTCTTTCTTGGGTGTCTCTAGTGGCAAATTTCTCGATTTCGTCATTACCTCTAAGGGTATACACGTTGATCCCAAGAAGATCAAAGCCATTCAAGAGATGCGTCCTCCACGCAACCTAAAAGAGCTACAAGGATTCCAAGGCCGACTTGCGTACATCGGGCGGTTTATTTCGAATTTATCTGGACGTTGCAGACCATTTACTCAATTAATGAAGAAAGGTGTATCTTTCGTTTGGACGAAAGAATGTCAACGAGCATTTGGCGACATAAAGCGGTATTTAATGAGTCCACCGGTTCTTGTACCACCGATCTCAGGAATACCCTTCTTAATGTATGTTCGGGCAATAGATCATTCATTGGAAGCTTTACTGGCTCAAAAGAATAAGGAAAGTCATAAACAAGCCATCTACTATCTTAGCCGAACGATGATTGGAGCTGAACATCGTTATAGTCCGGTAGAGAAGGAATGTTTAGCCTTAATGTTTGCTGTTCAGAAGACAAGATATTACATCATAGGCCAAACTATTCATGTCATATCCCGAGTCAATCCTCTTTGAGTCTTAATGAAGAAGCCAAGTACACTCAATTCTAGGCTTGCCACATGGGCCATATTACTAGCACAATATGATATGGTTTTTATTCCTCAAAAGTCTGTGAAAGGCCAAGCACTTGCCGACTTCTTAGCAGCTCATCCTGTCCCTGAGACATCTAAACTCTATGATGAGATTTCGGACGAAACATTAGAATCAAATATGATCTCAGAAGAATTTCCTACCTGGAGGTTGTTCTTTGATGGAGCTTTTAGAATCGGACCTGGAGGTACCCTTGTGGCTGGAGTAGGAATTGTTCTTGTTTCACCCGATGTATTAACTATTCAAAGGGCATATTATTTAGATGAATCATGCTCTAACAATGTGGCAGAATATAATGCCTTGCTCATTGGACTCCAATTGGCTAAACAATTGGGTATTGAATATCTCGAAGTATATGACGACTCTAAGCTGATTGTTAATCAGGTTAGAGGCATATATGAAGTCCGACATCAAGATCTAGTACCATCCCATGAAACAGCAACCAGGATAGCTTCTTCGTTCAAAGGATTCTTTATCGAACATGTACGTCTCACATGCAATACAGAAGCCAATGCCTTAGCTAACCTAGATGTTGTATTGGCAGTTCCAGTTAAAAGATAACAGATGGTTGTTATCTCTAATAGAAAACTATTCTGTGTTGAAAACAACCACAATATTGAATTCAGCAACCTAACTGAAGTCAACGTCACTTGTGAGGACTGGAGAGCACCTTTCATTGATTTTGCAGTACATAACATCTTGCCAGAAGATCCTAAAGAGGCTACAAGTATCCGTCGTCGATCGCTTCGATTCTATTATAATCATACTAATAAAACACTCTATCGAAGAACTTTTGATGGATTACACTTGAGGTGTCTCGCTGGTGATGAAGCAAAGCAGATGTTATGTGAAGCTCATGATGGTGTTTATGGAGCACATCAGCCTGGTCCTAAACTACAGGATCGTATTCGACGTATGGGTTACTACTGGCCCTCTATGGTATCAGATGCTATTGACTATGCAAGGAAATATCGTGCATGTCAAATTCATGCAGATTTTATTCACCAACCATCGGAATTTTTTCATCCGGCTGCTGCCTCATGGCCTTTTGAAGCTTGGGACATGGATATAATTGGCCCTATCAATCCTCCTTCATCTAAAGGACATCGGTTCATCTTAGCTATATTCGATTATTTCTCCAAGTGGGCAGAAGCTATATCTTTGGCTGAAGTAAAAACTAGTAGTGTCATCAACTTCATCAAACATCATATGATATACAGATTTGGTGTCCCTTATCGAATTATCCATGATAATGGACCGCAATTCATTAGCCAAAAGTTTAATAGGTTCTGCGATGACAACAGAATCAATAATGTTTCCTCGACAGCCTATAATCATGCGGCTAACGGGTTGGCTGAAGCATTCAATAAGACCATTATCAAACTCCTCAAAAAGTTTGTCTTTATCAACAAACGTAATTGAAGTGATAAACTTGGAGAATGTTTATGGTAATGTCGCACTACTGTCCGTAATCCTACAGGTTGCACACCTTTTTCTCTAGTGTATGGATGTGAAGTTGTCCTACCCCTTGAAATTCAAATTCCATCATTGAGGATCGCTATTTCTAACAAACTTACTACAGAAAACAATGATCGTCTTCGGCTTCAAGAGTTGGAGGCGCTCGACGAGAAAAGGTTACTAGCTCAACAGCATATTGAACTTTATCAAGCCCAGATCTAAAAAGCTTTCAATCGCAAAGTCAGAGTGCGGACATTTCAAGAAGGTGAGTTGGTTCTCACAGTCAGACGTCCTATGACTAAGACGCATATGAGCAAAGGCAAGTTCGAGGCAAAATAGGAAGGGTCGTATGTGGTAAATAAAGTCTTCTCTAATGGAGCCTATCAATTAACAGATATGGATGGCAGAGTTGCTATGATGCCTATCAATGACAAGTTTCTTAAGAAATATTATGTATAAAGACAAAATGTACTTTATTTCAGAAACATGATGTAAATAAAAGTTCATTTTTTATGGAATTACATAAATATTAAGGACGGGGAGGAGGCCCTGATCCTTCATGATTAAATACATAGTTTGCCAATAGTTCAAACATCTCATTATCTGAACTCACAAGAAACTTGCAGGCAGCCATCCTTAATGCCTCTTCTTTGGCAGTCTTCCCAGGTTCCACTAACTTGGAGATCAAATCCTATCCTGGTGCAGGAGGAACAGTTGAGCCTTCGCCTCTTTCTTTTCGAGAAGGCACGGGAGGCTCATTAGGGGGCATCTCGGTTTCTTCTTCGATCTTTGGAGCAAGTAAATATTTGGAAGACATTTTTGTACAGAAGAGAAAGTGATTGACAATATCTACAAAAGTTTTGTTCTATTTATAGGCAAAACAAATAGATAATCAGCCTCGAAAACTGATGAAACTTTTGGAAAGAAGCACAAATATTCGTTCATTTATAACTATTCATTCATTTATAACTGACCATTCATTGTCCCTTCTCTGAAACTTACGTGATTATTCACTCATTTATTCTTTTCTTCGAGAGTTTGAATGACCATTCATTCATTCAGTGTCTCTTCCTTAAAAATCGAAGTGACCGATTACTCATTCATTTATCATAATGAGAATCCATGTCTCTGAATTCCAAGTAGCCACGTCAAACAACTTGTCACATTCGCATTCTTTCCGTATTCTGTTATTTGTGTCAGCATATCAAAATTGAATTACAAAAAGGAGAATAATGAGACAATCATTTCTTTATTCCTTCTTTAAAAAGCATAGATACATCTTGATGAAAATCTATTAAATCTCTGATTTTCATTCTAATGAAGGTCTATTACATCTTTGGATCTTTCCATTTGATAATGAAGGTTTATTACATCTTTGGATCTTCTTATTTGTTGGTGGCAATTCCTTGTCGTCTCGACCTGAAGCAACGAGCCAGACAATGGAATCAACTCTGGTCTTCTCTCTCAGAAAGACGAGAGGAGAACCCCAGAGTGCAGCAGCCCAAAGATGAGCTGTAGTCAATACAACTGGTGGAGAGAAGACGGCCCGCCAAGGAAACTAGGAACGAAATCACCCTTGTGATACAATTTCTAGTTCTACGTCTCCACCATCCAACTCTCATGTATAAAGGCTCTTCCTACCATCTGAGGAAGACCTTTCTTGAACATTAAGAGTCCTGAGCTGTCTGATTTGAGTGTCAGAACCACATGAGCTGTCTGATGTGACTGTCAGAAGAATACCCTCTGCAACATCCAAATCACCAATGTCAGTCCTGAAGAAGCTTGCTAGCCGAATCCCTGTAAATATTAACAAAACAGAAAAAAGTTAGCAGAATCTATCAGCAGTGTGCACCTATCAACAGGCGCATTTTTACCAGACTGCGCCTATCAACAGGCGCATATCAGCACTATGCGCTGATCAAACCGGCACAAACCAGCAGTGTGCGCCTATCAACAGGCGCACATCAGCACTGCATACTAATCAAACAGGCGCATATCGAAAATACGTGCCGATCAATAGTCACATATCTCCACAGTGTAATTTGATCACACTGGCGTATGTCAACAATATGCGCCTATGATCGAGACTAAGTACTGGATCACAGTGCGCGCCTATTTTCAAAAATATTTAGCGCATATCAACAGTGCCTACAACATACAGATCAATACCTATCTTCAAAAGTGTTGCGAAAGAAGAATATTCATACCATTGATTCTTCTTCGAGACTTACCAATTTTTGAAGACACAGTATACAAAAGAATAACATCAGAATGAAGTCGCGCAAGTGGGACCTTGTGAGAAGCTATTTGTTTTGAGAAAGTATGAATGGCGCTTTCGTTTTTGATATCCTTTTTAAAGTACTGAAGAAGAAAAATGGACGCGTCATTCTAGGAGCCTATTTTGGGAAAGAACTAAACAATAGGCGCTTAAGACCACGTGATGGCTGCCATGTGTCTCTCAATGTAACAGTAAACAAAGAATTAGCCAAAGGCACACGACCTCGTGTGTTATTCAAAATCACAGCCACACAACATATCAAAAATTTTATATTTTATTTGCATAAAGATGGGTGGACCCCTACAAATAAGGATACAAGAAAAAAGAATAGAATTTTTGGCACACCTAAACATTATTATTTGTTCTTGCCTTCATCGATCTGACGAAGGACGGCGTCCAATTCCTGCATATTGCGTATCCCCGAACGACGTATCAGATTAAGGAATCCCTCCGAATCGCTGTGCTCTTCAGAGGATGGCCTACTACTCGAGCGATTGAAGACTGTCGGGTTTAAACTGAAATAGTCTAAAAGTTTACCGCCCTCAATGCCGGGTCAGCCTCCAATAAATAGGTCGACGGCGCAACATCATGTCCTGCTTCAGGGGACTTGATTGTATTGTCAGCATTTGTCTCCATCTCTTCCTTCTTGGAGGCCATTGAAGAACAGAAGTGAAGAATAAAGCATAAAGATCAACTACTACATATATATCAACAAAATGACTCTTCATATTCCTCATGGAAAACCGAAAGTCATCAATGAAACTTCGAAAGACGAAGAGGAAGTTTTGTGCTTTCGAAAAATAGATTTAATTGTGATGATCGGTTGTTGACTGGCACAACTTGACTCAGTCAAAAAATTTCTAAATTCAAAGTATTTCAAAACTTTAAAACGTTTTTAAGTTTTGAAAACTTTGAAGGGGGTCTTGTAGGGCCTAAAAATCAAGTTGCACCCTGAACATACTAATCAGTGATCAAGTTGCGCCCCAAAGATCAGGTTGCGCTACTGATATGAAGATCTGAGAACAAGCTGCGCCACTGATCAGGTTGCGCCTGATATCAGACTGTGCCCAGTCTTATTGCACCAAAATCTACGTGGCGTATGACACTTAATGGCCATCATTACCTGACTGTACTGACAACTGACACCACAGTGAACGAGAAAAATCTTTTCGAATCCCGTGAATTGTGCTGCTCAAGAAGAGTTGGTAGACAGCTGTCATGTACACTTTGTAAGTTGCACCTAGGTGCAATCCAGACAAAATCTTTAGTTGTGTCGATGCGCAATCTGAATGACTTCGGCTCAAGAGCTGCCACGTGTCTAGGCGGGGCTCAATCAGGCGCAGTTGACCGAAGCTCGCGTAATCTGATGAAGTAGAGATAACTTACATTCTAAAGCAGGATGACGTGACGCACATGTCACTAATCTCTCAAGACGTGTCTACTATCCTGTACACGACCATGCGCATCTCAATCACGTGATGCCACGCGTCTAAATACAGTCAGTACACGACTTAACAACTGAATAAAAGTTGACGCAACAGGAGGTTGGCGCAACCCAATGTGGCGAAATCTAGCCTCGCGTACATCAGAATAACTGCTAAAACAGTTATTTCTTGAACTCTATAAATAGAGTTTCCAATCATTGTGAAATCATCAGATACATACGCACAGAGATCAAGAACTATTGCAAAATTACTGCTGTATTCTCCAGAGGCTACAGTCTTCAAGTTCACATAGTCCAAGGGATAAAGTGATCGTCTTCTGATCAGATTCCTACAGTTGTACTTTCCCAAAATTTATTGTACTCTCTTTTTTTAGTTTGTAATAAAACATTTTTGTTTTTGCAAACAGTTTGGACTTGCGATTGATGAATGAAATAAACTTGAGGATTGAGTAGGTCCAATCCACGCATCGAGAATGAATTAGTCTAGACACAAAATAAGAGTTACGTCCCGATGAGGATGATTATCCTGTGGGAGCGTGCATGGTGATTCATGTCTACCGTGGATAATCTGAATCACATGAGATCGGGGCACAACATATTATTAAGTTAGACGACCTCATGATCGAATAAGTGAATTGGAATGAATGACTTAGGGAATATGAAATATAAATTATGGTTTAGCGATGAATTGTATCGTAGCGTGCTTGACGAAAGGATTGATAGGCGAACTATTTCGAACGTGTTTGAAGGGATAGACTATACAAAATGGTTTATTGAACGAGCAATATTGATATGTTCATGTCAAGGATTGGTTGAACGCGAGTTGTCATAGGATGGCTTTGCTGAATGACTCAGACCCCGTACGACGAATGTTGGGATGTGTGTAGGGACTCGATACTCGATGTTAGAAATCGGAGTGATGCGAGATTAGGTAGAAAACCCCATACTATCAATTTGGTTTGACCTTAGGATGGGGTCAGTGTTGATATTGTTGTTTGGGAACTATGATTCCAATACTGACGGATGTCCTTAGCCAAAAGATATAGCCTAGCGGGTAGGCAGACGTCCCGGCACAAAGCAATAGGAATTGTAGAGGCACCGCTCACGAGGCTCGGTTGACATGCATGTATATCAGGGACGCTTGAATATGTAAACGATCTGACTCGGGCGGTGATGGTGGAATTCTCTATCACGAGGCTTGGCTGAAATATATGTATTTTGGGGACGCCTAAAATATGTGCACAATCCAACTAAGTGATACATTGAATTCAAGTGAGACTTGAGGAATGGAAAAGTGTCGAGGATTTTGAAATCGTATTGAAGAAAGGATTGAGGGTAGCACGAGCGTGGCTCAGATTTGAGAAATGCGTAGGAGAAATGCGTGCGAGAGTCCATGTATGTTGAGTAAAGGGATAAGTCGATAAGTAAGTACTCAGTTAGTTTCGAGGACGCAACTTTTTCTGAGTGGTGTATGATGTTGTGCCCCGTCCAGCTCAGTCAATCGGAGGGATCGGAACACCGACGGCGTTCGAACTTAGTCTTACAACGACGACTCGGAGACAGCACTCGATCGAGGCGACCGCTCACTCAGGTGTGGTAGTTTCGGTGAACTTACCTCATCTTAGCCTTCACATAATAAATCGTATGTTTTCAACTTGCACAAGTAGGCTTGATAATAAAATAGACGAATCCACATAGATAAGGAAATAATTCCGACGGGTCGAATTGAGTTAGAATATGGAAAGGTCCAACGGTCGGCTTAGAGTTGGTGCACGGCGTGCTTTGAAAATGACACTCGATCCTTCATCCCGTGGCTTGGGAGAAAAAAAGTTGGCTTGAGTTGGCGAAGTTATGAACGTAGCCTAAGTCATAGGCGTCGCCCGCATGAATGCTTCATAAAGTATGCACGGTCCCATCGCCCAAGGCTTGGCATAGCCTTGGCTTGCCCCATGAGTTAAGTTGCGTTGCACGATTTGAGCACAAGTCTGGGCACCCAGATTTCTTGGTCATTCAAAGTTAAACACAATGTGCGGCACGTTTTTGCGATGCAAGGCTTGACGCAGCGTTGCTCGTCGAGTCGTTGTGCGAGTGAGTTTGGCAAAGTTATGTTAGGCTACCTAAGTAGTAGCAAGCACGGTCCCATGAAGTCCTACGGTCTCAAAGCTATTCATATGGAGTATGAGTTGGACGATAGTGTTACATGGATCACAAGTCGGTTTAAGGCACGATGCACGGACTTAGTGTTTAAGGCACGAGCCACGGTTGATTCAAAGTAAGTTATAAAAAAAGTGGCTATCAAAAATTTATTCCTAAGTTGAGTAAAAAGGATATGGCATCAAGGAAGAAGGCACGCGACCATGGATCGTCGAGGGGTCTCAAGGATAGAAGTCTTGAACTTGGTTTTGAAAGAGATGATAACGCTGAAAGTACGATGACTATGTGAGACGTCAGTTTGAGTCGAGTCTTGTATGGTCATGGACAACTTGTCGACAAGGACGATGGTTCCTCGAGCGGCAACCCGGGACCACGGGACCGACTCGGCCTAGGAGAAAATAGGGTATAGTCGTGCATAAGGTTTCAGCACAGGTTAAGCGGGAACTTGCGACGGAGCTAGCTACTTGCGTTAAAAGGACCCCGATTAACAAAATTATACGTCCAGGATAGCTTGTGATGCTAATGACCTTTCATATAGATGGGTCGGCATGGCGACAATTCGTATAAGTTGTTGGATAGAGTTGCATAAGTTGGGATTGAGTCGTCTTGGGTTTAAGACAGAAATCGTCGCAAGGCAAAGTTGGTTAAGTGACACTAAGTTCACAAGTCTTGATTGTGTCAGTCGGTGATCAAAGTAGCAAGGGCCGCGAGGCGACGATACAGTTAAGTCTCACTGAGTTATGAGGCACGGCATAATGAAGGATTTGTAGCACGATCACAAGGAAGTTGGTTACTATCGCGAAGTTCGCATCTCTGATTTTGGGCCGAAAGGCAAGCACGACTTTATAGGTTAACGTTGATGCAAGCACGGGATGGTCTTGAGACACAAAATAGGCCAATATGTCTGTCCTAAAACTGATTATAAGGCAAGAGTAGAAAGATAATCATAAAGGGACTATGTTGTACGAAGTAAATCAAACGTGTCAATTTTGTATGGATGGACGAGAAGCTCATTCCACCAGTACAGTTGAGTACTGACACCCACATAGTTTTCATGTGCAGGCACAGGTAGAAGCTCGTAGCACGGAGCTCACTTGGATGCATCGAGACATGGAGTTCCTTGGCGATTCGAAGCATGCGGTCGCATGGAGTCAAGACTTATACGAGACATAATGTATGGACGTCGCCTTCCAAAGCATCTGCTGGCTCAAGACTTGTATTTGAGAGATGAGAGAGAGCTGAGTGACTTGTAATGTGAGAAGAGTGAGCTTGAGTGATTTGTAATATTGGCCTTGCGTCCTTTGTAACCTTGGGTTCAATATCAATAAAGAGCTTCTTTTGAATAACTTGTGTTTTGTTTCAAATATCCGCTGCTATTATTCAATATCTCTACTTGGAACTTCTGTGCGATGACCCCGTTGCAGCCGCTGTAATCGGCCGTTATGGAACCCGTCTTGCACGAACGCAATCTAGGCTCGTGCGGCATAACACCTTAGCGAGGACGATCGCTCCTACGGGAGCGGGCGTGACAATGTGCCGGCAATATATTTGAGTATGTGCTTAACGGCACTCCGGTGCTCAGTAGTCTGTGAGTCCATGAATCGGCTGACATAGCCGACGATGAACATGATATCCGGTCGAGTGTGCACCAAGTAGCGGAGACTCCCGACGATGCTTCGGTACAAGGTCATGTCCACCGGCGGATTTGGACTCACTTTGCTCAGTTTAAGCCGTGGCTCCATCGGCACATGAACCAGATTGCATTCGGTCATGCCGGCCTTCTCTAGTACCTTGGCCACGTACGTGCTCTGGCGCAAAGTGATCTCGCCGGCGCCCTGCTGAACTTCTATACCGAGGTAGTAGTTCAATTTCTCGAGGTTGCTCATATGGAACTGAGCCTTCATCTCGTCCTTTAACTGATTAGTGGTCCGAGTGTGCGCACCTGTGATGATGAGATCGTCCACGTACACGCCGAGTAGCATCCGCTCGTCGCCGTTGCACCGAGTATACACCGCGTGCTCTGACTCGTTCTTATAAAACCCAAACGATAACAGAGTGTCATCCAACTTGGCATTCCACGTACGAGGAGCTTGATGAAGCCCGTACAGTGCCTTGTGTAGGCGAAGCACATCTTTGTGTTCGTGCCCGTTGCGCATAAATCCAAATGGTTGCAGAACGTATACTTCTTTGTCCAGGTTGCCGTTTAAGAACGCCGATTTTACGTCGAGGTAGTGTACCTCCCAGTCGGCGTGTGCCGCGACCGCCAGCAGCATTCTGACGGAGTCCAGGCGAGCCACGGGTACAAAAACTTCGTCGAAGTCGATCCCTGCGCGGTGGACATAGTCCTTTGCCACAAGCCTGGCCTTGTGTTTGATAACCTCACCGGTGCTATTTTTCTTCACCTTGAAGACCCACTTCAGCCCAATCGACTTCTTTTCTATAGGCAACTTAGTCAGTGTCCAAGTGTGGTTATTGACGATCAAGTCCAACTCTTCGAGCATCGCCTTCCGCCAGCAAGCATGCGGTTCAGCCTCGTGGAACGTCATCGGCTCATCACCGGCTGCGAGCAAGAGCTCCTCTGGGTCTAGCACCTACTTGCTGGTTGTGGCATACACGTTGCTAATAGTGCGGTAGCGTCGTGGTGCCTCATTGTCGCCAATCATAGCCGCAGGTGTTTTATCAGGCGGTGGAGACACGAACTCCACAGCGTTCGGCTCAAAGGTCTGTACACATGGCGTGGCCGACTCGGATGCAGGCGGTGAGGCCGCTTCTATCACGACCCGCACCCACTGTGAGGGTACGAGAACGTAACAACGCCCAGCCTACGCCACAGTGTCGGCGGTAGAATGCTGTCCTAGGTCACAACATCTAACAATATAAAGCTAAGCAATTTATACTCCCCGAATGGGGGTGACATAGCAGAAAGTAAACTCAATCACAACTAAGGAAGAAGAAGCACGATATGATATAGAACTCAAGGAAAATACATATGATCAAATAGTCTAAGATAACATCTCAACAGATATCCAGAGTACAAGGTCTCAGCTACTGAATATGAAAGAATATACAACACAGATCTCAAAGACAGAAATAAAGTCTAACTACTAGTCTCAAGACAACATAAGTAAGATAAGGCCTAACTAAGCTAGTCTAGGCAATAGGGTAATGTCCTCAGCTAGAGCTGTCCCGTAGAAGGTATCCACACAGGCCTCCTCCTCGTCCTCTATAATATTTTCAACATGTCCAGTCAGGACAGGAGCGAGCACAGTACATCTCAACAGTTCATAGCAGGTTAGAAAATATAATCATACAGTAAAGTAAGATATAGATACTGAAGGAAATGCAGTATGTAAACAGAGAGAGAACTGTAATAGAAATATCTACTATAAGTAGAGAGCTACCAGTGACTAGTGATTTAGAGTACAAAGTCGACATGTGAACGGCTTGATTTACACATGGCTATACTAAAGAGGCGTACATGGCTATTCTACTTTGGAATTGTTCACATGACTATTTATACTCCTCCGTACCCCCAATCAATACACAAGGATCCATCCAAGTTATGTTATGATTCCATGCAAAAGCCCCCGAAGGGTGATACATGGAAGTCCCATAAATGGAGATTCTGGAAAACCCAATAAATGGGATAAGGATTCAAAGAAGACACTGTAATCATAAGAGTATATGTCACAAGTGATCAAAGAACCAAAGAAACATAGTGATACGCCATGTAAGTAAAACGCACAGAACATGTATTACCCGATGCTCCCTGAAGGGATAACATCTCAAGAAGGGATCCATATAGTACTAATCCGTGTGACCAACGTGATAGTATCAAGTAAAGTAATTTAATGCAGGAAAATAATTCTAAGCAGGATATGAAATGATCAGAGAATGTACTTGCCTGTATCTGAGTGTCCAAGATGAAAGTACTGTCCGAGGAGTGGTGTCTGGCTCCTATTAGAACAGCACAAGTCACAACAAGTCCAGAGTGGTAATAAGATGCACTACAATGCGTTCTACTTGAATCTAGGTCAATCTAGGCCAAAGTCAACTCTTGGTCAACTCTGGTTAACCAAAAAGTCAAACCTAGGTCAACTATGGTCAAAATAGGTCTTCAAGTCTAATCTAGACTCTACACTGACACACAGACACTTCTATAGGCTAAGAGACTAGGCCATCGGCTAATAGGCAATACCATGCCTAAAACCAACCATAAATCACATCTACAAAAGACTATACCTATATTTAAATAATACACATATTACATATAGGCTCCTATGTGAATACCACACATACATTATCTATCAATATTAATATATGATATGATAACACACACATTAGCATATAGGTACCGATAGTATATCACACATACATAGGATACCTAAAATAGAATCTCACATACTCATAAGCATAAAGGAAAAAGGAATGAAATGTGTTGTGTGTGTGTGTGAAACATGAGAGTGTGTAGAGTAGTGTATGAGTGAAGGGTGTGAGGGTGTCATATACATATACTAGTGTGTGTGTGTCATGAGATATGAGTGTGTGGTAACTTTTGTGTGTGTGTGTAACAGTGAAGTGAGGGTGTTCATGTGTGTGTGGATAGTGTGCAAATTAGTGAGGAAAACAGTGAACATTGGCTAAACATTGAGACACATAGACATGTGAGTGGTGTACATGTGTGTGTGTGTTGTGACATATATGTGTGAAACTGAAAACAGTGTGCAGCCATAGAAATCAGAAAGCAGTACAAGGAAGCTAACCAAATAATAAAAAGGAAGGGAAACCAGCCAATAATTTAGAACAGTGCAAACAAACTCAGTTCAGTCCCACATACCCAGAAATCTCAGTTCATTAAGAACACAAAAATCAGTTTCAAACTCAGTTTTCAGCCCAAACTTCCACTCTCAGATTTTGAACCCAACCCATATCAAATCAACCCCAAATTCATCATACACTTAGATAACATATAGGTGAACCAAATCACGGTCCTAAACCACACTAATTAACAGTATAGATAGGTTAAAATGATGACAAAATTCGGGTTAAAAATCTGGAACAAAATAGTGAAATAATAACTGAATTTAAGGTATCAGTAAATTGGGAAATTTGAGAATTGATCAATTAAATTAAACTAATACACCAAATCAGTGGTTGGTAATGAGTATACACATTGTGCACGTGTCATGTGATCAGTTTATGTCCACCCAAGTGGACACAATGTGTCCAAACTGAATTAAAAACCAAAACAACAACCTGGACACAGTGCAGTAAACTGAACCTCGTGCACGTGTTCACAGAGCTCGTGCACACGACATGACATGACACAAGCCACGTGATCGTGTCCCAGTATCGATTAGGTCTAGGGATTGGACTAGGACATATTAATACGTATCCACGACACGTGTGCGTGAGACAGGACACGCGTATCAGTGCACGAAATTGACAGCACTCGGTTCAGTGCAATTTTGGTGCAGGAGCTCGTGCGTGTCCGACACGACACGTGGGGCTCTAAAATTTGGGGAGCCCCGTGTCAGTGTCAGCCCCGTATCACATGCCAATTTTCACGTGTCGAGGAGTCGTGTCCAGTGAGCTGTGTCCCCCGTGATGCAGGGCATGCAAACTGCCTGTGCACGCGCGCGCGCGACAGTGTGTACACGTGTTTGTGCTGACTCGACACAACACGAAAATCACACAAGGACACAAGAAACACATAAGCGACACATAAACCTAATTTCCTATTCAAATGGATTCCTAAAAATCACTCGAAATGCCCATTGGGGCATTTCGTCAAACACGTGAATACTATGGCTTATACGTGTCCAAACGGAACACGAAATGGACACGAAATCTAGGGTTTCCTATTCCTACAGTTAGGTTAGGCCTAGGTCTCCCTAGATATGCAATAAAAATCAGAATTTCATGGTGTGGAATGAAAGTTACCTATATGTATCAAAATTCTCAAAAAACTCCACAAAGAGGTGTTCTTCTTGATAGCCAACTCCTCCAATTTGCTCCCAAGCTGAGATTTCTTGATACCAACAGCAAGAGGAATAAAATTAGAACCCATTGCAATTAGTTTGGGAGAAAAAGGAGTTGAAATGGATTTTATATGATTTAATGAAAATGGAGACTTACCTCTTTCTAAAACTTTGTAAAATTCCTAATGGAGGCTAGCCCTAACTTTGAGGAGTATTAAATAGAGAGGGGGGATCATGTGGCCAGCCATGGGATGTTGGAATAGGGCTCGGGTTCCATGGTGTGGGCCTATGGGCTTCTAAGGCTTAAGTCATTAGTCATGACTTATGAAGTCACAAGCCATTCTAGCCTAATCAATTCCTAATCTCTCCAAATAAGTTCTAATCAGTTAATCATCACTAACTTAGGTCAAGCTAAGGTTACTTAACCTAACCAAGTAGTCATAACCTAGGTTAGTCTCTAGGTTAGTCTCCTAGTCAACACTAGTCAAAGTCAACTATAGGTCCAAATCAATTATACTAAAAATCACATTAATTCTAATAAATCTAAATAATACTAACTATCACTAACCATGGTTAGCTAAGACTAGCTATGACTAATCTAGGTTAGGTCCAAACCAAGTTAGGCTAATCACAAAACATGGCAATCAATTAAATAATATTAAAATCACACCATTCTTAATAATACATTAAATTCCAAATAATATATATTTAATTCAATTAAATTCAAAATGAAAAAAGTACCTTCGAACTGGAAATGATAAATGAAATACCCCAATCACATGGCTAGGCTCTAGGTCAACCAGTCTCCAAGGTTACACTATCAAAACACCAAAATCATAAGTCATGATTTAAAATAGTTTTAAATGATTAAAAATCACCAAAAATTATATCATGATTTAAATATCATTATTAAAAGATTAAAATTACAAAATTTCAAAATTACCCTCTTCTGGAAAACTGGGTGTTACAATCCTACCCACCTTATAAAAATTTCGTCCTCGAAATTAAAATGTTCTTACTCCTTCTAGGTCAAACCCCCACAATCAAGCCTCAGAACTTAAATAAAACATACGATTAAAAAGGACGGCATACAAGGTCATGGCATACGGTGGTAGTGAAGTCTCATCTAGGTATACTAGTCATGCTAACCAAAACGGTCATAGGGTATCAAAAAAAACAAGCAATCTAGGGTGCTAAACTAGAAAGATACAGAATAACAAATCATCAAAACTGTAAGGCTGTCTACTATCCTATATAAAACTGGTACTATTCAAAAATAAAATAAGGATAACCACAAATTTTCTATTAAGGGATACCATTCAAGAAAAAAATATCACAATCAAAAGAAAAAATGAAAGTCAATTGCATTGAAATCCAATCACAATGTGTATATATAGAGAGTGTGTTAGAGAGGAAAAAGCTAGGATTATGTAAATGTTATGTGGTTCGTGTGTGTATGGGTGTATGTGGACATGTTCATATGGTTAGATAGTAGGCATGTGTGTATTGTGAAATATACATGAAAGTATGGGAGGATTTGGGTTTCAAAATAATAGCTATCAAGTTACACTACTCATGGCATATTGGTTAAACAATCTACAATGCACAACCTATTTACTCATAACATGCATGGCTAACCATATCTATATATATTTATTTTTTTTCTAACCATATCTATATATATAAAGAGTTAGAGATTTAGTTATGTATCTATATACATTATAACATGTACGCATAAACTCTATATATATCTATATAGGTATATGAACATAACATAGAGAGGAAAGGATAGGTTTACATGGCAGTGTATACTAAGTTAGGGTGTGTGTGTCCTTGTACATGGTTATAGTTTAGTATTGAAAGGTTAAACCCATTTTTAGTTCAGCATTTACATATAAAATCTGAAAATAAGCTAACATTTAAACTAATATAATATTAACATAATGCAGTTTCAGATTTTTAGGGATTTGAACATCACAACTAACTCAATGCTTCCAATACATCCTAACATGATAGAGAAGAAATCGTAACATACTATCCATACATTTAGCTATGCATACAGTTCAATATTACATATTAAATCTGAAATTGAACTAAACATTGGAAATCAATGTGAAATGTTAACATGTATTCAGTTTTCAAAATTTTGGAGAAATTCGAACATCAAAAATTATCTCAATGTTTACCACAACCTAACATGTAAGAGTATGAAACCTAACATTATATACCTACACACAACAATATATACGGCTCCAAAATATTACAATTTAAAACTGTAAATTGAACTAAACACTTAGAATCCAAGGTTAAAGGTTTAATATGTACACAGTCTCAGGTTTGACAATTTCAACACAAAACTCAACCAAACTCAACCAATTTTCTTTAAGACTTGAAACCCTGTATGTAACATACATGTGCAGTAATGTAAAAAACAACTAATAGCATGAAATTTAAATTTAATTTACGAAATTAATCTGGGAAACGGAGAACTAGTCACTGATACTGTCCTATATTAGAATTATTGGGATTTGAGAAATTAACATCAACATATTAATATGCATTTAGATAGGTTGGTGATCAAGTGTAACATGCATACGTGTCAGACAAGCATCTGTGTCCACTATATATATATATATTTTTGTCAGACAAGCATCTGTGTCCACTATATATATATATATATATATATATATATATATATATATATATTAAGGTAATACAAGAAATAATGGTAAGAAAAAAATAATGATAAATCTTCTCAGCTTATCTGTTTAAAAGAAGGAACCATTTTGAAACCAGAGTTATAATATCAAATCTAAGTTAAGGTCTAGCAAAATTATTGATTCATTGTATTAGGAAGAATTTTATAGCAAGTAGTTACACTAGATTTATGATAACAGCTAAGCTACTCCTACTCATACTCCTACTCCTAAGTTATTTGATGAAGGAATACAATTTATAACAACAGAATGGTACGATAGAGATGATATGTTAAAAACTTTCTCAAGATACAGTCTGATAATCATATACGTCTGTCCAAAATTACGTTACTCAGAGTCCTCGACACGCCAGTAAGGAAGGCTGCGATAAACGATAGATTCCATAACTGGGGCATGCACCTCTATAATCATGTCGTCTGGAATTCTCGCTATGCCGACTAGTATAGCTGCGAGAAATTCCAAATCTCATAACCAAGATACGTACATCCGAAGTCAGGTCTCTATGTTTCCGCCACGCCAGCTAATATGGCTGCAATAAACTACAGGTTCCATAATCAAGTAGACGTTTTACCATCCCTGTTATTCCTGTCAACATATTTTATCAGAAAATATCGTAACTCAGGCCATAAAATTTATCTCGATAGGAAAATCAAAATCAACAACGATCCAACAAAAATCAAATTCAATAATCAAGGAGTTAGAGCGACAAACAAGGGAAATAATTTCAAATTGAAGTTTAAATAAGATTCTCAAGGGTCATCCCAGGAATCTCTTAAGGAATCCTAACTGTGATTGAGTACCTTCAAAATATATATCCTAATCCTATTGCAGGCTGTAGTGATACTCTAGTTCGAATACCACTACATAAACTCGACCTGCATGGGCCACCACTAAAAATATGTCACGACCCACACCCACTGTGAGGGTACGAGAACGTAATAACGCCCAGCCTACGCCGTAGTGTCGGCGGTAGAACGCTGTCCTAGGTCACAACATCTAACAATATAAAGCTAAGCAGTTTATACTCCCCGAATGGGGGTGACATAGCAGAAAGTAAACTCAATCACAACTAAGGAAGAAGAAGCACAATATGATATATAACTCAAGGAAAATACAGATGATCAAATAGTCTAAGATAACATCTCAACAGATATCCAGAGTACAAGGTCTCAGCTACTGAATATGAAAGAATATACAACCCAGATCTCAAAGACAGAAATAAAGTCTAACTACTAGTCTAAAGACAACATAAGTAAGATAAGGCCTAACTAAGCTAGTCTAGGTAATAGGATAATGTCCTCAGCTAGAGCTGTCCCATAGAAGGTATCCACACAGGCCTCCTCCTCGTTCTCTGTAATATTTTCAACAGGTCCAGTCAGGACAGGAGCGAGCACAGTACATCTCAACAGTTCATAGCAGGTTAGAAAATATAATCTTGCAGTAAAGTAAGATATAGATACAGAAGAAAATGCAGTATGTAAACAGAGAGAAAACTGTAATAGAAATATCTACTATAAGTAGAGAGCTACCAGTGACTAGTGATTTAGAGTACAAAGTCGACATATGAACGACTTGATTTGCACATGGCTATACTAAAGAGGCGTACATGGCTATTCTACTTTAGGATTGTTCACATGACTATTTATACTCCTCCGTACCCCCAATTAATATACAAGGATCCATCCAGGTTATGTTATGATTCCATACAAAGGCCTCCGAAGGGTAATATAGGAAAGTCCCATAAATGGGGATTCTGGGAAACCCAATAAATGGGATAAGGATTCAAAGAAGACTCTGTGATCATAAGAGTATATGTCACAAGTGATCAAAGAACCAAAGAAGCATAGTGATACGTCATGTAAGTGAAACGTACAGAACATGTAGTACCCGATGCTCCCTGAAGGGATAATATCTCAAGAAGGGATCCATATAGTACTAATCCGTGTGACCAACGTGACAGTATCAAGTAAAGTAATTTAATGCAGGAAAATAATTCTAAGCAGGATATGAAATGATCAGAGAATGTACTCGCCTGTATCTGAGTGTCCAAGATGAAAGTACTGTCCGAGGAGTGGTGTCTGGCTCCTATTAGAACAGCACAAGTCACAACAAGTCCAGAGTGGTAATAAGATGCACTACAATGCGTTCTACTTGAATCTAGGTCAATCTAGGCCAAAGTCAACTCTTGGTCAACTCTGGTCAACCAAGAAGTCAAACCTAGGTCAACTATGGTCAAACTAGGTCTAACAAGTCTAATCTAGACTCTACACTGACACACAGACACTTCCATAGGCTAAGAGACTAGGCTATAGGCTAATAGGCAATACCATGCCTAAAACCAACCATAAATAACATCTACAAAAGACTATACCTATATTTAAATAATATACATACTACATATAGGCTCCTATGTGAATACCACACATACATTATCTATTCATATTAATATATGATATGATAACACACACATTAGCATATAGGTACCTATATTATATCACACATACATAGGGTACCTAAAATGGAATCTCACATACTCATAAGCATAAAGGAAAAAGGAATGAAATGTGTTGTGTGTGTGTGTGAAACATGAGAGTGTGTAGTATAGTGTATGAGTGAAGGATGTGAGGGTGTCATACGTCATGCCCCGACCCGGGAAATCGCTCGTCCTCGCTAGATTTTACCCGAATCATCGTCCTCGCTAGGGCGTGATGCCGCACGAGCCTGGAGTTGCGCTCATGCAAGGCAAGATAACAGGTTCACACAGAACTATCTCAAATTCGATAACATATGCAGCGGAAGGAAAACAAAGTATACAATAAGAATCTCTTTTATTCATAATGAACTGAAGGTTACAAAGGCACTGAATAGCCTAACATATATGCCAATTGGCTACAACGCTCATGATCTCTCTAGCTCACAAAGGATTACATTGTTCCATACATTATGCCTCTTTATAGCCACCAAGTAGTCTTCGGCCGAACATCTCTATGTCGCAAGTCCGAATGCCTATGCGGAAGCTCCTCTTGAACGCCAAGGACTCCATGCCTCGGCACGTCCAAGCCAAGCTCCGCCCCGAGCCGATCATAACCTGAGCCTGCACATAAACTAGTGGAGGATTAGTGCTTTCGTCCTCGCTTCGTACTGATCAAGACCCGCTCGCACCCATACCAAACACTAAATCATTTAGTGGAACATGCATCATTATTGGTGATCTTTCTACTTAGCCTTAGGATCAGTTTCATAGCAATACTTAAACATAGCAAATTATCATAAATATGTCCTATGTTGTGTTCCTGCAGCAGATACAGTTAGCCATAATATGAACGTAAACATAGTGTTCGTGCTCATTTCCGTCCCATATTACCTAGCATGTACGGGTTAGAACTTAACATAAAATCATATCATTCACGCAACAGCCAACCATAAACTTAGACCATGCATAAGGGTCGCAGGCCCTGCGCCTGCACCCAACTCTCATCTCAGCCCATCGCCCTATCTATATGAAGGTCACGGTGTTTCGTACCGTAATGGACTTGGCATCTCTTATGTGTAAGCCTACAATCGCTTCGATACGGGTTGTTAGCCCAGTATCCGAAGGATCCCAAACTTACGAATATCATAGCTTATTACAGCACTGGACGCTCGCAATCTGTCCGAATATTGTGCACCATAAATACCACACATAATTTCCTCCTAGGCCGAACGGTCCCGGCGCCCCGGCATAACCGTTCGAGCGAAGCCGTACCCGTGCACGGGCCATCCGAGTCCATTGACCATACAATACGTACCATAGCAACACACATAACATTCCAACCAAATCCTCCGTCGCATAAACATAGTCTCGTTCCATAAACAGTTTTTCGTGCCATAAACATAATCCAACATTCATATGGGGAGCTCCGTCGGCGTTATGCCCCAATACATCCATATTGATGCACGACCCCCAACGGCTTAGTCATCTCATACTCGTATTCAACGCGTACCATTCGTAAGTTATTCTCATAGCATAATTCCGTATTACTTAGTCTTTTCGTAACATAAGTGCCCGTGGGCATGCTCAGCGTCGTATTCAATGTTCTACGCCTAGTGTTCAATGTTCTCGGAGGCGTGCACGTGATGCATATCTCAATATCATCTTTCAATGTTCTACCATCATTGCCCTACCGCGAACTCGTACACTTGATGCACGTCGCTTCAATTATTCGATTGTTCAATGTTCTATCTTAGTGTTCGACACATACTTGGACCTTTCATCGCCGAGCCACGCTCGCTAACTCGATAACATCTTACGCATACCATAACATATTTTATTAAACGTGAAGGAATAGGGAGAGAGAGTCAAGAACCCGCCCACCTTAAGCCGATACGCCTTGCCATCTTGTCGATTGAAGCGTCTCGCTTCCATAACTCGATCGTATAGCTAACTCCCGAACTTAGCCATTCCTTTGAACTACTCGGTTGATTTGGCCTATCGCGCCCATGCCACAATCCGTTGCAAGGCCACGATTTGTTTTTTGTGGACACTTCATTACATAAGGCAAAATGCCGACCTCTTATCGTCCAGCGTAAAAGCATAGCCTGCACACCAGATCAACTAAAGTCAGCACTTGCTCAAACGGGACTTATACTTTTGCATCGATTTGATTCATAGATTCCAACCGACTCAAAGCTTACCTTTGGCCAACGTAACTCTTGCATCGATTTGTATCGATACCTCATCGGGTCAACGCAACTCTTCGAGTCAACGACTCATCATAATGCACCGAGCGTAGCGGGACATTACATAATATACCACTCAAAACAAGGTTCGTCCTCGAACCGAAACCAATACTTAAATCCAAGTGTCTCGCCAGATCGTTTCACGATCTCGTACTACTATCGTTGGAATCATACAACTTAGTTTGGATTATACACATATTTTAGGCGTCCCACCAATATATGCATTTCGGCCAAGCTCAGTTGTAGGATATCGGGACAACTAACAAGCTCAACTTAAACCCTCAAGCATCAATCAGTCCGTACTCGACTTAGTCAGATCTTAGCGCATATTCTTAAAATACTTCTCGTATGCATCATCCCATAACATGCAATTCTCTTCCAAACATTTTGCACATAACTTAATTCAAACCATAACTTCGATCTCATAAGTTTCTCGCCGGCCACCTAACGCATGCATTGTATTAAGCCGTTGCGCATCCGATCGCAACAATTCTCCGCAACACCTATTCGCTCGACCGTTTCCTATCTCTCGTATAACTCAAGTCTTTCATCCAATCATCCATAACACTTGGCCTCAACAACATGGACTAAGTCCAACATGTCCCGAATTTCTTTCGTCTACCATTCGTACTAAGTCTCGCACACAACTATCCCAACACGATCTACGTTCTCGAACTGCTTACGCATTGCGTCTGGGCTACCCCCGCTAGGTAACTTATCCGGACATCATGCTTAATCTCTTCCGACTAGTTCGTTTCGTAACATAGATAGCACGCTCAACACACATAGCCTAACCGTTACTCAAACCGATCTACGAAACAACTCTTAGGGTCGTTCTACTATCCGTCGCTCTCGTGCATTGTAGAATTCTTGCAATCGCCTTACCGTATCATTACGCTAAGCATGTTCCTCGACATCTTTTCGATCATCGACCAACCAAGTCTATCTGCATATCCATTCGATCGATCATAAACTTTCTAACCATATCGATCTAGTCGAAGGCTACTCGTTAACTTACGAAACACGATATTCACTCGCTTAGACTTATCCTCAACATGCACTACATTATTCCTTTTCCTCGATAAAATTTTTTATGTGACTTCTTTAGGGTCATCTTATGGGACTTCAACATTCACTTGATTTGGCGGTCAAGTCTTCTAGGGTAATCTGCCCCGAAACTATGCTCGATAATTGAAGATCATCAACGAGGGACAGTTACAACGAACCATGCTATGTCCTATCGCGGAGCCAAATCAATTCCCGACAATTCCTACGAGACTTTATCCAATTCGACGAAATCCACCAATCCATAATTTATCTACTCACTCGCGCAACTGATGCGTCGTTGCTACTCGAATGACTCATGCGCTTGCGCGCCGTTACTACTCGAATCACTCATGCATTACCGTTGACTGTCTTTGCTAGTCGCATGACATCTATTCGCCTCAATTCTGAGTTTACCTATCCGTGATCATAGCTCGACACATTCCGTACTCATCAAAACCATCCTCGAATGACTTTTGCATCAAACCACCAGTCGAATCCAATTTTCTATGCCTTGCAAGATCGATCATCCCTGCTGGATGAATCACCATACCAGCGCTCACGCGGAATGATCGTCCTAATTTGACGTGATGCATGTGCGATACTGGAGTCACACTCGCATAAGACAAGAATGTCAACATTGTGGTTATCCTCGAAACAATCAAGCACTTTCGTTTTCTTCTGAGTAACATCCATCGACTCTTAAATTCTACGAAGCATTCCTACCGTCATCATCCAAACTACCTTCAACTTAACTTGCATCTTATTCATCCAACAACAATGTTCAACATAATTTTCGTTCATTCGATCAGGGTATCCCCGAGTTATTGCATATCGTCTTTGATACGCCTCAATACCATCGTCGATATGCATAACTTGAACATCTTCCTTTTTCATAAGCTTAAATTCGTTGCAATCACTGCCGTTATTCGAATTCGAATACGAATCAAGTCTCGTACTTATCAAGATTCATTCTGTCATAACTCACTACCAAAATCGCAACACAATTTCCAATTTACATATTCATTCTCATATCCCTAACTCGTACTTCCAAATCGTGATACCGATTTATCGCACTAACCCAATTTCGTTCGTACGATTTCTTCGTGCCTACTTAATTCGTTCCGAAGAAGTCTCCGTACTAACTCAATATAAGTTCGACCGGGTCGACTATTTCCTTCACGTAACATTCCTTCGTTATGCTCAACTTATCGTTCGACTTACACTTTAATGAATCCTCGTCCGACGTATCATCCATATGTATGACTTCGCACATAATCGTTCAAGTCAATTCATCGAAGCGTACTTGCATCGACTTCTCTCAAGTCATTCCCACTCAAGTCTCGGTATTACTCCGTCCATTGCGGACAAATCTATCGTAACAACATAATCGTTTCGACGAAGCCTATCGCAAGTCACCAAACAGCTTAACATAGCTATCGCTAAGTGGTATCCCATATACCACTCAGGATCGAGCCTATCTTTATCAATACGATACTTCGCTATACTGATCGCACAAGTGGTATTGCATATACCACTTGAATTCGAGTCATTACTCGACATCATATTTCGCATAGGTCCGACTTCTATCTCAACTTAACCGTCCCGTATGGCGATCCTTCCGATCCCAGCTCTAGCGTTAGCTCAAGTTTGGCACACATTCTATCTAACCGTACCATGGCGATCGTATCGATCACACCCGCAACATTCGCTTACTCGCAGCTCAACGCGACATTCGGCCAACATAAACGTTTGCCTACTCAACTCGACTTAGCGACCAACCCGATTCGTTAGTATCGCATTCGCGATCTTCCAATCTCACTCGTTGCAACTCGTACAATAACTCATTCTCGATACCCAAGGTCTTTACTCAATCCCGTGCAACATATCGCCATCCATCTGCATAGCCATACAACACACATCATACCATATCGACTCGTTGTATCGATGCAACGAACGATTCACGACTTGCTGCACTCCGTACAACCAACGACACATAACCATTCTCATAGCCACATAACACGCATCGCCTCACATATCGACCCGTTGCACTTCGTACAACCAACAACACATAGCTCCTCGCACTTCGTACGACTGACCACACATATCGTTGCACTTTATGCAACCAACATCACCATATTCGTTGCACTTCGTGCGATCAGCAACTCACAACTTTCTTGCACTTCGGAAAACCATAATCTCATAACCCGTTGCACTTCGTGCAACCAACACTCTCCGATGGTACCCGAAGATAGCGTGATAGTTACGACATACTTGTGGCAGACGTACGTACTTAATATAGACTTATTGTATGGAACATCCAATGTAGCGTCGAGCAGATCCATGAGCCAAGCGGTTGCGGAAACAACTTAGAGTCAACTGAATTCGATAACGAAGCAACTGAGGGTCAAAGAGATTCATGCACGGTCTAGAGGATGGAACAGCTCTGATACCAACTTGTCACGCCCCGAACCGGGAAATTGCTCGTCCTCGCTAGATTTTACCTGAATCATCGTCCTCGCTGGGGCTGATGCCGCATGAGCCTGGAGTTGCGCTCGTACAAGGCAAGATAACAGGTTCACACAGAACTATCACAAATTCGATAACATAAGCAGCGGAAGGAAAACATAGTATACAACAAGAATCTCTTTTATTCATAATGAACTGAAGGTTACAAAGGCACTGAATAGTCCAACATATATGCCTATTGGCTACAACGCTCATGATCTCTCTAGCTCACAAAGGATTACATTGTTCCATACATTATGCCTCTTTATAGCCACCAAGTAGTCTTCGGCCGAACATCTCCATGTCGTAAGTCCGAATGCCTATGCGGAAGCTCCTCTTGAACGCCAAGGACTCCATGCCTCGGCACGTCCAAGCCAAGCTCCGCCCCGAGGCGATCATAACCTGAGCCTGCACATAAACTAGTGGGGGATTAGTACTTTCGTCCTCGCTTCGTACTGATCAAGACCCGCTCGCACCCATACCAAACACTAAATCATTTAGTGGAACATGCATCATTATTGGTGATCTTTCTACTTAGCCTTAGGATCAGTTTCATAGCAATACTTAAACATAGCACATTATCATAAATGTGTCCCATGCCGTGTTCCTGCAGCAGATACAGTTAGCCATAATATGAACTTAAACATAGTGTTCGTGCTCATCTCCGTCCCATATTGCCTAGCCTGCACGGGTTAGAACTTAACATAGAATCATATCATTTACGCAACAGCCAACCATAAACTTAGACCATGCATAAGGGTCGCAGGCCCTGCGCCTGCACCCGACTCTCATCTCAGCCCACCGGCCCTATCTATATGAAGGTCACGGTGTTTCGCACCGTAATGGACTTGGCATCTCTTATGCGTAAGCCTACAATCGCTTCGATACGGGTTGCTAGCCCAGTATCCGAAGGATCCCAAACTTACGGATATCATAGCTTATCACAGAACTGGACGGTCGCAATCCGTCCGAATGTTGTGCACCATAAATACCACACATAATTCCCTCCTAGGCCGAACGGTCCCGGCGCCCCGGCGTAACCGTTCGAGGGAAGCCATACCCGTGCACGGGCCATCTGAGTCCATTGACCATGCAATACGTACCATAGCAACACACATAACATTCCAACCAAATCCTCCGTCGTATAAACATAGTCTCGTTCTATAAACGGTTTCCTGTGCCATAAACGGTTTCTCGTGCCATAAACATAATCTACCATTCATATGGGGAGCTCCGTCGGCGTTATGCCCCAACACATCCATATTGATGCACGATGCCCAACGGCTTAGTCATGTCATAATCGTATTCAACGCGTACCATTCGTAAGTTATTCTCATAGCATAATTCTGTATTACTTAGTCTTTTCGTAACATAAGTGCCCGAGGGCACGCTCAGCACCGTATTCAATGTTCTACGCCTAGTATTCAATGTTCTCGAAGGCGTGCATGTGATGCACATCTCAATATCATCTTTCAATGTTCTACCATCATTGCCCTACCGCGAACTCGTACACTTGATACACGTCGCTTCAATTGTTCGATTGTTCAATGTTCTATCTTAGTGTTCGACACATACTTGGACCTTTCGTCGCCGAGCCACGCTCGCTAACTCGATAACATCTTACGCATACCATAACATATTTTATTAGACGTGAAGGAATAGGGAGAGAGAGTCAAGAACCCGCCCACCTTAAGCCGATACGCCTTGCCGTCTCGTCGATTGAAGCGTCTCGTTTCCATAACTCGATCGTATAGCTAACTCCCGGACTTAGCCATTCCTTTGAACTACTCGGTTGATTTGGCCTATCGCGTCCATGCCACAATCTATTGCAAGGCCACGATTTGGTTTTGCGGACACTTCATTGCATAAAGCAAAATGCCGACCTCTTATCGTCCAGCGTAAAAGCATAGCCTGCACACCAGATCAACTAAAGTCAGCACTTGCTCAAACGGGACTTATACTTTTGCATCGATTCGATTCATAGATTCCAACCGACTCAAAGCTTACCTTTGGCCAACGTAACTCTTGCATTGATTCGCATCGTTATCTCATCGGGTCAACGCAACTCTTCGAGTCAACGACTCATCATAATGTACCGAGCGGAGCAGGGCATTACATCATATACATATACTAGTGTGTGTGTATCATGAGATATGAGTGTGTGGTAACTTGTGTGTGTGTGTAACAGTGAAGTGAGGGTGTACATGTGTGTGTGGATAGTGTGCAAATTAGTGAGGAAAACAGTGAATATAGGATAAACAGTAAGACACATAGACATATGAGTGGTGTACATGTGTGTGTGTGTTGTAACATATATGTGTGAAACTGAAAACAGTGTACAGCCATAGAAATCAGAAAGCAGTACAAGGGAGCTAACCAAATGGCAAAAAGGATGGAAAACCAGCCAACAATTCAGAACAGTACAAACAAACTCAGTTCAGTCCCACATACCCAGAAATCTAAGTTCATTGAGAACATAAAAATCAGTTTTAAACTCAGTTTTTAGCCCAAACTTCCACTCTCAGATTTTGAACCCAACCCATATCAAATCAACCCCAAATTCATCATACACTTAGATAACATATATGTGAACCAAATCATGGTCCTAAACCACACTAATTAACAGTATAGATAGGTTAAAATGATGACAAATTTTGGGTTAAAAATTTGGAACAAAACAGTAAAATAATAACTGAATTTAAGGTATCAGTAAATTGGGAAATTTGAGAATTGATCAATTAAATTAAACTAATACACCAAATCAATAGTTGGTAATGAGTATATACATTGTGCACGTGTCATGTGATCAGTTTGTGTCCACCCAAGTGGACACAATGTGTCCAAACTGAATTAAAAACCAAAACAACAATCTGGACACAGTGCAGTGAACTGAACCTCGTGTACGTGTTCACAGAGCTCGTGCACACGACACGATACGACACAGGCCACGTGGTTATATCCCAGTGTCGACTAGGTCTAGGGCTAGGACTAGGACACACTGATACGTGTCCACGACACGTGTGCGTGAGACAGGACACATGTATCAGTGCACGAAATTGACATCACTCGGTTCAGTACAATTTCGGTGCAGGAGCTCGTGCGTGTCCGACACGACACGTGGGGCTCTAAAATTTGGGGAGCCCCGTGTCAGTGTCAGCCCCGTATCACATGCCAATTTTTACGTGTCGAGGAGTCGTGTCCAGTGAGCTGTGTCCTCCGTGATGCAGGGCATGCAAACTGCCTGTGCACGCGCGCGCGCGACAGTGTGTACACGTGTCTGTGCTGACTCGACACGATACGAAAATCACACAAGGACACAAGAAACACGTAAGCGACACATAAACCTAATTTTCTATTCAAATGGATTCCTAAAAATCACTCAAAATGCCCATTGGGGCATTTCGTCAAACACTTGAATATTAGGGCTGATACTGTCAAGACCCGCACCCTAGAGTTAGGGCACAAGAACGTAACGACGCCCAGCCTACGCCGCAGTGTCGGCGGTAGAACGCTGTCCTAGGTCTCAATGCATCTAATAGTATAAGAGTAAACAGTTTATACTCCCCGAATGGGGGTGACATAGCAGAATGTAAACTCAATCACATCTAAGGTAGAGCATAAAGGAAGATAGATAAAACATGAAATCGAAAAGAGATACAACAGATAGAAGTCTAAGTGTCTAAGATACAAACTCAGAATACATCTCAAAACTTAAATACAGTAATCCATAAATACAACTCAAGACGACAAAAAGTAAACTATAAGAAAATCCTAGCTATCTATGCAACCTCTACTGTCTCCTCTAGGCTAGCAGGCAACCTCCAAGCTATCTGTAAAATTTATCAACAGGTCCAGTCAGGACTGGAGCGAGCACAGTACATCTCAACAAGTCATAGCAGGAAAGGAAATGTAATCATGCTAGAGAATAAAATACAGGATCTGAAGAATAGCAAAATATAAAAAAGAGACTGTAAGTAAATATCTACGATATATATATAAAGAGAGAGAGTGCTAGTGATTTAGAGTACAGACGAACATGTGAATGGCTTAGGACTGATTCATGACTACACTACGAGTGATTCATGACTACACTACTTTGGATATTATTCACATGACCATTTATACTCCCCCGTACCCCAATCAATACACAAGGATCCAGTCAAGTTACGTTAAGATTCATGACTAAACTACTACCCGTATAGGGTGATTCATGAATGGATTCGTGAAGGCTCGGTGATCATGAGGGTACATGAGTCACTAGCTGATAACGAAGATTCATGATGATATGAGCATATGATACGTGATGTAAGTGAAACACACATGACAAAAGTATCTGATGCTCCCAAGAAGGATAACATCTCATGAAGGGATCCATATAGTACCAATCCGTGTTCCAACGTGTCAGCATCAAGTAAGATAGTCTAAAGCAGGAAATATAATCCTAAACATGATATAAAATGATCAGAGAATGTACTCGCCTGATAACCTGAACAGCTGATAGGTAAAGGGGTCCAACTGAAGCCACAGAGTCCTATTTAAAGCAACACAGGTTACAAGGTGTTCAAGTTGTAATAAAAGAAACTCTACAAACAATCTACATTATTCTATGTTCTTCTAAGTCAAAACAACTCTAGGTCAACTCTGGTCAATAATCTAGTCAAACTAGGTCAAGTGTTGACTTACAGTTGACTTTGGGTCAACTGGTCAACTCTGGTCAAACAGGGTCAATTCTAGTCTAATATAAAGTGTACTTCGTTATTTGTACGTCGAAACTTATGACACGCAAATCGAGATAAGAAGATTATCGGTAAGGTTGATAATCTCATTATAGTGATCCATGTGTCCAACTTGTCAATTTCAGCGATGTGAGATCACTGGAATTGGCTGATCTCAGTTTCGTTATACTAATCCCAAAATACGAACATTATATGAATTAATTATTAATTAATTATAAAAAGGTTAAACTCAGAGAAATTACCAACAAACATTGTCAGACGATGAAATGAACATCGCCAACGTGTCCAGAATGGTCAAATTAGCTAGGATAGCCTACCCAATGGTCCAATTTGGGCACAAGGGCAAAAAGGTAATTTCGGATCAAAACGGTGTCCGTGTCGGAGTCGTTTTGTACTGAAAAATGTGCGAGAAAACAAATCTATAAAATATAACAAATTATATGTCCACGTAACCAGAATGACGATACGAACCCAACGGTATCTCCAGAATTGGATTCTGTTGACCCGATCTCAATTTGGTCAGTTGACCAGAACTTGAAATTCCGGTTTGCACGGAAATACGTACCGGAGCCAAAGTTCTCAAAACTCAGCAAACTACCTGTCAACGAGTCCAGAATGATGATACGAACTCAACGGTATATCCGGAATTGGATTTCGATGAGCCGACGTCAAAAAGTCCCGTTGACCCAGAATGTGGGACCCACTTTGCACCGAAAAACGTGCCAGGGCCCACGTTCTCCAAATCTAACAAATTTTATATGAAAATATGCTAGAACGATGCCACAAGTCTAATGGTGGTGTCAGAAATGAAATCTGGAGTCCCGTGTTCAAAAATAGAATTTTACAAGTTGAAAATTACGAATTCGGACGGCCAACTTTGGCGTCGAATTCAACCAATCAAACAAGCTCATAATGAAACGAAACTAGAGGGATAGTAAGAGGGTTATACCAGCCTCGCACCGGAACTGGTAGCAAGCCAAACGGAGCTACGGTGGAGGAGATACAAGCTGACGAAGTTGGCCCCGCGAAACTGTCCAAATTTAATACAATTTAAACGGTCAACTTGGTGGCCGGTTTTGATGTACCAAACGATAAAATTAACGGACAAAAATTGACACGAGCGAAGGTGGATATACCGAGATTGCGACGGAGCGAAGAAATCGCCGATCCAACGGTCGGATCTCCGGAAAAATGTGCGCAAAGTCGCTGCGACGGAGCACGAATTCTGAGTTCCAAATTCGCGCACGCCGACGGGATCTCGTTCAAAACGCACGAAACGCCTCGACGGCGCATCCCGGAGGACGGTGGCCGTTAGGGAAGAGCTGCCTATGGTTCGTCGGAATGGGCCACCCACAGGGGGGGTCGTCGGGGCACGACGGGACGTCGGCGGCGTGGTCAACGCGGCTGACGCGCACGCGCTGCTTGCTGCCGCAGCTGCTGCCAGCCCGCGGCGGCGCGCGGGGCGGCGCGGCGACGCGCGGGGCGGTGCGACGACGCGTGGAATGGCTCTGCGACGTGGGGGGACGGCACGGCGACGGTGTAGGCGGAGGAGGTGGTGGCTGTCGCGACCAGTGGCGGCGGCGGCGGTTTATATTGAAGGTGGTGGTGGTGTTCGGAAATGGAGGAGAAGATGGTGGAGGAGAGGAGATCGGGGAGAATGGGCGGTGGCCGACGACGAGGCCGGCCAGGAGAGGAGGTCGGAGCCAGGGAGGTGGTCGGGCATGGCTTGCCATGGGAGATGAGCTGCTGTAATAGTTTTGTTTGATGTGGTTGAATGGGAATAACAAATAAAGGAAAGAGAGAGAATAAAGAGAGGATAAGAGAGAGAGAGAAAGATTCTCTCCTCAAAAAAAGTTAGGGCCGGCCAATGTGTTGGCTGTGAGAGTGTGTATGGGGGAAATTAAAGGATAAGATTTGTTTGGGGAAACAAAAGGCTAGGATTTAATTAGAGGAAAAATATCATTCCTATGGGAATTTAGACAATTGAGAATTTTAATAAATATTAAAATAGATAGAAGGATATTAAATATTATTTTGGACACGAAAAAATGAGGGTGTCCCGATGGGGGCAACATGGAGCTGGACTGGACTTGGTGGAGCCGAATTGGGTCAAAATCGGACATGATACAATAATAGAATTAAAATTAGGCGTTGATGATCATGAGTAAATAAGTAGTACATGGAGATTTCAATAAATGGGACACAAGTGGCGGACGGGTAGTAGGCTCAATGTGGGCCATGTCCATAATTGGGGCGGACAGGTTTTGGTCGACAGGGGACCCATAAATCAAGTTGGAAGATGAATGTGACGTCGTGGAGTGAAAAAAAATTGGGTCACGTGTCGGAAAAGTTGTGCGAATCAAATGGAGAACAAAATAACGTGTCTGAGTGGGACACGAAGGTCAAGGGTGAAGTGCGTCTCAAGTAGATCATCAATGAGGAGTTGGTTTCAAGAAACTGACTGGTCTTGCGCTCCCAAATTAAAAGTCACGGTAACGTGCTGAAAATGATCAAGGAAAAGAGTGGGAAATCAATTAATAATCAAATGATCTAAATCGATCCGAAGTTCTGCGAAACAAAAAGAGCACAAGGAAACAAGTTTGGATAGGACACTATATACCGTCATGAAGGTAATCTTGTCCACTCCAAAACTCATGAAGAAGATTTCCAGAGTTGAACATCCCTGATACTCCAAATATCAATGGCACGGAAAAGTGCGCTTAAGGAAAATAACAGAATAAATTATTTATCGAAACCAATAAATCAGAAAATAAAATAAAATAAAAAAAATCAACCCGAAATTCAGGGTGCTCACAGATACGTATCCAAACGGGACACGAAATGGACACGAAATCTAGGGTTTCCTATTCCTACAATTAGGTTAGGCCTAGGTCTCCACACAGAGGTGTTCTTCTTGATAGCCAACTCCTCCAATTTGCTCCCAAGCTGAGATTTCTTGATACCAACAGCAAGAGGAATAAAATTAGAACCCATTGCAATTAGTTTGGGGGAAAAAGGAGTTGAAATGGATTTTATAGGATTTAATGAAGATGGAGACTTACCTCTTTCTAAAACTTTGCAAAATTCCTAATGGAGGCTAGCCCTAACTTTGAGGAGTATTAAATAGAGAGGGGGGATCATGTGGCCAGCCATGGGCTGTTGGAATAGGGCTAAGGTTCCATGGTGTGGGCCTATGGGCTTCTAAGGCTTAAGTCATTAGTCATGACTGTTTCACTTAACAAAAATGCCAAAAAGTTGGATTTTGAAAATAAAACGAGAAAAAGTACAAGAAGTACAAATTTGATTCTGGAAAAGTATTGCTATGGAAGTCTGATCTGTAAATGATCACTTTGTTCCTTGGACCATATGATGATGATGAAGATCACTGCTTGAAGTAGAACAACTTGGAAGAACTAAGTCACCAGAAAGGTATCGACTCACTTGGGCACTGATGGCGAGGCCGAATGCTTTCATGCTTTGCTTCACTCTATTCTGAAAGAAAAGTTGAAGAAGAATGCTCCGGAGAATCAAAATCTCGAAGTTCTGATCTCTGTATTCTCTCATATCTCTCTGTGTCTGTCTTATGAGAAAAATAAGTCTATTTATAGACTTGGGCTCTGGTGCGTAAAAACTCAGCAAAAGTTTCGCTTTTACGCTAACAACCGCCACCCACGATCAAAGTCATCCTCTATATACGTTGACACGTGTTCCATCAATTCAGTAAGAATAGGATGCACATACACACGTTCTTCGGGATGTGTGGCATAAAAGCCACGTAGGCAAACCACGTTCCAAATTGATCAGAAAGAACAGGGCATAAAAATAGCCTCAATGTACTCTGAGCGTAAAGCAATAGATTGAGCATAAAGTAGCTTTGACGTAGACTTCCCGCGTAAAGTGGTTGTTAAATAACCTTGAGCGTAGAAATAGCTCAAATAGACTTTACGCACACGTCAACTGTTGAGCGTAAAAGCTCGTATAGTCCTCGTGCGTACAAGAAGCCATAGTGTGAACGTAAAGTAGCTCAATTCACATACTAAATGACAACATTGGTCTCTGTATAAAACAAATCCCTTTGAATTTTGTGATATATGCCATCATTAATATCTTTATGTCAGAGTTTGCATTAAATGTAAGACTTGACAGCTTTGTCCAGCATAAAAGTGGCTGCTCTATCCTTGGCGTAAAATCATAGGTGTAGACCCAAGCATAAAATAACCAACCTGCTTCAGGCGTAAAGTGATTAGCCTCTCCTTGGCATAAAGGGGGTCAATTTGAGTAGACTGATCTATCACTTTGACCCTTCTTGTGAAGCACTTTTTACGCTCCTACAAAACCCCCTTCAAAGTTTTCAAATATCTCCAAAATTTGAAACACTTTGAACAGAAGCGTAAAAATTGAGATTTGACCAGTCGGCGTAGAATTCGGGATACGCAACAGCCATCCGCGTAAAAGCGGGGATATCCAACAGTCGGCGTAATTATAGGGATATCCAACAGTCGGTTTTGAATCTCTCTATAAATAGGTCTTTTCAGAGAGAGAAAACACTTTTACTCATCTTTTTGAATTCCTTTGCCTTTTCTTTCTTCGAAACTCTGATTTGATGGCTCCTAAGAAATCATCCGCCGCTGGTAGCAAGGAGAAGAAACCAGCCAATGATTCCTCATCGACTGATCATGTGAAAACCCCTACTCAGTCATCAACACCACAACGAAATCCCAACCCGTCCGTAGCTCCGCCTATGATGGGTAAAACCCTATTCTTTGGCTGGGAGAAAACAAAACCGTCGAGGAAGAAGAAGATAAACCAAACTTTCAGCTTTTTACGCCCACGTTGTACGTGTTAGCGTAAAGCTGAAATAACATCGTACGCCCACGTTGTTCGTGTTAGCGTAAAAGATAAAAAGAATACGCCCACGTTATACGTGTCAGCGTAAAATTTGGTTTTATGCCCACAGTTAATGTGCTAGCGTAAAACTTAACTACGCTCATGTTCATACATGTCAGCATAAAAAGTTGTATTATGCTCATATTACTATGTGGTAGCGTAAAGTTCATCAATCATTGAGAGATTTTGTCGAACAAAGACTTCATAAACTTTTCATCAACTTTTAGTAATCATAAAAAACTTTGAACTAACTTGATCTCTTTTGTTATTTTACCAGTGGATTTGCAAGTTCACCCCCTCGCTGAAGTTTTCGGATCGTCAGTTGGCATGGTGGGTTCGAACTATTTGGAAGATTTATCTCATGTCCAATTTTTTCAGTCGAACCCCGAATATCCGGTAGAGAGGGCACAATTGATAGCAGCTCAAGGGGATAGGATGTTGCTATCCATGATAAATGGGGAATTGTTGAGTTCACTAGATGGACAACACTTCGCAAAACCAGCCTTTTTATTTGGAGATGCCATTGATTGTAAATCCCAGACACACCCCAAGAAGGAGTCTTGGGTTTTCAAATTTGGAGATAGAGCCATGTATCTTCCAGATATGGACAGAGATTATCCTTTGTCAGCATTCATCCATGCTACTCATCCTCGACAAATGTTGTGGAATTTGACTCCCAGCAATCATGGACGACCGGGTAGAATTGTTTTCAAGAGAGAGCGTGCCAATGATATGGGATACTTTGCTAGTGTTCCCAATGGAGGTGTTACTTCTATCTTTAGCCTTATGCCAGGCTCTAATCCTAGCGAAGATTCGGGTTTAATACAGCCAGTACAAACCCCGATGTTTGTCAATAAATTTATGAGAGATGTTGTATTATATCCCCAAACCAACCCCAGACTGCCAGGATGGTTGACTCCATTCAACCAGAGTTGGATCCAGATAAGTCTTTGGATGATAAAGAACTTTGAGGCAGATTTGAAAGATATTGGCTTGTACGAAGCGGTAGCTTCCACCAGTCAGGGTATTCCTCCGGATGAAAACTTATTTCTGGCCTTGATGGAGATATATCTAAGTTCAACTGGAACTTTTGCCACCCCGAAAGGTGAAACGGGTCTTGCCCTTCATGAGATGCAGTTCATCTCGAAGTTGCCAATGGGGGAAGCCCCATATGAAGAATACGTTCCCTCCAACATGGAGCTTGCTGAAATCAGAGGAGTTAACCCTCAGTTAATCGAGATATACGAAGAACTGATGTGCCACTACCTGATTTGTACCACGATGCATGAAAGTACATCCCATTTGGCGTATATCAACAAGTGGACGACTTATCTCTTCTTCCATAAGGATAAGATATCCAAGGAAGACAAAGAAAGGTTTTAGGAAAACAAAGCTCCAGTAATCAACATAGATTCGACAATCCCCTCTAACAAGGTTCGGGATATGATGATTACTTACAAATTCCCGAATAAATATCTGTCTACGAAGACTGGGGAATTTTCTGCCGGGACTGAAGCCTTGAGCTTCCTCAGATATGGTAGTCAGAAAATCTCTCGGAGAGCTTTGCTGGCAGGCTTTCTTTCTTTATGGTTGAGAAGATGGATTGTACCGGGTATTGGTACTGTTAACAGAATCCACCGCAGTATGCTATGGCCAGCAGTACGTCTGGTTTTTAAAGTCAGGATTAACCTACTGTCAGCCATGGTGTGTCGAATAAATGCAGGTTTAAGGACCTTCGGCGAGGAGTTAATCAACAATGCTCCTCATCGGAATGTTTTCCCTAGAGTAGAGATGCCCTACACTTATCTGATGGGCTGGCTGTTGCATCATAACTACAGATTGTTACCGCCAGGCCCAGGTGATGATGCGGAGGTCTTCCTCCAAAAATTCAGCAAAGCTACATGGATTGCTACGACTGTGGCAGATACCCGAGCAATTCTGAACTATTCTTATGGTTGGAACTTCTTCTGTACCCGGCCGCAAGTTCCAGCAGATTGCTTCGATGTCCAGTTTGAAGATGAAGTTGAAGGAAGAGTTGTATTGCCACAGCCAGTCTTTAGATGGCTTCAGTGCATCAGACCTTCTTATCTGATGTACAGAAATAAAGATAATTGTGCGTTCGAACCATACTTGTCCAGTAGGTTAGCTCGCCAATTTGGATACGACCAACTTCATGTTGGTAATCCTTCGACTAATTTACGTCACTATAGGAAATTACTTGACGGAGCTAGGGGTTGGAGGTATTTCGGTACTGCTCGGACTGGTGCTAAATTTAGAATTTCGACTGCCACTAGCACTACAGAACTACGTATACTCCATACGTATGCCCACTTTTATGCTTCAATTCGTTCTTTTGTCCACGGTTACAATATGAAGGGTAGTCTGAGGTAGCCTAAAAAAGGAGATATTGAGGAACAGGTCAGGGTACCAGCAGACATCCCTGACAATACTGGCATTCCAGATCTATTTTTAGAAGTTATCCCAACAGGAGTTGGAGAACCAGCTGCAGAACCTATCATCATTGGCAAAGGCCAAAAAAAAAAACAGAGTGCAGCCGCCACATCTCCAATGAAAACTCCGAAAAAGAGGAAGAGGTCTACCACAAAAGGGCCTTCCAAACCAAGAGTTCACACTCCAGAAGAGGACATTGAAGAAGATCCTCTTGTCGGTTCCTCCTCAATCCATCCTGGAGAAGGATCTTCAGCCCCTCCACCGATAGTTGGATCAGGAGCTGTAACACTTTTGTCTCCTGGACGTCTTAGCACCTTACTCCATTTATCTTTGCCGTCTAAGGCACAAGTTACGGAGGGTACTACTACTGCATCCACTGCTGATCAAGATCGCATTCCATCTGACGAGCCGGCTCTTGACTTTGAGGATGATGACTGGGATGGTGATTATGATACATATCTTGAAAAAAATGTACATATTCTAAGTATTATACAAAACCTATACGGAATTATATATCATGATTTTGTATACTAACTTATTCTGTTCGTTTTGCAGATGTCATAATCGTACCAAATCCTGTAGCTCATCCTCAAGAAGAAGACATTTATGAGGAAAATGTGGAATCTGAAGAGGGAGCTTCTTCTTCAGAAGACGCAGACGTCGAGAAGGGAGAAGTACAAAAGCATGAGATGGAGCCTCAAGAAGAACATCCTCCATCATTTGTGGCACAACAAACACAATTTGAAGTGTCCTCTCCTGCTGAGGACCAACACAAAGAGAAGAATACAGTCGACCCCACTGTAGGTGATGATGGAGCTACTGGAGGAGAACCAGACTTGAACAAAGAATCAGCTATAGAGAGTCTCACCACAACTGAAGCAGCGAAAAATCCTGCGGAACAATCAGTTGAAGAAGATGCTGGAGGCATGCTTGAACTTCCAACAGAAACTGGAAAAATTATAATAACATCCTCTACTGTCGTTACTGATCCAGTACCAGTTTCTGATAAGCCAATGCCAGAATCTGAATCAGCTCTTGTAGTTGTCACCATATCCACCAACATTACCGCCGCCAGAACTCCAAAAACGGCTGGAGTGACAAATATTGAAAACATTGCTTCTGAAAATCCTGGAAACCAAGCAGCAGTAACAACAATGGCTCCATCTCAGCTTGTTGCTACACCAACAATATTTGCAGATATTGGAGATACAATCCCCGAAACTTCTGAGAATCAATTGGCTATGACGGCAATAACAGCAACGACTTCGTCTCATCCTGCTGTCATGCCAACCACATCTGCTCCCAATCTCCAAAGAAAAGATTTATTAGATATTGCCGCCACACCTAGCTCCAGCGTAGAGATGAATCTCCTGGTTGAGATTCATACTGAAACTTTTTATAAAACTCTGGCAACTTTGATAAAGATGGTCCTGAATAAAGGTCTCAGCTATGAGATTTTGAAGACGGCAATGGCTCTGACTATCAAGAATGTTGCCATGTTCAATGATGTTGAGAGAGCTGCCACATTGGAGAAAATTGTGGAGGACCTTGAGCAGCCGATTAGAGAATATCTCAAGCTATCAAATGAAACTGTTGAAGGCCTCATTCAGGAGGAGTATGAAGCCTTAACAGCTGACTATCTTGCTCGAGAGACTACATATAATACAGCTCTCCATGAACACAGTCTGAAGGTTGCCAAAAAGAAAGCCTTTTTGGCTGGCATAAAACCTGCACTGCATGGTCACAGAGTAGCTTATGATGCTTTGAACATAGATATTCAGAGAAAGAATGACAGAATTCGCGAAGTCGAGGCAGAGCTAGCTTGCTTGAAGGCAGAAAGGGAGAAGATGATCGATGCTCGAAATCTGTACCTCATCCAAAGCTCAATTTTAGAAGAACAAGCTTTTGGGGCTGAGTCGACCATCCGAACCCTTGATGAAGCCAAGGACAATTTGATAATCACCTTTGCTGAACTTTCCTGTATTTGTACTCCTGAAGCTCGACGTGCAGAGGCTACCAAGAAGGTTATGAGTTCTCGTGGCAGACGGCTAGAAGAATTAAAGAAGTTGCTCCAAGATGTTTCCATTCCACCTTAAGAGAGTGTTTTGTCATCTTTTTGTCTTATTCATTCTGTAGTGATTCCACCAGAAATGAATGAAAGATTTGTTTTGTGATCTTATTGTTTATTTGAAATTTAAACAATAGGTAAGAGGTAGAAAGCACTTATCAGAGGTAATATGGACGTGATAAGTCTTTTAAACTCAACGTATTATATCTATCCAGAGGTAATATGAACATGATAGATAATAAAATCTTGTTTTGTATGAGATAGAAAATACTCATCAGAGGTTATATAAACATGACAAGTTTTCTAAACTCAAAACATTATATCTATCCAGAGGTAATATGAACATGATAGATAATATAATCTTATTTTTTGTTTAGAGTGTACAATACTATCAGAGGTAATATGAACATGACAGTATGTAAGAACCCAAAGAAAAGTAGATTAATATCTATGCAGAGGTCAAATGGACATGATAGATAGGAAAAGAAGGTAGAATTAGTATTTATCCAGAGGTTATGAAAATATGATAAATAATAAATCCAACTTTATATACCAATTGGTAAGATAGGAGATCAAAATCCCTCTCCAAAGAGACAAGTAATCAGCTTAACCAAACTTTGGTAGCTGGGAATTAAGAAGACAGATGTCGTTGAAGATATATATGAGAGAAATAAATGAACCGATGGTGGCTCAAGGGACATTTTCAAATGGCTCGGATTCACCATCAGTTTGAACCATATTGACTGAAAATACTTGTCCAGATTGATTATATGAGGAACGAGACATATCAATTTCAATGGATTGGACTTCTTCTGAATCTGATGATTACGAAGAGCTAGAAGATAATTCTTCTTGTATATCGTCATTAAACATGTGGGACGGATCATATCCCAACCCATGACGAGTCTTTTGGAAAAACGGATCACCATATAATGATAGTCGTCTGCCCTTGTCCTGATTGAGACCTTGCATAGTCTTCAAATCATACCCCATGTTCTGGATGATCTTGATAGATTGTTGAATGTATTTGTCAATTCGGATTCTTTCTTTATCTTTATCCTTCAGATTATATGTATGAGTAACAGAGATATTTCTAGCCAGGCCAAACACAATTTGACGCTTGTTTTTCTTATCAGACGGAACCACGAAATAGGATTCTTCGTGACGTCTGAAAGTTACGCAAGCTCGTGATGAAGCGGCTACAGGAAGCAGATAGGAAGAAGAAGTCAAAAACTTTTGAGCATAAGGTCCGACATCGACATGAGGAGGAAAAGAATTCTCCTTATGATCAATGTATAAAGTTTCTTCCGGTTCTGTGTTGTCTTTATATTGATGACTTTGATTATCAGAAGATAAAGTCATTCTCTCAATAAACTTGACAGCCATATACTCGAGCAGGAAATCTTCATTGATATCAAAAAGTACAGAATGATCAATATTTACATCATTTACAATCTGATTGCTACGCTTCGGATTAATCAACAGTGGACCATCATCCGTCTTCTGTGTAGATTTGCCAAGATTGACAATCAATGGTGATTCTTGATCATTCGTACAAGAAGTACGTTCTTTAACCTTGATCATAAAAGGTTGAACTTGGCTCTTAGTAGGAATATTTATTGATCCCTCAGATGAAGTTTAAGTTTTTCCTTTAACCTTGATTATCAAAGGTTGATCATTGATAGGTTGGGATTAGATTCGTCCCTTGACTATGATCTTCAAAGGTTGCTCCTCTGGCAGATCTTCATTAATAGACTGATCCTCAGATGATGATTGATCTTCAGCCATGTCTGATATATCTTTCACATGCTCTTGTTTATAAAGCCTTGAATCAGAGAAGTAGGCTTCGACACCCTTGAACGGATTAATATCAGCAACTCAGTTTTCACAACTCCTTGGGAGTCCACATATTTGAAACATTGGTGAAGAGTTGAAGGCACAATATTATGCTCATGAATCTACGGTCTTCCAAGAAGAATATTATAGGATACGTCCGAGTTGATAACATAGAAAGTTACCATAGTTCGAAGATCACCAATCTGAATCTGCAGACGAATCTTTCCCAGTGGTTTGCTCTTGCCAGAGTTAAAACCGACTATCGTAGTACTAGTTTAAGTCAGCTCACTAGTAGGAATCCTCGGGGGTCTTAGCATACTCTGAAGAATTATACTAATTAAAGACCTAGGATCAATGTAAATCCTGTCAATTTTAGTGGATCCGATATATCCAGTGTAGCATGGAGGCCTATCATGCTTGTTGTGTTTCAATAGCATATTCTCTTGTGTAAAGATGATGTTGGGAATTGTTTCCATCACACTATGACATTGCGGGCATGACACTGGTATATTATCAGGAGTCTTGAGTTGAGCCAAGCATGAATCTGCTTGAAGTAAAGCTTCGCTCAAAGTCTCTCTGCTTTCTCTGGAAAGGCGAAGCAGTTCAAATATAGATAGTCTAGCCGGAGTATTGGCTAACTGAGCTAGAATGTCAAACTTGTAAGGCTTCATCACTACCCCCTGATTGGAAGCAGACTTCAATGGGATATCAAAGCGTACTGCCTTCTGTTTTCCCTTTTCAACCACAGACGGTTTAACAGGAACAGGAGAAGGTTGAACTGGTAGAGTTTTCACTACATCTTCTGCTTCTTTGGAGGATCCCTCATAGTCTTTGTGGTACTCTTTTCCAAATCTTGTACCAGCAAAAGTTTCTTCTTCAGACTCAGGAGAAGAAAGTACCATATTACAGGATTTAGTCTTTCTTCCCTTAGCCTTCTTCTTGTGAGGGTTGTTACGAGGAACTTCAGAACCCAATCCAGCAATGGAATTCTAATTTTGAATTTGTAAAGGAAGACGTATTCCTTTATCATAATTCAAACCTTCTGCCTTTTGAAAGTCGTAACACATCTTCCTCATGAGATGGACAGATTGCTGACTATACAAGTGGATAGGCAGTGAACTTTGGACAGGTGTTCCAGCACAGGAAGAGGAAGGAACCTCTGCAACTACAGGAGAATGAAACATAGACGTCTCTGTAGTTAAGGGAGGAGAAGGGTTCGGGATACAAGGAGAAATCCCTGTTGAAGCTTTTTCATAAGCAGCAAAGACTTGTTGTGCCCGGTATAAAGGAACTTCATGGCTAGCCACTGCTGATGAGTAAGCTTGAGCTTGGTAGGAGGAGCTAGATTTGGAGGACAGATGTTTAGTCCTTTCAGTCTATCTTCTAGAGGAAGGTCATCCCATAGATGATCCAAGTCATCAGGATTTGGAATAACATAAGAAATCATGTTGCAGATTTTGACTTTCTTACCTTTCTTGGATTTTAAAGTTTTATCTTCATTTTCCAACTCAGGTACTAAGTCAGGATGTACCCACATGATTTCACCATTCTTCAATGTGAGCAGCAGCAATCCTGTATTTTCTTCCCTGGCAGGCGGGATATTCACGATCTTCATCGTCACCTTCGGAATTGGGATAATTCCATCTGGGACTTGCTGTGGAGGAAAATCCCCGAACTGAATAGAAACCATATTGGTCGTAACCGTATGGTCATCATTGGTTAAAGCGATAGCGCCACCATTTATCATCTCTTGGATCTTCTTTTTCAAGACATAGCAAGCACTGGTAGGATGATTAATGTATCTATGATAGATACAATATTTGAGATTGTCAGTCAGATTCACCTCATTAGACCTTTTTGGCTCTGGAATCTGAAGTTTACCACTTTTCACCAGACATTAAAATATTCCTGGGATATCACTTTCGTCAAAAGAGTATTCTTCCTTTGGCCTGGAAGATTCCTGATTATTTGTCGTCATTTTGTTCTTGGAAATATTGACCATAAGAGTATCTTTTCCTTTCATATTACGATTGCCAGGATTATTACCAGGATTACTTTTCTTCCTTTTATCTTCTGAAGCGAAAATTATCCCGTGTTTACGAGCCAACCTACCATTGGTCTCGACAGAAACTGCTGCTATGATAAACGAAGCCCAATCTGTGAATTGGGAACCTGTGAAGACAGCAATGGATGGTCGCAGATTCATCTTGCATGTATCAATCAACGTTGAATCTTGCATACCAGGAGGCATCTTTAGAGTAGCCTGTCGAAAACGTTCAATGAACGTCCGAGTATCTTCTTTCTCCTTTTGTTTGATTTCTATCAAGGAGGACATGTTCATGTCCATATCTCCTTCATAGAAGCGGGAGAGAAACATTGCCTTGAATTCGTCAAAAGACGAAATAGAGTTATCGGGTAAGCTACGATACCAGTCGTAAGCTGAACCCGTCAGGCACCCGATGAACACTCGAGTGAGAAGAGCATCATTTTTCTGCAAGTGTACAGTAATAATATCAAAGTAATTGATATATTGACTGGGAGATGCTTTTCCATCGAATAAAACCATGGATTGTGGCTTGAACTTCGGTGGAAAGGGTACATCATTCCAATGAGGAGGATAAGGTTGCTTAATCCCTAACCTCTGGAGCTGATCTTTGTGCCTCAAAACTTCAAACTGTGCTTTGAGTTCACGCACTGCTTGAATGGCTTCACTGGTTTGAGGAAGCACATTTGATTGAATAGTCGTTGGATGTACCGTAACCCCCACTGGAGGTGGTACATCTTCTGGAATGATAGAATCTGGAGATGCATAATTTTGATTAACAGCAGGCTCTTGAATATTCAAAGGTATATCAGCCCCTTGACTATCTTGAGTTTGTGCTGCTACTGGTACCGGAGTGATTACTGTAGGTTGAGCAGTTTGCTGATTCAAAATTATCTGATGCATGCTTTGCACCATGTTAAGCATGTCTTTCAATGATTGCTCCACGGCAGTGAGACATTGTTCCATATTAGCAGATGACGTCTCTGGTTCATCTCCAACAGCGTAGGATTCAATCTCTCTTGAAGATATAGAGGGATTAGTATAGAAGTATGAATCCACGCTATCGGTATCAGACTCAAAAGATTGAGTACCCCCAGCTTCTGAATCAGAAGTCTGTAATTGTCTTCGTCTTCTTGATCGAGTATTCTGATATACTCTTTCAAAGGAATCAAGAAGCCTGTTGAACTGTTGTTGACCTGGGGTTTGGGACATATTCCGTCTTGGATGTCGTCCTCTGTTAGTATGAGATGCCATGTTGACTGACACATATGACAGCTCATGTTCTTGGTCTTCAGCTTGATGTTGAGGCGAGTTAAAACTTAAACGATCAAAAACTGACCGTTTTGAAGCCGAACAACAACAGTTGATCACAACCTGGTGATATTCACAATGATGTTTTTCTTGGGGGAATATTACCGGAGATTGTCTGTTCTTACGTTTTTGCATTAGCAATTCACGTAAATCAGAAGGAACAGATAGAGTATTCTTCTTTATTACATTTGGGGTAGAAAAACGTTTAGTCCCTTATGTATAAAGAAGATTACTGGCTGCATTCGCAGAACCAAACGGTACATTTTTACGCGTTTGGAGTTGTGTGCGTAAATCTTGAGATTTAGCACGAATGACTCCATTTTCATGGCATATAATTTGTAAGTTTGGTGCTTTGCGTAAAGCAGTATAAGAAGGTTGTTGGTGTAGGACAGAAGCTTTACCAACGATATTTTTACGCTGCACACGTTTAGATACATTCACATTAGATATGCAAACATCGTTATGAATTTTATCTACACTGTCAAAGACAGGAGACTTACCTTTACGCGTGGAGCGTAAAAATTGATTATCTACCACATCACAGACGGGAGATTTTGCTTTACGCGAGGAGCGTAATTTATTTGGGCCTACCACGTCACCGACGGGAGACTGATTCTTACACTCAGAAGCATAAACTTTAGAGTCTGCCCCATTACGAATGGGAGATTCATTCTTATGTACTGAGCGTAAAATTTGGTTCTTACCCACTGAGCGTAAAACTTGATTCTTACGCAGTGGGCGTGAAACCTGATTATCTTCACCGTTACAAACGGAAGATAAATCGTCACACTTTGAGTGCAACTCTGAAGTAAGGACTGCCTCGTTACGAACGAGAGCCCCTACGACAGGAGTGGAAAGAATTCCCTTGTCATCAGAAGCAACAGAGAGATCAGAAACCACTTTGGATTTGGGAATCCAAACTTTTCGTGCTTTGCGAGACTTTTGAACATTGGAGTGGCGAGAACCACCCCCAGTTCAGAGCATTTCTTCATAGGCAGTCTGGTCGAAGTGCACAACCAGAGTCTTCTTGGTCGAACCGACCGAAACATCATCATATTGAGCAATCACCTCCTCGTTAGAGGAGAAGGTATTCTCCAGCAGAGTCGCCATTTTGTTTCACTTAACAAAAATGCCAAACAAAAGTTGGATTTTGAAAATAAAACGAGAAAAAGTACAAGAAGTACAAATTTGATTCTGGGAAAGTATTGCTATGGAAGTCTGATCTGTAAATAATCACTTTATTCCTTGGACCATATGATGATGATGAAGATCACTGCTTGAAGTAGAACAACTTGGAAGAACTAAGTCACCAGAAAGGTATCGACGCACTTGGGCACTGATGGCGATGCCGAATGCTTTCCTGCTTTGCTTCACTCTGTTCTGAAAAAAAAAAGTTGAAGAAGAATGCTCCGGAGAATCAAAATCTCGAAGTTTTGATCTCTGTATTCTCTCCTGTCTCTCTGTGTCTGTCTTATGAGAAAAATAAGTCTATTTATAGACTTGGGCTCTGGTACGTAAAAACTCAGCAAAAGTTCCGCTTTTACGCTAACAACCGCCACCCACGATCAAAGTCATCCTCTATATACGTTGACACGTGTCCCATCAATTCAGTAAGAATAGGATGCACGTACACACGTTCTTCGGGATGTGTGGCATAAAAGCCACGTAGGCAAACCACGTTCCCAATTGATCAAAAAGAACATGGCATAAAAATAGCCTCAATGTACTCTGAGCGTAAAGCAATAGATTGAGCATAAAGTAGCTTTAACATAGACTTCCCGCGTAAAGTGGTTGTTAAATAACCTTGAGCGTAGAAATAGCTCAAATAGACTTTACGCACACGTCAACTGTTGAGCGTAAAAGCTCGTATAGTCCTCGTGCGTAAAAGAAGCCATAGTGTGAGCGTAATGTAGCTCAATTCACATACTAAACGACAACATTGGTCTCTGTATAAAACAAATCCCTTTGAATTCTGTGATATATGCCATCATTAATATCTTCATGTCAGAGTTTGCATTAAATACAAGACTTGACAGCTTTGTCCAGCATAAAAGTGGCTGCTCTGTCCTTGGCGTAAAATCATAGGTGTAGACCGAAGCGTAAAATAACCAACCTGCTTCAGGCGTAAAGTGATTAGCCTCTCCTTGGCATAAAGGGGGTCAATTTGAGTAGACTGATCTATCACTTTGACCCTTCTTGTGAAGCACTTTTTACGCTCCTACAAAACCCCCTTCAAAGTTTTCAAATATCTCCAAAATTTGAAACACTTTGAACAGAAGCGTAAAAATTGAGATTTGACCAGTCGGCGTAGAATTCGGGATACGCAACAGCCATCCGCGTAAAAGCGGGGATATCCAACAGTCGGCGTAATTATAGGGATATCCAACAGTCGGTTTTGAATCTCTCTATAAATAGGTCTTTTCAGAGAGAGAAAACACTTTTACTCATCTTCTTGAATTCCTTTGCCTTTTCTTTCTTCGAAACTCTGATCTGATGGCTCCTAAGAAATCATCCGCCGCTGGTAGCAAGGGGAAGAAACCAGCCATTGATTCCTCATCGACTGATCATGTGAAAACCCCTACTCAGTCATCAACACCACAACGAAATCCCAACCCGGCCGTAGCTCCGCCTATGATGGGTGAAACCCTATTCTTTGGCTGGGAGAAAACAAAACCGTCGAAGAAGAAGAAGATAAACCAAACTTTCAGCTTTTTACGCCCACGTTGTACTTGTTAGCGTAAAGCTGAAATAACATCGTACGCCCACGTTGTTCGTGTTAGCGTAAAAGATAAAAAGAATACGCCCACGTTATACGTGTCAGCGTAAAATTTGGTTTTATGCCTACAGTTAATGTGCTAGCGTAAAACTTAACTACGCTCATGTTCATACATGCCAGCGTAAAAAGTTGTATTACGCTCATATTACTATGTGGTAGCGTAAAGTTCATCAATCATTGAGAGATTTTGTCGAACAAAGACTTCATAAACTTTTCATCAAACTTTACCGTGCCGTAGACGCCAGTGTCGAGCTCGGAGAATGAAGCATAGTGTAATGTCATGTGATTCGAAGCACCAGTGTCTAGATACCACATTGTGTACTTCGTATCGCCTTCACTCCCGAGGTGGACCTCAGCGTGCTCCTCGTTGAGGTGGATGAGCTCACCAGCAGGCTCCTCGTCTTCCTCAACTTGCGTGAGGTTTGCCGCCTCGTCCCTCTTCTTCTTCCTGCAACCATGGGCCCAGTGTCCCGGTTTATCACAGTATCGGCACTTATTGGAGTAGCCGTCCTTCTTGACGTCGCGGTCAGCACTCGCCATCTTGCTGCTCCCGTCGTGTATGTTCTGGGACTTGCCCCGGCACTTGGTGGAGTCGATGTTGGAGTAGCCATCCTGCTCGCGCCTCCGCATGCGCGCGAGCCATTCCTCCTATGTCAACAGAAGCTTCCCACCGCCGCCGTCTTCGTCAGTCGCCTCTGCCTCGAACCGCTCCTCGATCGCCTTGAACCGGCCGATCATGTCTTCCAGGGAGAGTGTGTTCAGGTCGAGCAAGCTATTGACGGCTATAACCATCTGCAATAAACGCTTGGGGACGACGCGCAAAAACTTCTGCATGATATGCTTCTCCTTGATCTCATCGCCGAGCAGGGAGAGCTTGCTCACGATGCCGGTCAAGCGCAGAGACAAATCGTCAATGGACTCACCCGGCTTGTGCTTGAGTTCCTCGAACTCGGACCTGAGCATCTGAGCCTTCGCATCGCGGACACGTATGTCCTGACAAGAACAAAGGACACGGTAGATTTTTGAGGCTCTGAACTTGATGTGTTTTATTCATTTATCAAGTAACCTTTTATAAGCAAAAGAAGAGATAACAACCTGCTCTCTACAAAAGTGGATCACCACATGTATTTCCTAGAGACTAGGTCGAGCATGGAACACCACATGTTCCCCCTTGAGACTAGGTCCCATGTTATTCCCTACAAGCAACGTAATTAGCCAACATTCTCTGCATCCTCTCCAATTGCTTTCAGAAGAAACAGAAGCTCACATCTTCCGCTCCATCTTCCATGGCTTTCAGAAGAAATAAAAGGCTTTTATTTCTGTTCTTTCACCTACCAACATGGATCAAGATTTGTTCTCCATCTTCCATCTTTCGCTCCATCTTCCATCTCAATTTTCGCCAGACTGAGTGGCGGAAATTGGACGCGTCCAATTTCCGCCAGTTCGTCTGGCGGAAAGTATCTAAATTTGTAATTTTCGTTAACATGTTACTCTCACAATAATTTTTGAGAAGTATGTTATCCTATAGAAAATTTCCTGTTCAATAAAGATGAAGATGTCATCTCTTTCTTCCACCACGCTCCCTTAAGGCAAGGGTTAGTGTTTCACCAGGGGCAATGTTGTAATAAGCAAGAGTGAGATTGTCCTTGAGAAAACCTGCAAAGCCACTCAGTTTCTGTTTATTAGCAGGAAGCTGAACCTCTCCAGCAATCTTTTCCTCCAGGCTTCCAATAGTCTCAGCCAAGGACTGGACGGTGATCTCCAGGGTTTGGCCTTTCAAGTTTCCTTCATCAACATTAGGAACAGATACAGATCAAATCCGAACAGATCCCTACAAAACAAAAGTTGAAATTGATTATTTTTCTGAAAGCACAATGTTGTAAAAGGGCATATTATTATTTATTTATTTATTTTATTATTTATTATTTTTTTGAGGTGTCATTTTTTCAAGTCGGACCGTGGCTATATAAGCCACCTAGCCGTCCGAGGTTGTAAAAGGGCATATATATATAAGCCGTGCTCTAATACTCTTATTTTTTTTCGACAACATACTCGATGGAATTCTTTCACGATTACGAAACTATGTCATGTTCCGATTCCGCATAGTCGATCGTCCTCGCTAGAATGCGATGTCGTACGAGTCTATGTTGCGCTCGTACAAGGCGAATACTGAAATGGCCGATCGATCAGCTTAATGACGGGATCGTCGCACAAAAGTTTCCAAGCAGAAAAGTTGAATCAACACAAGAGTGTGTACAAAATGAAAATCATCTTTATTTATATTTGAAACAGAAGATTACAACGGCTCGAAACTAAGATTACAATCATTCATTCTCCAAAGTCTCTTTTCAACCTCATTTAGATCAGAGAATTAAACTTGTTTGTGTAAGATCTTTGTTTCTAACCATTTCTCCATCTTTTGATCTATCTCGGAAATAACGAAATATTCTTTAAATACATAGTTCTCAACCTTCACAAACAACAATTGTAGAGTTTCGCTGCAAAGGACAGCTGTATGTAGGTATTGTCTTCTACATGCACGCATTATACTAGAATTTTGGTGCAAATACATAGTTCTCAACCTTCACAAACAACAATTCATAAGAACCCGAAGTTTCTAATATATAAATAAAAATAGGTAAGGCATTAGCATTGCCATATGATAGTATCTTCGCAACGTTACATTTTGCCAGAAATGACATAGATACTAGCATCGTCAAATCACTAGCATTATCGCAATGATAAACTTTGTCATGGGCAAAGTTGATAGAGGTCTAGTCTTGTCATATTGATAACTTCGCAATAGCAAAGCTACAAAATCGCAGAGGTACTGTATCACTAGTATCTTCGAAGCAATAACTTTGCCAAAAGTAAAAGTTAGCCGAGTTATTAACTCCTCCCTATCATATCGTGAAGCAAAACTAAACTTTAGCTATGACATAGTTTTTTCGTACGTAAGGCATAGGTCCATCGTATAGTTAGTTTGCCTAAAACTAAACTATTATCTGGCAGAGTTCTAGCATTGCCAAAATAACACCGGCCACTAGAAGCAGAGCTATACAATTTACTATCAGCATAGCCTCAAGTTAGCACTGTACATCATAATTTTAAACATTAGTTGAATATGCAAAAGACTGCCAAAATTTTGACAACATAGAGAATCTTTTGTATTTGACGGTCATGACTATTGTTAGGACTGCCAAAATTTTGGTAAGGACTTTTGACAGTTCTAATATTAGGATTTATAGAGTTCTCTATATTGTAATTGCCAAAATTTTGGCAGTCATGCATCGTCCCCAACATGACTGTATCAATTTATGTCATTTCAGAACCCATATAATGAGTTCAAAACTTTATTTAATGGGCCCTAAAGCCTAATTTTGAAATATCTACTACAAAATTAGGGTTGGAGGAGGAAGGGAAAAAAGGCAAAGAAAAAGGAAGAGAGGTGTTGTGTTAGGAAGCAGGAGAATGGTGTTGCCCTCTGTTCAATTTTTTACAGCTCATAATTAAAAAAATGATTTAATAAAAAAATTGATTTATGTGTATTGCCTCATATCTGTGTCGCTCGCTAATAAACTCCGTAGTGCCCTTAACATTTGTCTTATAATTCAAACAAAATATGTAAATTTTATGAATATCTAATTAATTTTTCAAGAAAACTTCAAGCTTCATCATTCAGGATGGATTCATGCGTGTTACGTAAACAACTTCGGTATTTGCTATAGGTTCCTTTGAAGGTTGTTATGAAATGTATTTTGTTTGTAAACGGAAACCTAATGAACTCATATTTTATCTTAATTACTTATGGCAGGGTCTAACTATTTTTTGCATCCCAAATATTTGGTCTCAATTAAAGCTCATTACAGAGTATGTATCATATTTTTCAAGTGTAGTTATAATCCAGGACAAGTTCATTAACTTTAGGTGCTAACACACATTGGATTTGCATCTCAACATCTATGTAATTGCCATAGCATAGAATAACTTAGGCAAAATTACCTACGGAATCTGCCAAAATTTAAATTGCGGTTCCTTTCTTCTTCTTTAAAAAAAATGACAAACTAGTGGAGAATATTAAAAGGACTGCTGTCATTAGTCTTGTAGAATTATTGTTATTGTCAGGGCACAATTTTTCGATGGAAAACTGAGAATATGAAACAATTGTAAAAACAATGTTTCAACCCAACACTTCTAGGAATGTTGCGCAAGTATAACGAACATCTAAAAAGATATCGTTATGATATTACGAGAATCTAAAAAGATTTCGTAATCACAGCAGCGAAGAATATGACAGGCGAAAGATGAAAGATGGCCTGCTGGGGTGAATGATCACCGTTGCTCAAAGCTTTATTCGCCCTACACGAACAGCTTCCAGGAACCAGCAAGTTCGTCGGAGAACTTGGATCACTCCTGCTCTTCTGACTCCTCGGATGGACACTAACTCCCGTGCAAAAGCAACGCTGGTGCGGCGCCTTTCCTCTCTCTCGAAGGCTGCTGGAATTCGCAAGCAAATTTCGATCAGAACTATGTTAAAGAACACGTCTGAATTCTCTGTTTACTTGTGCTAAACAACACTTCGTAAACTTTCTGTGGTGGCTTCTCTTTCTATTCTTTATATCTGTCACCCCCGTTTTTCGTTCTACGTATTTCCAGTATACGTATACGGAATCCTGACATGTATTTTTATTTTTTTATTTTTTTCCTGCCTGGCTAGCTAATTTCAGTTTAATCTTGATTAGGTTCATCATAGCACGTATTGGTTTAACTTGGTTTATTTTTGGATTGGTTTGGGTTTGGTTTGGTTTAAAGTGTGTTGGAACACCTTAGCCTATGCTCCACCCTCAACGCACCACATCCCACCCTCATAAAACTCTACCAACACTCTCTCTCTCTCTTCATTACTTCCTCCATTAACTTCTTCTTCTTCCTCCACCCAACTCTCCACACCCATAGGCAAGTACAACTTGCTTCTACAAGAGAGCCATTTTATTGTTCCATTAGCTTTCCCCCATGTTTCTATGGCACATTAGAACTTGACATTTTCCATTTTGAGGCTTTAAATCTTGTAGATCTAGAATTTTGTTATTTTCGGTTTTGGTGGTTTTGATCTATCAAACCTCTTTGTTTTCAAGTTTTGATTGTTCCATGTGGTGGAAAACTTTCTTCTATCCAATTCTGACCTTTGAAAAGTTAGATTTGGACTTGTTCTGACCAAGTTATGAATTTCGGAAGCTTGGGTTTAACTATGGAGTTCTTGCTGGTTGGAGAAGACAGTGAGCAGTGTGCAGAGCTTTTTAGCTTACGCCACTGAGTTGAGTACGCTCTCTGTTGGCAGCGTGACTTTTGCCTTGAGCACGTTCCCTGTTGGCAGCGTGACTTTTGCCTTGAGCACGCTCCCTGTTGGCAGCGTGACTTTTGCCTTGAGTACGCTTCCTGTTGGAAGCGTGACTTTTGCCTTGAGCACGCTCCCTGTTGGCAGCGTGACTTTTGCCTTGAGCACGCTCCCTGTTGGCAGCGTGACTTTTGCCTTGAGTACGCTTCCTGTTGGCAGCGTGTCTATTTGGTACGCAGACTTGACTGGGTACGCAGACTTGATTTGGTACGCAGACTTGACTGGGTACGCAGACTTGATTTGGTACGCAGACTTGACTGGGTACGCAGACTTGATTTCGTACGCAGACTTGACTGGGTACGCAGACTTGATTTGGTACGCAGACTTGACTGGGTACGCAGACTTGCATCGTACGCAGACTTGACTGGGTACGCAGACTTGATTTCGTACGCAGACTTGACTGGTACGCAGACTTGAGTGTGCCCTGGTACGCAGACTTGAGCGTGCCCTGGTTGACCTGAGCGTACGCTGTCCCGAGCGTACGCTACCTCTTGCTTCCCCCCCCCCCCCCCCTTGAGTTCTTATGTCCCCATGTTCCTTTTTTATGATCTTGTACCCAATTTTATATCCTTACACCTTTGATGTAAACTTGACATGAACCCAATATGATCTTGACATTATTCATGAATCTAATCTGAACATGGCTTAGTGATGGAATTGCATGACCAGTGACCCGTTATGGTGCACTCACCTGAACATGACATGGCCTTATGACCTGACAGGATAACTCTTGATAGTGACCCGCCGTGGTGCACTCTTGACAAGTAATTTGACATGATAATTCTTGATGGTGGTCCGTCGTGACGCACCCTTGCCTTGACAAGTAATCATGATAAGTAATCTTGACACGATAACCTTGATACGCTGTTGCGATGGCTTACCTGACATGCTAAGTGAATTTTTGACCCCGTGGGTGATTGTATTGAATATGCCTGTATAAGCAACCAGTCTTGTCTCACATCATGTCTAGGACATGTATCCCTGGTTACCACGGTCAGGGATTCATACCGAATCTGACTAGGTCAACGACTAGATTGATCAAGTAGAGCATATAGAGAGGTAATCTGGCTACAAGCAATCCCGTTATCTGGGCGCCTTCCTTGATGGACTTGTAGCCTGCCGACGAGTAGGGCACATTTCCAGCTCACTGTTATGTGGGGCACTACATGAAACGAGTACTATGCACACTGTCATGTGTTGCATCCAGTCACCTTACAAGGCATGATAACTCTAAGCTTGAACCTTGCGTCTGGATAACCTGGATAGTCTGCAGGGCTTGTGGCCGTAGGCGTACCTCATTGCATCTTGCTAGTAACTAAGCTTGTGATAACCTTAGTTAGTTAAGTATCAAGCCGTACTCCTTGCTTGGCCGTGAATGATGGATGGAGTCCTATCTTGTCTAGTCTTGCCTAGATCCGGTACATGGATATCTCCGGACATGCTTGTTTATGCTTTACTTTATCGATAATTGGTTCGAGGCTAAGTTCCGTTCAGGTGAAGGGTTACAACCCTGGTCCTTGTTTGGTTTACGGGTTGTAACTTGGTTACCGGAATAGTCCTTTAGTTATCTTATCGTTTATCATCATGTTTTCCTTAATTCATGTCTTATGTTATTTTACCTATGATTTATGTGCTGACATGCTGGTTTTAGTTCTTAAGTGAAGCCTCCTTTGTGGCACTTGCTCTTTCTGGGGTCTGACCCAGCTGGTTTTGTATGGCCAGATTTCGGAGCAGCTACCGAGGATCTCCCAACCTTCCTGCCAGATGGTGAACACTAGAAGGAATCCAGGCAACGAGTGGATTTTTATTTTGCTCTCCCACTCCCTTGTAAAAATATTCTTTTGAGGCGTTTAGCCGCCGAGCAAGTGTTAGCTCGTTTGCAACTTTATTTACTGTCTGCCTACGGGCTGTAGCATGATTGACAAATCCTAGGTTTGATCATGTATGACTTAAACTCTTGCTAGTCTTCGTATTTTGTATGACTAGCTTTATGATCATCTGAATATGTAATGTATGGGACGCCTTACTTTGTATGTCTGATGATCTACCATCTTGTTATATCTACTTATTGCTTGAGATTGAGACACTAGGCTTGTTATTGACCTTAAGAGACTGATGGCTTGTAGTAAACCCTCATGCATTTAGACAGCCGTGACCGTATTACGATGTGAGATTCACTTCAATGTACGTAGCTGGCTGTGTCTGTCCCCCGCTCTCCAGTATTCTGGTTCTGGGGCGTGACACGGTTTAAGTGGTGGCCCATGCAGGTCTTGTAGATCAAGATGTGTAAGGGTTTTACCGGATAGATGTCTCAATTAGCACTCGCCTTTGATCTCTACTCGTGCCTTCTGATCTTTCAGAATCCTTGACCTGATCACTTGTTTATATCTTCGATCTATCATGGTCCTTTCTTATTATTCCTTATATCGTTTCCTTCAGCGGTATTGTTCCTGGTCCTACCGATCAGCAAGGCGGAGCACTTCCAGTGGACCAGCAGCAACCTGGAGACCAAGCCCAGCACTCTGGAGCGGCCTCCCGAGTCATGCATTTCGGGGACCCCGAGCCCCCAGTTCAGCCAGTCTAGCCTGCAGAGCCTGACGATGGCACCTTGGTGGATCTCATCAGGACATTGCTTGCATCTCAAGATCGTCGGGGCGATGCCCTGCACCAGGCAGTATAGGATGCCATGGGCCGTGTTGGTTATCAAGGGAACAGTGCGGCTAGCAGTTTCAAGCGCCTCAACCCTCCCTTCTTTGATGGGAGTGAAGACGTTATTGCAGCCGATGCATGGCTCCAGGACATTGAGATTATCTTAGATGCAGCCAAGACTCCAGAAGGAGAGAAGGTAGCTGTGGTACGTCTACAGTTATTGGACCTAGCCCGCACCTGGTGGGCGATGATGGCAGTTGGTTTGGCAATGCCTGTTCCGTGGGCAGTATATTCAGTGACAAGTTTCAGATCAAGTACTTCGATGCTGTGGCTCGGCATGACCTACAGACGAAGTTCACCAATCTCAGGCAGATGAGCAGGACGGTCGATGGATATGCGGCCGAGTTTTCAAGACTGAGTCGGTTTGTTCCCACTTTGGTGGCAACCGAGTTTGATCGAGCGCAGCGGTTCCAGCAGGGACTCCACCTAGAGATCATTCTAGCAGTGGAGCAGTTTAAGCATCAGACCTTTGATGCTGTTTTGCGGGCAGCTAAGAGGCATGAGTATACCTCGTAGAGAATTGTAGACAGAACGGGAGGACAGAAGCGGTCCCATGGTCAGATGATCCAGTCTTCAGCCCCAGCCCCGGCAGCTAGGGCCTTGACCATTGGAGTTCCGAGGAGGGCAGCATCAGTTACGTCGGTTCAGCATTCGACTCCGACGTATCCTCAGCAGCAGAAGCGGAGGCAGTCTTCCACAATGGGCTGCACTCATTGTGGGAAGCCAGGTCATGTAGTGTCAGAGTGTCGCCGAGCACAAGGATTGTGTTTGGCTTGTGGAGCACCGGATCACATGATAGGGTCCTGTCCACAGAGAGCCGGTTCATCCTCATCGGCCCAGACTAGTCCCTCAGTGAGGGGACCAGCACCAGTACAGCAGCAGCAGTATCAGCCTCCGAGGCCATTGTCGCCTCAGGCTCAGGCATTCCAGCAGCAGCGACCGCAGCAGTATGCCCAGGTCCAAGCTCAGGTTCAGAACCGCTAGAGAGGTTTCCAGCAGAGGGGACCAGCACCCAGAGGGCACGGTCAAGCAATGGCTTTGACTGTAGAGGAGGAGTTGGCATCAGGTGAGGTGGTGGCAGGTACCATTCTCGTCAACTCTTTTCCTGCATCAGTATTATTTGATTCAGGTGCATCGCATTCATTTATGTCTGCACGATTCGTGACACGAATAGGACTGGAGCCCGAGTCATTAGCAGTAAGGCTCAATATACTTACTGGTAACGGACTTATGGGTGTAGATAGGGTGTTTTCCTCGTGTCGAATCGTAGTCAGCGGTAGAGAGTTTCCCGCTAGGTTGATAGAGTTTTCGATGGCCGATTATGATATGGTCCTAGGAATGGATTGGTTGAGGGACCAGTATGCTAGTATAGATTGCCATGTCGGCAAGATTATTTTTAGTGTTTCCGGTGAGCCAGAGTTTTTTATTTTCTCGAGGCGGAGTAGAACCTTCTTCCCCAGCATTGCGGATGGCCGTAGCAGCAGCAGTTCAGTTTCCCAGGGTTGTAGAAGAGTTTTCTGACGCATTTTCCGAAGAGCTTCCAGGCATGCCCCCAGAGAAAGAGATAGAATTTACTATCGATTTGATTCCAGGGACGGCACCAGTGTCAGAGAGAGTCTATAGGATGGCACCATCAGAGTTGGAGGTCCTGTACAAGATGATTGAAGAACTTAGAACCAAGGAATTCATTCGTGCTAGCGGATCACCTTGGGGAGCTCCGATGCTTCTTGTGAAGAAGAAGGATGGTACGTCAAGATTATGTGTTGATTATCGTACCTTGAACTCTGTAACCATTAAGAACAGATATCCTTTACCAAGGATAGATGATTTATTTGATTAGCTCAGGGGAGCGACAGTATTCTCGAAGATTGACTTGCGGTCAGGGTACCGTCAGATCAGAGTCAGAGAGCAGGATATCCCGATGACAGCATTCAGATCTAGGTATGGACATTGAAAGTTCTTTGTTATGCCATTTGGAGCGACCAATGCGCCGGCCGTATTCATGGACCTCATGAATCGTATCTTCATGCCCTATTTGGACCAATTCGTGATAGTGTTCATAGACGACATCTTAGTCTATAGCAAGAACGAGGCAGAGCATGAGCAGCATCTCCGTGTAGTTCTTCAGATTCTCAGGGAGCACCAGTTGTACGCGAAGTTCAGTAAGTGCGAGTTTTGGTTGGATCGTATCTCGTACTTGGGTCATATCATCACTAGAGGTGGAGTGGAAGTTGACCCCCAGAAGATAGTGGCTATAGAGACATGGCCAGTACCTAGCACCGTTGCAGAAGTTCGGAGTTTCCTCGGATTGGCCGGCTATTACCGACGCTTTGTGTCAGACTTTGCTCGAATTTCAGCCCCGCTGACGCAGTTGACCCGTAAGGATGTGCAGTTTGCTTGAACAGCAGAGTGTCAGAGTTCATTTGAGAAGTTGAAGCAGAGATTGATGACGGCCCCCATTCTCACTCTTCCCGGCGGGACGGAAGGATTTTCAGTTTATTGCGACGCATCCGGCAAGGGGTTAGGATGTGTCTTGATGCAGCATGATAAGGTAGTCGCTTATGCGCCACGTCAACTTCGTGACCATGAGAGGAATTACCCAACCCATGACCTGGAGTTAGCAGCCGTAGTTTTTGCATTAAAACTTTGGAGACATTATTTGTATGGAGATCGGATGGAGATTTTCACCGACCACAAGAGTCTGAAGTATGTGTTTACCCAGAAGGATCTTAATATGCGTCAGAGGAGATGGCTAGAGCTACTTGTGGATTATGACATCAACTTGCAGTATCATCCTGGGAAGGCTAACGTGGTAGCAGATGCATTGAGCAGGAGAGCCGGAGTTTATTTTCTAACGGCGCGGCCAGAGTTGTTAGCAGATCTTCAGAAGATGGGTATTGAAGTTGTTCTTCCTTCCAGTATGGCATTGATGGCCAGTATGCAAGTTCACTCCAGCATAGTTGAAAGGATCAAGTTAGCTCAGTCCACGGACTCTAAGCTTCAGCGGCTTAGGACAGAATGTGTGGCGGGACAGAGACCAGAGTTACGCATTCATGGAGATGGTACACTCCGACATGGGAGGCGTCTTTGTGTACCCAGTGGTGATATAAGACAGGAGATCATGACAGAAGCCCACGGTTCTCAGTATTCCATTCACCCCGGCGGTACGAAGATGTATCGTGATATTCGGCAGCATTTTTGGTGGAATAGTATGAAGAGAGAGATAGCCAGGTTTGTCTCTCGTTGTTTAGTTTGTCAACAAGTTAAGGCTGAACATCAGAGACCAGCTGGACTTCTTTAACCTTTACCGATCCCGGAATAGAAATGGGAGCACATCACCATGGATTTTGTAACTGGATTACCCAGATCCCCAGCTAGAAGGGATGCCATCTGGGTTATAGTTGATCGTCTCACGAAGGTAGCTCATTTTCTTCCTTTCAGAATCGGTCAGTCGACGGATCAGCTTGCAGAGATGTACCTCAGGCAGATAGTCAGATTGCATGGAGTGCCAGTCAGTATTATGTCCGACAGAGATTCAAGATTTATCTCGCACTTTTGGCGGAGTCTTCAAGAGAGTTTGCGGACTCGTCTCAAGTTCAGTTCAGCCTATCATCCGCAGACAGATGGTCAGTCAGAACGCACGATCCAGACTCTTGAGGACATGCTGCGGTCATGTACACTCGACTTCGGTGGTTCGTGGGAAGATTACCTGCATCTCGTAGAGTTCTCGTACAATAACAGTTTCCAGGCTAGTATCCAGATGGCACCTTTCGAGGCCTTGTACGGTAGGAAGTGCAGGTCTCCTTTAGCTTGGGACGATATCGATGGAGAGGCAAATGCTTGGACCAGAGATGGTGACGCGGACTATTGAGGTGGTCAGACGAGTCAGAGATCATCTTCGAGTTGCCCAAGATCACCAGCGTCATTGGGCCAATTCTCATCGGCGTCCCCTTGAATTTTCTGTCGACGACCACATATTCCTTAGGATCTCGCCTACCCGTGGCGTCATTCGATTCGGCGTACGGAGAAAGCTCAGTCCTAGGTATATAGGGCCGTTTGATATTCTAGAGCGAGTAGGTAATGTATCCTATCGTCTCGCTCTTCCGCCGTCGTTACGTGAGGTACATGATGTCTTTCATATATCCCAATTACGACGGTATATCCCGGATCCGAGTCATGTCCTTGATCATTCGAAATTGGTTGTTGGTACCAACCTTTCGTATGAGGAGAGACCCGTATCCATATTGGACCGGAGGGAGAAGATACTCAAGAACAAGACTATCAAGTTAGTCTGTGTTGCTTGGGGTCATCACTCTTTGGGTGAGTCAACATGGGAGCGTGAGGATGATATCCGATCGCGATATCCTGACCTGTTTGACTCGTAAGGTATAATGTCTTCTTATGCCTTATGCTTAAGTTTCTTGCTTGCATGAATGATTGCTTGATTGACTACTAGTTCTGTATTGTCTGCAATTGATATAGCTTGCTCGACATCTCTAGCCTCTTGATTAAATTCCGAGGACGGAATTCTTTTAAGGTGGGTAGAGTTGTCACCCCCGTTTTTCGTCCTATGTATTTCCAGTATACGTATACGGAATCCTGACATGTATTTTTATTTTTTATTTTTTTCCTTCCTGGCTAGCTAATTTCAGTTTAATCTTGATTAGGTTCATCATAGCACGTAATGGTTTAACTTGGTTTATTTTTGGATTGGTTTGGGTTTTGTTTGGTTTAAAGTGTGTTGGAACACCTTAGCCTATGCTCCACCCTCAACGTACCACATCCCACCCTCATAAAACTCTACCAACACCCTCTCTCTCTTCATTACTTCCTCCATTAACTTCTTCTTCTTCCTCCACCCAACTCTCCACACCCATAGGCAAGTGCAACTTGCTTCTACAATAGAGCCATTTTATTGTTCCATTAGCTTCCCCTCATGTTTCTATGGCACATTAGAACTTGACATTTTCCATTTTGAGGCTTTAAATCTTGTAGATCTAGAATTTTGTTATTTTCGATTTCGGTGGTTTTGATCTATCAAACATCTTTGTTTTCAAGTTTTGATTGTTCCATGTGGTGGAAAACTTTCTTCTATCCAATTCTGACCTTTGAAAAGTTAGATTTGGACTTGTTCTGACCAAGTTATAAATTTCGGAAGATTGGGTTTAACCATGGAGTTCTTGCTGGTTGGAGAAGACAGTGAGCAGTGTGCAGAGCTTTTTAGCTTACGCCACTGAGTTGAGTACGCTCCCTGTTGGCAGCGTGACTTTTGCCATGAGCACGCTCCCTGTTGGCAGCGTGACTTTTGCCTTGAGCATGCTCCCTGTTGGCAGCGTGACTTTTGCCTTGAGCACGCTCCCTGTTGGCAGCGTGATTTTTGCCTTGAGTATGCTTCCTGTTGGAAGCGTGACTTTTGCCTTGAGCACGCTCCCTATTGGCAGCGTGACTTTTGCCTTGAGCACGCTCCCTGTTGGCAGCGTGACTTTTGCCTTGAGTACGCTTCCTGTTGGCAGCGTGTCTATTTGGTACGCAGACTTGACTGGGTACGCAGACTTGATTTGGTACGCAGACTTGACTGGGTACGCAGACTTGATTTCGTACGCAGACTTGACTGGGTATGCAGACTTGATTTGGAACGCAGACTTGACTGGGTACGTAGACTTGATTTCGTACGCAGACTTGACTGGGTACGCAGACTTGATTTCGTACGCAGACTTGACTGGTACGCAGACTTGAGTGTGCCCTGGTACGCAGACTTGAGCGTGCCCTGGTTGACCTGAGCGTACGCTGTCCCGAGCGTACGCTACCTCTTGCTTCCCCCCTTGAGTGCTTATGTCCCCATGTTCCCTTTTTATGATCTTGCACCCAATTTTATATCCTTACACCTTTGATGTAAACTTGATATGAACCCGATATGATCTTGACATTATTCATGAATGTAATCTGAACATGGCTTAGTGATGGAATTGCATGACCAGTGACCCGTTATGGTGCACTCACCTGAACATGACATGGCCTTATGACCTGACAGGATAACTCTTGATAGTGACCCGCCGTGGTGCAATCTTGACAAGCAATTTGACATGATAATTCTTGATGGTGGTCCGTCGTGACGCACCCTTGCCTTGACAAGTAATCTTGATAAGTAATCTTGACACGATAACCTTGATACGTTGTTGCGACGGCTTACCTGACATGCTAAGTGAATTTTTGACCCCGTGGGTGATTGTATTGAATATGCCTGTATAAGCAACCAGTCTTGTCTCGCATCATGTCTAGGACATGTATTCCTAGTTACCACGGTCAGGGATTCATACCGAATCTGACTAGGTCAACGACTAGATTGATCAAGTAGAGCATATAGAGAGGTAATCTGGCTACAAGCAATCCCGTTATCTGGGTGCCTTCCTTGATGGACTTGTAGCCTGCCGACGAGTAGGGCACATTTCCAGCTCACTGTTATGTGGGGTACTACATGAAACGAGTACTATGCACATTGTCATGTGTTGCATCCAGTCACCTTACAAGGCATGATAACTCTAAGCTTGAACCTTGCGTCTGGATAACCTGGATAGTCTGCAGGGCTTGTGGCCGTAGGCGTACCTCATTGCATCTTGCTAGTAACTAAGCTTGTAATAACCTTAGTTAAGTATCAAGCCGTACTCCTTGCTTGGCCGTGAATGATGGATGGAGTCCTATCTTGTCTAGTCTTGCCTAGATCCGGTACATGGATATCTCCGGACATGCTTGTTTATGCTTTACTTTATCGATAATTGGTTCGAGGCTAAGTTCCGTTCAGGTGAAGGGTTACAACCCCGGTCCTTATTTGGTTTACGTGTTGTAACTTGGTTACCGGAATAGTCCTTTAGTTATCTTATCGTTTATCATCATGTTTTCCTTAATTCATGTCTTATGTTATTTCACCTATGATTTATGTGCTGACATGCTGGTTTTAGTTCTTAAGTGAAGCCTCCTTTGTGGCACTTGCTCTTTCTGGGGTCTGACCCAGCTGGTTTGTATGGCCAGATTTCGGAGCAGCTACCGAGGATCTCCCAACCTTTCTGCCAGATGGTGAATACTAGAAGGAATCCAGGCAACGAGTGGATTTTTATTTTGCTCTCCCACTCCCTTGTAAAAATATTCTTTGGAGGCGTTTAGCCGCCGAGCAAGTGTTAGCTCGTTTGCAACTTTATTTACTGTCTGCCTACGGATTGTAGCATGATTGACAAATCCTAGGGTTGATCATGTATGACTTAAACTCTTGCTAGTCTTCGTATTTTGTATGACTAGCTTCATGATCATCTGAATATGTAATGTATGGGACGCCTTACTTTGTATGTCTGATGATCTACCATCTTGTTATATCTACTTGTTGCTTGAGATTGAGACACTAGGCTTGTTATTGACCTTAAGAGACTGATGGCTTGTAGTAAACCCTCATGCATCTAGACAGCCGTGACCATATTACGATGTGAGATTCACTTCAATGTACGTAGCAGGCTGTGTCTGTCCCCCGCTCTCCAGTATTCTGGTTCTGGGGCGTGACAATATCAGCCTTGAGAGAGAGGATGCCTTATATAGGCCCTGCAGCAACTGGTCGGTTGCCACAAAGTTAGGAACGTGGTAATAACCACCCCGAACCTGTAGCAACCGTCCAGAACATGCAAACGCACGTTCTGCTGCCAACTGCGCACATCCAGCGCTCCTTGCATTCTGCGCGACAGAGCGCGCACTGAACTGCGCACACTGCGCATACTGCACACACTGTGCACGCCGTACAACCAGCGCAACCTGCGCAACCCGAGCAACCCGCGCAACCCAGCATAACCCTGCGCAACCCAGCGCACCCAAGCGCAACATGAGCGTAACCTAGGCATGTACCTGGGCAGCGCAACTGGGCTTGTGCAACGTGGCAGCGCAAGTGGCTCGCGCAACAAGCGCAACTAAAGCGCACTATGCGCCTAGCGACGATGCTGACGTGCTAAGTGCAAAGTGCGCCAACAAAATGCCACATTACGCCTCATGAGCCCATGAGCCCGAGTCCGAGTCCGAGTCGCTAAGCCCCTATGGGGCTTAGCTCCCATGAAATTGAATTTTCCAAGAGCAAAAAGCATGAATGTTTTTATTGTTGATTTAGTCCTTTTCCCATTAGAAAAATAATCTCACATGGCACACCCATGTGCACCTCCACACCACATGTGCATCTCTAAAATAGAAAAGCTATTATATAGAGATACAACTCCTTTGGTCTAGCCGATGTGGGACTAAAATTCACTTAGAAAAAGACCAAACTCCAACAATCCCCCACATATCTCTATATATATGGGTATAAGTGTTCCCCACAGTAAATGTCCATTATGCATTAGGAAAGATGTCGCTTACAACTTGAATCTTTCCGTGTGGGTCAAACAACAGACTATAATACAAGAATGGACTAAGCATTGAATTCTGCATCATAGCTAAAAAAATTTCCACTCGCATAATGTAGTTACGTGTGCTTCTGGCTACACATTAAAGGCCCTGTGCCAGCCAGGTTTCAGTGTATAATTTTGGACGTCTACAAGTTTACCCTCAAGAGACGGCCTGATATCTCTTTGTCCATACACTATAGGTGAGTTCATTATAAAGAGACATGGCATGAAGCGCTTTGCGCTTCCCTTGCGGTGCTACGCCGCTATGACATGGCGTAAAGCCAAGGCATTACCCCTCTCTAGGAATCACCCCATATTTGGGAACCTTTGTAGTGTCATACTACTGTAGCATGACGCAACTGCCTCTTTGTACTGCCAAACTACCCAGCATGAAGTCTTAAGCTCCCTTGCGGTGTTACGCCGCAACGACATGGCTTGCAAGGCCAAGGCTTTATCCCTGACCGGGTACCTCATCGTGGTGTCGTGCCACTGTAACATGAGGAACTCCTCCTCTTTGTAGTGCTGACTACACTCCTCTTTATTTTAACATACAGCATTAGGCTAACTGCCTATTTGCGGTACTACGTCGCTGTGACTTGGCCTGCAAAGCTGAGGCTTTATTCTATTCCTGGGCAGCACCCCACATATAGGAACCTCATTGTGGAGTCACCCCACTGTAGCATGGAGTTTCACTCCTTGAAGTGCTGCTCTACCGTGCTTCCTGTAAAGCACACCAGGCATTCACTCAGCCTGAGAACTCATTAAGGAAATTAAGCCAACCTTTCCACAGGAACCGTTTTCCGCAGAAAACAACAGTAGACAACAGTGGTTATAGGTCCGTAACCTCTCCATGCCCAATAGAACATGTACCCACCATTCCTGATATTCTTCCGATTAGTGATCCTCCCTTGAACCAAAAGCTAGATGCCTAGTAGATAAATCTTTGAACTAATAGCATAAAACTTTATGGTAGGAATACAATAATACAATATCAGAATAACTTTAAGCCCATTTTACAAGCTGTGTCATCGACCAGCTGGCACTTGAGGCCCAACGAATCCGCCAGGTTCTCCTAACTCCGAACATCAATCACTGCAATAATACCTCTCTTGATAAGATCGTGTACTGTCCTGTGCTTCAACCGTACAGTCCTCTTCTTCCCGTTGAAGAGGTCATTTGATGCCACCGCCGCAGTCGCCTGGTTGTCGCAGTATATCGGTATCGTCGGTATTTGTGCCCCAACCATTGGAAGATCATACATGAGCTCCCGAAGCCATTCTGATTCCTCGGCTGCGGTATCAAGTACAAAGAACTCAGATTCCATGGATGACCGCGAGAGCATAGTCTGCTTCTTCGACTTCCACGATATAGCAGCTCCACCCATTGTGAAAATGAATCCACCTGTGGACCTCTCGCTCTCCACCTCTGAGCACCAACTGGCATCACTGAAGCCTTCCACTACCGGCGGATCTCCGCTGTAGTACAGTGCATATGTCTGAGTCTTTTTGAGATATCTCATAACCCGTTTCACAGCTTTCCAGTGTTCAGCACCTGGGTTGCTCGTGAAACAACTCAGCATTCCCACTACGAAAGCTATGTTAGGCCTTGTGGCAGTAGTAGCATACATCAAACTTTTCATTACGCTTGCATACTCCAGCTGCCTGACGCTTTTCCCTGAATTAGGCTTCAGCTTCAGATCACACCTGTATGGCGTATCGATCCCTGGAAGATCCCGATACCCATAATGAGTGATCATTTTCTCAATATAATGAGACTGTGATAGCGCTAGTCCAGTGTCTATCCGGATGATCTTGATCCCTAAGATCACATCAGCTTATCCCAAGTCCTTCATACTGAACTTGCTTGAGATGAATTTCTTTGTCTCCGTGACACAGCTAATATCCGTACCTAGGATAAGCATGTCGTCCACGTACAGACAAACGATCACACCTCTTCCATCAGCGAACTTCGTGTAAACACACTTGTCCGTATCGCTGACCATGTAGCCATTTGACCTTATAACTTTGTCAAATTTCTCATGCCACATCTTGGGAGCCTGTTTAAGACCGTACAAAGATTTTACCAACTTGCAGACTTTGCTTCAAGACCCCTGATGACAAATCCCTCTGGCTGTTGCATGTAAATCTATTCAGTCAGCTCGCCATTTAGGAAAGCCGTATTCACATCTATCTGATGTATCACCATCTTATGTATTATTGCGAGAGCAATCAACATTCTGATGGTGGTCATCCCGGCTACTGGAGCATACGTGTCAAAATAGTCAATCCCCTGCTTCTGAGAAAATCCCTTGGCTACCAACCTAGCCTTGAACTTGTCAATAGTTTCGTCTGCTTTTATCTTCTTCTTGAAGATCCATATGCATCCGATGGGTTTCGCTCCTTCAGGAAGATCAACCAACACACAAGTGTTATTTGAGGTGATGGAATCAATTTCATTGCCAATCGCCTCCTTCCAGAAAATCGCGTCTCTGGTCTTCATCGCCTCATCATAGGTAAGCGGATCAGCTTCCACATGATAGGTGACAAAGTCACTTTCGAAGTCCTTCGGCCTCCTCACACGCTTAGCTGACGGCTCAGCTTGTTCTGGTTCAACCGTTGTTTCAACAACAACATCTTCTTGGACCACATCTTCATTGAAGACTTCAGTTTTTTGTGCACCCTCATTATTCTCCGGAACATCCGGAAGAACAATATTCTTGTGCCTTACAAATTTGTCTTCAAAATATTCTGCGTCGCGAGATTCAATGATATGATTTGACTCAATATCAAGAAATCTTCGAGCATCACTCTTCTCGGCATACCCCAAGAAGATCGTCTTAGTAGTCCTTGTCCCAAGCTTCTGAATCTTCAGATCTGGAAGCTTGACATATGCCAGACACCCCACACTCGAATGACATTCAAGTTAGGTCTGACCTTGAACCAGAGTTCATGAGGAGTAACGTCTGAAGTTGCATGAGGCACTCTATTTAGAATAAAAGTGGCCGTCAATGCAGCTTCTCCCCAGTAGCACTTAGGAAGACCAGCAGTCAACAACATTGAGTTAATCATTTCTGTTAACGTTCTGTTCTTCCTCTCTGCTACTCCGTTTGATTGAGGAGAGTACCGTAGTCTCATTGACAATTCCATGTTCTTTGCAGAACGATGTGAATTCATGAGACCTGTACTCCCCACCACGATCACTTCTTATCCTTTTGAGTTATTGTCCAGTCTGACGCTCAGCTTCGGCTCTGAACTCCTTGAACTTCTCGAATGCTTCATCTTTAGCCTTCAGCAAATAGACGAACGCGTACTTTGAGAAGTCATCGATGAAGGTTATGAAATACTTTATCCCGACTTTTGTAGAGAACTGTTTGAAATCACAGATATCGGAGTGTACCAACTACAGAAGATCTGTACTTCGATTAACCCGAGGAAAGGGTTTCCTTGTGATCTTTGTTTGAGCACAAACTTCACATTTCTCTACCTTACCCCCATATTTGGAGATAAGTCCTAGACTAGATATTCTGTTTATTCGTTTACAATGAATATGTCCTAGCCTATTATGCCACAACTCAAGAGTATAAGCAGAAGGAGTGATTTCATTAATCACATTAATTACATTGGACTAATTTACAAGCTGAATTTTGAACATTCCTTCGGTATAAAAAACTTTCCCGAAATATGTTTCCTTGATAGACATCACCATCTGGCCAGCATTGATGTCCATCCTGAGGCCTGTATTGCAGAGTAGGCCTTCCGAGATCAGGTTCTTGACGATAGCAGGTACGTGCTTCACGCCTTGAAGCGTCAGAGACTTTCCCGAAGTCAGCTTCAACACCACCGTCCCGATCCCGAGCACTTCAGCTTGTGCCTGGTTCGCCATCATAACCACTTCAGAAGTAGGGGTATAGGTGGTGAACCACTCCTTACTGGAGCAGACATGACAGGATGCTCCAGTGTCTACCCACCAGTTAGAGTCAGTCCTTACCGCATCAACCTGTGCAATCATAGTAATAACGTCAGTGATCATAGATACCTTACTAGGCTCTCCTTGCTCTGATTGCTTGGTCTTTGCTTTGTATTCATTCTTGAAGTGACCCTTCTTGCCACACTTGAAACAAGGCATCTGAGACTTTGCCTTCTTTCGCTTGAAGGAAGACCCCTTCACGTTCAGATTATTAGGGTCCTTCTTTTTGCTGTGGGAAGCCGCCTGCTTTCCCCTTGGTTCCTTGGTATGAACCAAATTGGCGTTAGCCAATTGCTTGGACAGTGTTTCCACCTTCAGTTGAGTCCGCATCTGGTCCTCAACATAGATTTCTTGTAAGAGATCTTCAAGGCTGATCTCTAACTTCTTCCTATGCATGTTTGCATAGAACTTACTCCACCCAGCGGGAAGCTTTGAGACAATCCCTCCAACAACAAACTTGTCGGGGAGGGGCATCGCCTCGTCTTCCAACTTCTGTCGCAGCTTCAGAAATTCTTTTACCTGCGGCAGCATAGACTTCTCGTCCTCAAAGAGCCATTTGTGATATTTTTCAACCACAAATATCTTGCTCCTATTTTTGTCTTCTTCGTAAGTTTCTCCAGAGACTCCCATATGTCTCTGGCAATTGGTTTCTTACTGTAGGATTCTTCTAGAGAATCCTCCATAGCATTCAGGATAAGCAACCTGCAAATGCTATTCTCCCTTCTCCACTTGGCCTGAAGTTTAGTAGCCGCAGTTATGGCGGCAGCAGACCCAGTATCTGGAACAGTAGGTTCCTCTTCAAGCAGCACGTGATCAACGTCTCTGAGTTGAAGAGTGAGATAACCTTCCTCTTCCAGACTTGATAATGCTCTCCATCAAACTTTTCTAACTTACAGAAGTCAGTGTTGAGGAGTGAAGCATTAAAGTTTTCCATCGTAGCAATAAAGCTTTGAGATTGTTATTGCCGGGACACAATTTTTCGATAGAAAACTGAGAATATGAAACAATTGTAAAAACAATGTTCCAACCCAACACTTCTGGGAAGGTTGCGCAAGTATAACGAAGATTTAAAAAGATATCGTTATGATATTACGAGAATCTAAAAAGATTTCGTATTCACAGCAGCGAAGAAGATGACAGACGAAAGATGAAAGATGGCCTGCTGGGGTGAATGATCACCGTTGCTCAAAGCTTTATTCGCCCTACACGAACAGCTTCCAGGAACCAGCAAGTTCGTCGGAGAACTTGGAACACTCCTGCTCTTCTGACTCCTCGGATGGACACTAACTCCCGTGCAAAAGCAACGCTGGTGCGGCGTCTTTCCTCTCTCTCGAAGGCTGCTGGAATTCGCAAGCAAATTTCGATCAGAACTGTGTTAAAGAACACGTCTGAATTCTCTGTTTACTTGTGCTAAACAACACTTCGTAAACTTTCTGTGGTGGCTTCTCTTTCTATTCTTTATATCAGCCTTGAGAGAGAGGATACCTTATATAGGCCCTGCAGCAACTGGTCGGTTGTCACAAAGTTAGGGACGTGGTAATAACCACCCCGAACATATAGCAACCGCCTAGAACATGCAAACGCACGTTCTGCTGCCAACTGCGCACACCCAGCGCTCCTTGTACTCTGCGCGACAGAGCGCGCACTGAACTGCGCGTACTGCGCACGCAGCGCAACCCGCGCACGCTGCGCAACCAGCGCAACCCGCGCAACCCGGGCATGCGCAACTGGACATGCGCAACTGGACAACAAAATGCACTCCTTGTACTCTGCGCGACAGAGCGCGCACTGAACTGCGCGTACTGCGCACGCAGCGCAACCCGCGCACGCTGCGCAACCAGCGCAACCCGGGCATGCGCAACTGGACATGCACAACTGGACAACAAAATGCCACATTACGTCTCATGAGCCTATGAGTCCGAGTCCGAGTCGCTAAGTCCCTACGGGGCTTAGCTCCCATGGAAATGAATTTCCCAAGAGCAAAAAGCATGAATGCTTTTATTGTTGATTTAGTCCTTTTCTCATTAGAAAAATAACCCTACATGGCACACCCATGTGCACCTCCACACCATATGTGCATCTCTAAAATAGGAAAGCTATTATATAGAGATACAACTCCTTTGGTCTAGCCGATGTGGGACTAAAATTCACTTAGAAAAAGACTAAACTCCAACAATTATGTATACTGAGGATTATAGTAATTAGTATCTAAATTAGAAGATAAAATGATCACAGTGTTGTGTATAATACCCAATGAACAAGCTAATTATATGAACAAATTTGTATACACATGTATCGAAGTATGAACCGTCGTTTATTTACTTTGAACTCATAAATATATTCTTAGCACTAAATTTGGAAAAAGTAATCATGTACGAGTAGGACTATGAACCAATAAATTAGTCTGTGTTTGGTTGCTAAAAAAAATAAGCAAAAGGAAAGGGAAAAAATAATTTAAAAACATCCCCCAATTTCTTCAAAAACATTGAATGAAAGTGAACAGAGTTGATGTTTATAGAGTTTAACATGCCCGAATAGTATTATAGATTGAAAGGTTTGTCGATTGGTATTGGAATCGGTAGCAGATCTATGATTATAAGGATCACTGGTATCGACAGTTTCAGATCAAAGTATCAGTGGTATGGACAGTTTCAGATCAAAGTATCAGAATTTTTGGGTATATATATATATCTCGAAATTAAATCATTATTAAAAATTAAAATATATATATTATATAAATTAGGGATAATTTTTAAGTATTTTATTTGTTGTTTCTAATTAGTAGTTTTAAAATTGAATGAAATAGTAAGTCATCTTTGCCGTTTGGTTTATCAGTAAAAGATAAAATTTCTTCTTTTAGATGTTGTTACAACCTTACTACGCTTTTACACCCAGCTTGCTGAGTGGTTTTTTTTGTTCAATTTTTTTTGCCGAATTGAATGGAAAAAACTTCCAACGTCGGTATCGGTCAGTATCGATATCGGTCGGTATAAAATAGGGACATATCAAAACGTATCGGTATCGTCTGTATCGGATTGGGACATGTCAAACGGTATTAGTTCGTAGGTATCGACCAATAGTGTAAAAATATGAGATTGAAGCTTAGCTTTACTGTTTACAGCCTTATTTATGTTCCTTGCAACCAATAAACACAAAATACTACAAGTGCATGGTTGATCTCAACTTATCAAATACAAACACTGGAACTTTTATTCTCTCTCCTCTCTCCTCTCTTCTGAAATCAGAATATGTGTATATCAGCTTCTTCAGGCAACTTAAAACTGACTTTCTTTGTACTCGGACTTCGGCGCACGGGAGGAGACGCCAATCCCTCCGCAACACTACAAGAAAAGCTGCAGCTCTCCCGCGGCGGCGCGGAATGATGAAGGCTCCGATACGAGAACTCGGAACTCAGTGGACGGACTCTCGGAGAGTACTGGCTGCTAGTGGTACGTAGTTGCCACACCCCGCCGCGCGTAGCGGTGGTGACGTCCAAGCAGTCCTGACGCATGGGAGAAGCGAACATCCACTCCTCGAGTGTCTTGGTCTCACGTACTGCTGCAGCTACTACGCTCTTCCTTTTCTTCATCTTGGGATGTATGGGCTTCAGAAAATCGGCAATAACCGTTGATATTGACTCCAGCTCCGTATCCTTCTCCGTGTCGTCCTTTCCGGTCGAGTGTCGGCCAAGACACGATTGCCGGAGCGTGCATAAGTCTGCTCCCATGTAAATATCTCTGGAGAGAGAGAGAGGGGCAAGTGAACTCGGAACGGATTTATAGTGTAGCATTCGATTTTGACAAAGTACGCTATTAAAATAAGTCAAATTAACGGCTATATCTAAATAAATGTTACTAATGTATAAGTAAACGTAGCTAAAAATATTTAGCTACTAATTTAACAATATTTTGCGAATTTCATCGACAACAAAGCTTGGCTAGAGGCATTATATAAGAAAATAGAGTAATGTTATTCTTACCTCCAAATTGTCGCTCCAAATCCTCCCTCATTATGTGGCAGCTGACGTGGCATATTAAATAATATTATGTATCATTTGACATGGCAGATGACATGGTAAATTTAAATCCAGAAAGTTAATTATCCAATTTTTTCATGTTAATATTAGTGTTAATGTTAATACTAATATTAGTATTAAGGGATATTTTGTAAAACCTCCCCTAAATAATGGGCTAATTTGCAAAATACCCCCTAAAGATCTCGAATTGGTAAAATCCCCTTTCCGTCAAGACGCTGTTTGATTTTGGGTGACGTGGCAATCCGTGTGTGTTATTAAGTAAAAAAATAAAAGTTAGACGAAAATACCCCTGCGTACGTGGCAGGGGTCCTCCAACGGTCTTCTCTCTCTCTCTCTAAGGAGGAAACACAAATTATTATATTTACAGTAAGGAGGAAACACAAATTATTATATTTACAGTTAGGAGGAAACACTAATTTTTAATTTCTAAATTTGCAGAAATCGAGTGATGAAAGTGATGAGATTGATGAAAGTGATCAGATTAAATGCCAGCCACAACTACATGTCAGCCACAACTACATGTCACAACTACATGTCACCGCAATCTTCCTCTCCTCCCCCAAGTCCCCCTCCTTCCTTTGTTCTGAATCTTCTTTATCTAAATTTAGCTTTTCCTTCTCTTGCTCTTTCTTCCCAAAACATTATTTTTTTTTTTCCCTGCATAAGCAAGAGTAACAGCGCTTCTGGAACAACCCCAATATTAAAACAAATTTATAGTCCATCATCCACAATTCACTAATTTAGGGAAGAGGAAGGAGAAGAGTTCTCGGCAGTGAAATAAAGTGAGAGAGAAATGAAAGGATCAGGAGGATACAACAGTAAAAATGGCGACTACAACCCCTACAGCAGCAGCAGCGGCAAGCCATCCCCATTGTTCTCCTTTCCCAAGCTCATGGTCTCCTTCCTCCTCCTCATCTCCCTCGTCTACTTCCTCTACACCATCACCTCCGAGTTCCCCTACACCCACCGCCGGGGCTCCCGCTCCGCCCTCCGCATCTCCCGCATCGTCTCCGAGACCTTCCGCCTCTCCCTTCCCGACGCCCGCTGGTTCGTCATGGGCGACGACGACACCGTCTTCCTCCCCGACAACCTCCTCCGCGTCCTCTCCCGCCTCGACCACACCCAAAATCGTTTTTGGGCGGACTTTTGGGGAAGGGTATTTTCGTCTAACTTTTATTTCTTTACTTAATAACACACACGGATTGCCACGTCACCCAAAATCAAACAGCGTCTTGACGGAAAGGGGTTTTACCAATTCGAGATCTTTAGGGGATATTTTGCAAATTAGCCCATTATTTAGGGGAGGTTTTACAAAATATCCCTAGTATTAATGCTAAAACGGATATTAATGTTAATGTTAATATTGATGTTAATATTAATATTAATGTTAATATTAATTTTTAATATTAATGTTAATATTAATTTTAATATTAATGTTAATATTAATGTTAATATTGATATTAATTTTAATGTTAATGTTAATTTTAATTTTAATTTTTAAATTTGTCATGTTAGCTATCACCTCAACATGTTACATCCACGTAAGGAGGAATATTTTGGAGGAACAATTTAGAGGGACAAAAAGCATTATTTTGTAGGAAATCTTAAGAGAGAACGTTTGTCATGGATGTTATCATTGTACTTATTTGGAGAGAACATGTTTCTTGTCACAGTAATTTGTATATTTTTCTTGTTGTCGACAGATACGACACAATCCGATACGATTCTACAAAACAAACTGACGTTGTCTCGACCAGTGGAAAAGCAAGGTTATCTAGAAGAGATTTATAATGTTATTGGAAGTTTCATCCACTGTGCCATTGTTAGCATAAGTTGTCGCTAGGATAGTGATTTGTCTTATTCTGGTGATTGTCTAAGCAGGATCCAAGGTCCCATCAACTTGCGTCCACAAGAACAAGAAATTAGCACGAAGCTTGGGGATTTTTTTTTCTTTTTCGGGTTGGTTTAACACCGACTTATTATTTTTTCCAGAAATCCGGTCAACTTGGCCCGTCGTACCACCGAGCTGTCTAACCTAGTTATATTTTAAACCGGTTTGATCATGACCTTTGACCTTTGTTTTGGACTTTACATCCAATCAAAGTTAATATATTTGCTTCTTGACTAATTCTACTATGATAAATATGCAGAATTTCAAAGTAGTATATATGTAGTTGTGTATTATGTAATAAATTTAATGTAAAATTGTAAGTCCATATAACTCATTCAATCCAGATTAATCCACCAGTTTGAATTGGATTCAGTGTATTGCCAAAGTTGTCTCCGGTCCAATTTTTGAAACATCGGAAAGTCCAAAAAAAAAAAAAGCCCGAGCCTAGGAGGATATTACTAATATGAAATTTCTATTTTTAGTTGTAGGCCATTCTATTTTATTTTTTAGAAACTGAAGTAAACATGGTCTTAGAATGTCAAAAAAGTTAAAACAAAATCACCTTCTTAGAGATTATGAATCTCGGAATGGTATGGAACTTGTGCAAAGCAAAAGTTAAAACTACATGAAAGATCCAACTAAAATGCATCGGCCACTGACTTTATAGTTTATATAGAAAGCAATACAAGGCCTTCGCACTAGAAGCAGACACAGTTCATAATCTATAATATAAAGCACAGTGGATTTTTGGTTCGATCCATGTGCTTTGGTTCAACGATGATGAAAGGACTAAATTGTTCCTCTGTCTATAAGAGAGGAGGAGGTCCCATGTTGAGTGCGGAGCAACCGGTTGTTCCAACGGCACCCCCGCCTCCAGCTCCTCTTGCACCGCCCCTCCCTCCGCCGCCTCCGCTCCATCCTCGCCCACGCCGTCGTCGTTGGCCTCTTCCGCAACCCCTTCGTCGCAAGCAGCCTCCTCCACCGCGCCGCCGACGCGGACCCTTCCTTCGTCGCCTCCCTCTTCTTCGCCATGACCAACCCCAACCCCTTCTCCTTCAACACCGCCATTTCCATCTCCGCCGACCCACTCTCCATCTACTCCCAAATGCTCCGCCGTCGCGTCCCTCCAGACTCCCACAACTTCTCTTCCTTGCTCAACACCACCACCGCTGCCGCCGCCACCAGGTCGCTCCACGCACACGCCCTCCTCCTCGGATTCCGGTTCGACCCCTTCATGCAGACCGTCCTGCTCACCGCCTACTCCCGACGCGGCTCCGCCGACCACGTCCTGCGGGTGTTCGACGGAATGCCGCACAGGAACGTCGTCTCCTGGACCGCCACCGTCTCGGACCTCGCCGCTCTCGGACGTCCCGCGACGGTCCTGTGCGTCTTCGCCTCCATGAGGTCCCACACCGCCCCGAACGTCGTCACCGTGGTCTTTGCCGTGTCCGCCTCCGCCAGGCTCGGGTCCCTGGCGCTGGCCCGGTGCCTACACGCCTACGTCGAGAATGCCGGATTCAGAGGCCGCGTCTCCGTCCGAAACTTCCTGGTGCTAGCCCGGTGCCTGCACGCCTACGTCGAGAAGACCGGGTTCGTGTCTATGCCATTATGGCACGGATTATCCACTAGTGAAGTATGAAACATAGAAGTTTCCATAACCAACATGTATAGAATTCTATACTAAAGGAATAAAGAGAAGAATTATGTCAACCAATCTAGAAAATCTACGAAAAATTACTGTCAAAAACTGTTTTTGCTGCCACTTTGTGAAGAGAAGAGTCGCGACAATCCCAAACAAAGTCTTAACTAAAATCTATGATTTCTGCGGGTGAGGTATTTGGAAACACTTCAACTTGGCAATTGGAGTTGCGCAGCCAACACGGTGCAATTGCTCTAGTCAAGAGGTTTTCTTCCCAATCATAGCCATTCACAATGATCATCTGCATATCAATTTTCCCTTCACTGCATTACAAGTCAGCCTTCCAAGAAGAAAAGACGATACTCTATTTACTCTGAATTCCTGCTTAGCATAGAACTGCTGTTTCAGAATCAAATCAACAATCACGATCATCTGAATAATCATTGACAATGCCAAGAGAAAAGCACATGAAAGCAATGAAAGCGAGACCCGCATCTATTATTCAGTAAAAACTACATCAGTTTGCAAGGTATCTTCAAAACCATGCAACTGACTGAACAAAATATAGGAATTCTACTGGGAACAACTTACAAAGAAGAAGAGCTCATAATGACAATGCAAAAAGATTAACAGCTATAACAAAATCAGAGCTTCCTTGCATGAAGTTAATACGCAAATTGACTAATGGGTCTATAATTAGCCTCTGCTACATAAACTCATCTCGGCCTAGTAATACAAACTTAACCAACAACATAATTAGGTAACTCTACCTTATATAACACACTTGTAAAAGTCAAGGTGAAAATGGTGCCGAATCAGTTGCGGAAACATGGGAAGCCGCATCCTCTTTTGAAATGGCCACGTAGTTTACTGGAGCTGCAGGCCTATGATCTCTCTTGTTATCCTTACCCATGGATCGAGAACCATTGTTACCAAGGGATAGTCTCCTGTTGGGGGTACCATTAGCGCCTCCATTTGCCCGAGGACCAACTACCTTCTTTGGACCTAGCGGTCTATTCGGGCTAGGCTTCGAGCCAAATACAGCTTCCTGTTCCGTGCTAACTTGCTCAATGAACTTCTTTTGATCCTGGAAAAGGCAAGTGTCATAATAAAAACAGGTGAATTATAAAACGCTTCTAGTTTTAAAGTGCTTCATTAAGAAAATGATCACGCCATCAGAAGAAACATAAAGGGGAAGCATTGGCACTAGAAGGTACAAAGGAATATCGACTGGATTTATCTTCTGCAAGTAGATACCGAATCTTATTGCCAGCTGTCCAAGCACCTAGTGAAAGTGTGTTGCATGCCCAGTTTGAGACCATTCAAGCAAGTGCATAATAACAGTTAACATATTGGATGTCACTAAAGGAGTACAAAAATGACGTATCCTTAAATAATATGGTCCACAATTCATAACGATGTTCTGTGAGATTACGTAATAGTTTTAGCTTACCCGCATTCTTCGTTTCTCTTCCTCTCGGTCATGCCTGAGCATAGCATATTCATCAAGCATTGCCAGAAGGGGAACACCATCGTATGTGAAGGATAAGCCACGGTCTTCTTCCCATGCTCGGGTCTTCAGCACCAGAGTGTCAACGAGAGCTAAAACAGGAACAGTTTAATAGCTGAGCAATTAGATGCATCTTTGGCAGTATAAAATCATAAGGAACTAAAGATTGCCTATTGACAAATCATCTAAAGGAAAGTAGCATTTTGACACCTAAAGGGGAAAAGCTCAACGAGTTTCAAAGGATAGCATATGTATGAACCTAAATGTGTTACAAGTGTGACACCAATATTGCCCAGACAAGGACCACGGCCTTCAAGAAAACAGGGGGAAAAACATCTATGAAGCATGGATATTTTTACAAAGATTCTGTATCTACCCACAAGGATGCTCGGATACATGTGTACGTGGAGATTGCTGATTACACCTTCTTATAGATACTGCTTTATCCCTATCATTGCATCCAAGCTATCTATACTTGTACCTTACTATAGCATTGTCATTTGAGGAGATAAGATGACCTCACGCCTCGCTAATAATATTTCATAATTCATTACAGTTTTGGGTTATTTTTATCATAAATTGTCTTCCTTACTAATGAATAATGACTATTATGTTGTATTCTATTTCTTTTTAAAATTGCTAAATTGACTGATCTGAATCATATTGTACAGTATTCCTATATCCATGTTCATGCAACAAGGATTCAGCTTAAAGACGAGAAAGAATTTGGTGTTTTCTATGCAATAAGAGGTGCTCGTAAATTTGTATGATTGTTTTCATGTTATTTTCATAATTTACTATCATGTCTAATCTGGTGTATGAGATTGATACACCAACTATCCTAGTTTCCACAAAATTGTCATATCGACATGTCCATATCATATCCACCGTGCCAATGCTTCATAGGGAAATATCAAGAAAAACTCGGGAGATTCAGGACATTAATTCAATCCAAAGAAGTTTGCCGTGTGTTTGAGCAGACGAAAGAAAACCGCTTGCTGTTGATGGATCCATGGCTCTCTAGTACAGTCACACATTTATGAAATCGTCTATTTTACAATCAATCCTAAATTAATGACTACCTTTATATATAAATTATAAAGTATCGACATCCGGATGTACAAATGCTCAAATTTGTTCCCAAGTAGTTAACTCTAATTTTTATCTCTTTTTAGAATCAAAAAGTTCAATAAATGAAGGGCAAGAAAGTCGTGCAGTGAAGTTGAATACCTGGGATTTTGTTAACCAATACGCGAGCTTTTTCTGCACGTTTGAGATTCAAGTGTGCACCCCTGCTCGAGTTATACCTGTTATCATCCTGAAATGGTGGAGCTAACTTAAAGGACAGAAGTTTGTGTAAACGATAAATGCAGTAACGCACCAAGTGAATGGGGACAAGATAGTATAAAGTATTGTTCTGAAGTCTGAACTCTCTCGGTAACGTTCTAATATCTAATTCTCGGAAAGTTCGAAGGAAAAGTTACCCGATTGTAGTCTTCAAGCCAGCTCTCTTCTTCACATGCAGACATCCATCTTTCAACCTTTTCCAATATATCTTTTCTGCTCAGAGCCTCTTCCTTGGCTGCTGCTATCTGATTCTCCAAGTTGGCTAGTAATTCAGTGGGTTCAATATCCCCACAATCTATAAGAGCCATAATCTTCTCTTGTGCAGCCACTGAATCTATCTCTATGTGAACACCGGCATATATTTGTTCGAGTTCACCTTGTTTCTTCAAAGCTATTTCCTTCATCTTGCTGAACTTCAGCTCATCCAACCTTTCAACTTCAACTTCAGCCTGAAGATAAAAAGAACATGCCATGTAAAGCTACCAGAAATTAGTCGAAGGCAATGCTTTACACAAACATGTACAATATCCTTACCTGCTCAATCAAATCAAGAGCAAGAGCACCAGGAACAGTGACCTCGTCTACTGTAGCAGATATATTACAGGTGACATGATCGAATAAACTTCGTTCTTCACTAGGGGTATCCATCAGATTCCAGAGATCATACAGCTGACCAGCTAACTCTTGAAGCTGAAAAATTGTTAATGAAGCATTGAAGCAAAAAGTGTTATGTTAATTTAGAACTGCAACGTTTTAGAGAAACATATATGAATAGTTCCATTGGCTAGGAATTCAGTGCAAACCTGTAGAAGATAGATGTCATATTGACCATTAGATAATAGATGTAAAAGCTGAGTTAAAGCAAGGGTGTACTCCACAGGCAACAGTTTGAGGGGAAAATATGATAGTGGTGTGTCATGTGAGCAAAATAGCTTGCTGTGTATAGCAAATTTTCTCATGAAAAAGGCCAAGCATTAATTATGAACCATGAATTCTAAGCATTCTCTCTTTCAAAGTTGTAGCCAGGGTGCATGTTGTGATGCATTAGCAAATTTTGGCACTGTTTCCCTGGTTAACGGCAACCATCAAGCAAAGTCTATCAAACTGCTGAAATTTAGTGATAGTCTGTGTCCTTGCTGGTAGCACATAGCAAACAGCAGCCAGTAGCACTATATGCAGTAACCTCCTAAGGAATATGGATGCAATTTGCATCATCTATTCAGAGAAGTTGCAAAAGTTGATTCTTTTTTAGAGGATAGTCCACATGAAGGGTATGGAATTTTCACTTTCTGTGGCGTGTTGATTCTGTTGAAGTTTCAAAGTTTCAGGTTCAAACAACAGTAAGCCTAATTAAGTCTGTTTTGACTTAATCTGTCGCAAAAGTCACCTAACAAGTTTTGGATCTTTCACAGACAATGAGGGTCTTAGATCAGAACATGCTTACAGTCTATCGCGAAAGTCTTGAGGGCCTTAATCTCACAACACATATACGGTTCACAAGATATGTAACATCATAACTGATCATATGAAACTTGTTAGCTTTCCAAAACTTCACGTAACCGAAACCACTCTGTGGCTTCAAACTGCAACTGGTTAGAGCAAGTCAGGGACAAACACTTGTCTATGACATCCTGGAGAGACTGAGCTTGGTTCTCTTTCGATGCGCGCTCACTTCCAATGTGTTAATTTGTATAGATTTAGAGTTGTGCAATTGTATGGAGACCATTGTTTGGGCATCTTTTTTTTTTTGGCCCCTCTACTGGATTGCCATCTTTGCGGTCCACCTTAGCACCTCAAAGTGAACCACATAAAGTCTTGTGAGATTGCATCCTTTCAATTTGTGGGCAGCTGAAGCAATAAAGAGCTTGTTGCTTGGTTTGGTTTAATTGTTCACTTCTACAACAATTAGGGTTACATAAGGAGCTGTTTCCACAACTACCAGAGTTTAGATGCAGTGATAAGGTTGTCATGCCAGCCCCCGTTGCAGTAAATGGTACAAGTGGACCATCGAAATATGGTTGTACTCTTTCCCTGTAAAGTCTGCACTGCACTCTTAGTTGCATTAATCTAAATGTCAACATTACAAATACCTGATCTGCCTATTGCAGCTATGGGGAAAAGAATTACAACTAAAGCTACAAAAGAATGGCAGAAATTTTGATGCTTACAGCATCTGCAAACTCACAACCCAGGTATCCTTGATTTTATTGTGATTAATCACAATATTTTTGAGCTGGCTATGCACAACAGTATCCCAACTTATGTGGTGGCCAGCTGCAATGCAACTAGAGTCTAAATTGTGTTTATCTAGCAGTAAAAAGTGTTGGGCCAACATACAGAAAAGTTGCCGTTGGATGATGGTGCAGCCACTGAGAGGAATGAATGGCAAAACCAGTTTTCAGAAAGCCAATCATGAGTACTTAAGGAAAGAGATGTTGGTTTTGGTTTTAGTATGTTAATGGTTTCAGAATTGCCAAAAGGGTCAGGTGATTTTGCAAATATATGACAGACCAGAACAGTGTAGCATTTACACATCAATTGATGTATGGAAGAAACCACATATCTAAATCCCGAGATGGAAAAAAGTTGAACAAAATCAGTAAATGAATAAACAACTGAAAATATAAAGCTTGAGTGCAGGAACTACCTTTTGCAGTCTCGTCTTTTTATCTTCTTTAAGTGTTAAGACTGTCCTAGCAAGTTTTGACAATGTTTCGTTGCTAATGCTCTTGGATTGCACGCCAACAGAATCATCTAGGCTTGGGTGAACTTCAGTTATAGTACTAAAGAAATCCATTCCTAAGACGGCACAGAGATCATGAATAGTACTTACGAAGTCAAGGACCTTATTCAGTCTATCACTCTGCCAAATGAGCATTGCAACATTAGAATATTGTGGTTTGACAAAGGATAGTTTCTTACTTGTAACAAGAACAAACCTTTTCTTTCTGAAGTTCTTTGAGCTGCGACTGGAACTCATCTAGCTTTTTCAGTGACAAATCATCCTCATCCACTGCTGGTGTCGTCGACTTCTCACCAATCTTCAAAGTACCAGCAATTTCACAACATATCTTCTGAATTTGTGATTGGACTTCAGCAAATTCCTTTATACGTTCCTCCTTTTTCTGACATAGTTGTTCCAGAGTCGGTGATATAGCTGCTAGTTGCTCTTTAATTGTGCCAGATGACTTTTCGGGCTGTAAATATAAAGAACAATGATCTTTTGAACCCAGATAACATAGGCAAATATTATTTACATATTTTCTCCCGACACAGCAGCATACGCTCATTTGGAGAACAAGATAATTAAATGCAGTTATACAAATCCGCCATATAATGCATGTTGGCATACAAAACTTTACATAGATTAGACACTAACCAAATAAGTTCCACAATTTATAAGACATTTTTTCTAGTAGGATTGTAAATTTGGTACAGGCTCAACTAGATAAATAGAAACTACAAAATCAATAAATTAAAGAAATAACTAGTATTGTTGGATACATGCATAGGTCCAGCATCCATGTAGTCACATATTTCAGTATTGAAACATTAGAGTAGAGAAGTGACTATGAAGAAGTCAAAAAAGAAAATTAAAATAAACTTTAACTATGGAAATAAACATTTATTTATTTATTTCGTATGTTTAGTTACACACGCATGAGATAAACATGTGTAAGCTCACTCCATGAAAATTGTATATCAAACTTCGGTATAAGTTAAACCCCAGAATAAATTGTGTATTAACTAGAACTCACCACTGGAAGCCTTTGAATATGAACCAAGTAACAACTAGAGTACATTACTGATACCAATTCCAATAAAAAATCTTAACAGTTAACACTGATGTGATTGATTCAGGTCTTTGAGTTATGTTGTTTAGTCGAAAGAAAGGTATAAAATTCTCAACTATTAACAATATAGGAAGACCTCGACAATTGACATGGCAGTATGAACAGCAAAAGCGTATTGTATCATCTTAAATGTTGATCTTCAGTGAAATTTTAACGGTCCCACGATAAACCAATTGTATGCTTACTATGCCGACATATGTCTTCTCTCCCAGAGCTGAAAGAAGTCTGACAAATTCAATTTTGCAATCAGCCAAGGCCTGCAGAAGTTGTGCCCTAGATTTTGAAGCTTGATCTACTTTCCTCTTATAGACATCCAAGCATTCTTGCTCTAGTTGAAGCAGCATTTTGTCGCGTTCGCCGTCGCTCTCACCAACCTCGTCCCATATTATCTGAACCAATAACACCAATCATTTTGTCTACCTCAATTATTCATAACACTATGATATATTATGTAAACTATACCGTGATTACCTGCAATTGTTGCAGTAAAGAACCACAGCTGATTCCACCATTCTCAGTGCCCATGACTATCAAACTCAAACAACCTACACCAAGCGGAACATAGTAAATAGATGTCGCGAGTGGAACATAGCAACCCAAACAGATAGGATTCCGATCTACATACCTTATACACCCACAAGAAAATCAGTACAAGATCATGCACCCTTTTCGCTAATGGCCAAAATGTAAGCAACGGACAAAATAACCAGCCAACAGAATCGAGTGCCAGAATCCTGCAACAACTAAACATGATTGACTAAGAAGAAAAATGATCTCGTCAAATACTAAGCAATTCAATTGTACCCAGTCCTTTCATCGAACCATTTAGTGGTTGTGGCAACTATAATTTCCCGACCACTCGAAAACATTTCGAAATAATTACTTGGTTGTGTCCAATAGGACATACAAGCCTAGCCGAGTTGGGGGCCTTGGGGCCTCTTCAACACGAAAATCATTCGCACGGGTGCCCACATTAAAAACATGCCATGTGCCCCAGATGAGACAACCGTCCGAACAGAGATCTATCGACAACTAAAATTACAGGGTCGTGACATCAAATAAACCAGAGAAAGGCAACCACGTTATTACTATGATCGGTGGGCACAATTAATTCCCGACATGAAGACACCAATAATGGCGCCAACTACATAACTTGTTCTTAATAATGACAATAGATATAAAATTGAAACCAAAAGAAGTCAAATTACAGTGGTCTAACCCCATGATAATTCGAGAAAAGTAACCATATGTAGCAAATTTCTATCGCTAAAAGAGCAGATAAATCATGTTTATGAAACAATATGTAAATCTAAAAGATTGCTGAGCACCTGAAACAAAACTACGAGTAGCAGCTGATGCTCCGGTGCTATTTAATATTTAGAATAAAGAAATGATAAATGAAGTAAAACCCACACTGCACAACAAGAGAAATATATCATCTTGGTATAAAATTAATTGGTTTCTCCAAGAAAAACCCTAATTCCACTGAATTGCTGTCCGTCTCGCTGATAAAAATTCCAACTTTCTGTTGCAAAACTTATCTTCTCAGCAAAAACAGCACATTTGAAGCCTAAAAAGCTCCTAACCTAGAGATCAAAGTGCATACATTGCATATAGATCAAAATAAACCCAAAAAAAACGCACCACCAGCTCAATCCACCAGCCAAAAACCCTAAAAATCCCGCCTTCGCACCAAATCTCACGAATTCGACTCCTGCCCCCTAAGATCTGGCACTATTTATTTCGATCGGGAAAAAAAAAGTGGGAAAGCGAGCGAATACTCCACGAGAGCACGTGAAACGAGGCTCCTCCTGATCGCGAAAGAGAGTTAGAGAGAATGTGGTGTGGGGATCGAGACGGTACCTTAGAGAAACGCCGACATGCCTAATTTGAGATCTGGGTCTTCTTTTTGTGGAGAAGAGTGCAGTGCTTCTTCCTTCCTCCTCCTCCAGCACCAGCAGAGCGAGTACTGAAAATAAAAAGGAAGAACAGCGGTAAGAAGGAAAAAAAAAAAAACAGCAAGGTGCGAGCAGAGGTGTGGGGCCCACTTGCAATTACTACGTGCACCGAGAATTGTTGACCCAGGAAAGGACCCACTATGATGGGTCACTAGCGGGCCGGTCCTGACGAGGGTTCTGTTGGTGCACACCGGGCGGTAAGTATAAGCTCGTTTCGTCAAAGAGCGTTTTCGTTTGTTTAAGTATGATTAGATATATTTTTTCCCGCCCATTACTTTTGCTTGATTAGCGTAATGCAGTGCACGTGAGTGAGGGATCTGAGTACCACCCAGTAATCTTTCCTGCGGCACGTATCTCTGTGTACGTCTCATACTAAATATTTGTTTAGTATTTGTTTATTTGAGGATACAAAAAGAATTTTGTATGCAACTATATATATATATATATATATATATATATATATATATATATATATACATATATATATATTCTACTGTATAATAGGAAAACTTGGATGGTGAAACTTTTAAATTCCAAAAATATTCTTGCATGTCTATACTAATTAAAATTGTTCATTAATCTATTCTACTATATAATAGAAAAACCCTTGCATGTCTATACTAATTAAAAATTGTTCATTAATCTATTCTACTATATAATAAAAAAAATTGGATGGTGAAACTTTTGAATTCCAAAAATACCCTTGCATGTCTATACTAATTAAAAATTGTTCATTAATTTTCTATTCTACTATATAATAGAAAAACTTGGATGGTGAAACTTTTGAATTCCAAAAATACCCTTGCATGTCTATACTAATTAAAAATTGTTCATTAATCTATTCTACTATATAATAAGAAACTTGGATGGTGAAACTTTTGAATTCCAAAAATACCCTTGCATGTCTATACTAATTAAAAATTGTTCATTAATTTTAATAAAGATAACTTAATAATTAGGAAGACTACCCTTTGGTTTTGCTAAAAAAAATTTCTAAGTTAATTAAAAGAATGTTAAAATACGTGCAAAGTACGTACAAATATGCTAGTATATATATATATATATATATATATATATATATATATATATATATATATATATAGAGAGAGAGAGAGAGAGAGAGAGAGAGAAAATAAGGGAGGTGGGGTGCCACCTCACGGTGAGGTGGCACCATGTCACTCCTCCATGCTATCATTATGCACTTTGGTGCAAGATGATAGCATAGGGATGTGACATGTAGCCACCCTCCATCTGGTAGCACCTCACCTCCCTCATTCTCATATATATATACCTCACCTCCCTCATTCTCATATATATATATATATATATATATATATATATATATATATATATATATATATATATATATATATATATATATATATATATTAGAAATAAGTTCACTGAAATGGCGTACAAGACTTGCGCCGAATTACAAAGCTTACAACAACACTTCTCATTACATTTGATAGCAACTGAAACATCTGCCTTATAGGCTTATATTGATACTTGATACATTGAATTACAACTGGATATGCCGATTTGGCTTACAACTCACTGTTACAACTGATATTCCATGTTTCATACATTATATCCTTTATAAGCAGAAGACATCATCTTTTGCAATGAGAATATATGTATGTCCAACAAATCTTCGATGCCGCAGGACTAACCAAGCCAATCTTCGTGTACAGAATTTTTCAAGCATGAGCACACGCATAAAGGGTCTTCCTCTTCTGATCGCACACATTCCATTAGACATAGCTCCACCAGCGAGCCACATTCCAATACTCATTCCATCCGGCCAAGTAAGAGAGACTGCATCAGTCTCAAATCCCTTGGTTTCTAACACAAGTCACGGTCCAACATTTTTTATCGTGTCCAACAAGCCAACAAAATGTTTCGTGCGAAACGGAATATTATATTACACAGTCTAATATTTGGTGTATAATCTCACTATAAGAAAAATAACCTTTTACGACATTAAAATTAAGACATACATAAATAGTATGTCGTAAATAATTAATTCACGGCATGCATTTTAATGAATGTCGTAAAAGAGGTTAGAATATAATTTGGTAGGGTATTTATGGCATGGATTGAATGCCGTAATTTTTTATACACAAAGAAGGCATACAATAGATGTCATAAAACCCGAAAAAAAAGAAGAAGCAGATTTTATTTCACCCTTAATATACTCTCCCCGCGAAACTTTTCAGAAACCCCGCTGTTTCGTGCCCTAAAAAAAATTTCCTCCCAATCTCGCGCATACTTCCTCCCCTCCGTGCATTCCCCTAATTTCACCCTTCTCCCCCCCCCCCCCCCCCCCCCGCGCATACTTCCTCCCCTTCGTGCATACTTCCTCCCCTATGCGCTGAAGTTCTCCCCCTCTCAGCGCATGCTTTCACCAAAAAAGGTTCGACTTCTTCCTCTTCTATTTTGTTTCTGTCGTTTTTTAGGGAAGCTCGTAGTCTGGCTTCTTCCTCTTCTTCTTTTGATTTTTTTTTAATTTGTGCTCAGATAATAGCAAGGGCGGTGGAGAGGCATACAAATTTGTGAGCACACTTGTTACTCTAATTTTCCACTTTATATATAGGATTTTATTCTGATTTTTTTGTTATTTTGGGTTTATAGGAAACCCACGGCTACAGTGAGCACATCTACGGTTGTTATTTAGGCATACAAAATTTTACTCTGATTTCAGACTAATTTTTTGTCGGTTTTGTTAATTTTGGTTTTATAGGCATACAATTTTTTTTTGTTATTTAGGCTTACAAATTTGTGAGGACATCTACACGGCTGAAGAAACTTCAAAAACTCGATTACAGTATTTCAGGTTCAATCTTCTTACTCCAAGAAAATTAATTTTAATTTCACATTTTTGTTCTTGTTTTAATTTGGGATTAGTATTTTATAAATTTGTGTATATATCACCATTTAGAATCATGTATTGAAAAAGCTTTTCATTTCATATCATGGACTTGTTTTTATTTTGTGTCATATATCATTTGCTTTTGTTATTCGTGAAACCGTTGAACTATAGAGCATGTTTGTAAGAAAAGTTCTTAAAATCCCTTTGACTCAACCCTAGCATTTCCATTTGAAACTGAAAAGTTGATTCAACCCTAGCATTTCCCTATTACTCATGGTTCACACATAACTGGCATCGAGTGATGTAACACCTGTAGTTGTGCTTAACTGGAATACTTTCTGTATATAAGGTTCAAAATCGCTCTTGACAATTCACTTTTTATATATGCGATTAAAATTAGTTTGTGTACATCGAAATTGCAATTATTAGTTAATGTACATCTCAATCTGAAATTGTCAGGTAAACTCCTAGCTAAAACATTAGCTAGTTAATCATTTATTTGTACATGAATCTTAGACTTACCTTTTGAATAGTGAAGTAACTAAAAGTTTTTTAGCCACCCTTTAGCAGGTTATAATTTATGAAAGTGGGTCATACACAATGGAAAAGACTGGCTACGCTTTAAAATGTTACTATTTATTCCTTAAAACCATAAACATTACCATATAAGACTACTTGTTGCTTTCTATTAATATAAGATTATGTGTGGGGGTTTGTTGTTATTTGTAGAGATTCAAAAACATATCAAAATGGAGCACAAAGGTTTGCCGATACAATTCAAGCTAGTAAGGGAAATCCAGAAAAAATTTAGTGTCCTTGTTGTCGATGTTTAAGTCATCGATTTCACCATTTTATATGGTTTATGAGCACCTAGTCATATTTGGGATGGATCCTACATAAGATAAATGGGTCTTTCATGGAGAAAGTTCAACTGCAACTTGAGACGAAGCTTTTGAAATACCTGAAGCATATAAAATGTTTAGAGATGCAAATTTTGAAGATAATTTTTTTAAGACAATGATAATAGTATAGAACCTGCATATGAAAGAAGAGATGCAAATTTTGCAAATCTTGTGAAGGATGCTGAACTTCCTTTGTATGATGGATCCACTTACACAAAGATTGCTGCAGTTGTTGTCCTATACAAGTATAAAACTAAATATAGTCTCACGGACAACGGTTTTAATGAACTTCTTGAGATGCTTGGCAAAATTCTACCTCAAGACAACAAACTTCATGATTCTTTGTATTCAGTAAAGAAGCTACTTAAAGATTTTGATCTAGGTTATGAGAAGATACATGCTTGTGTTAATGATTGTTGTTTATTTAGAAAGGAAAAGGAACATATGAAAACATGTCCAAAATGTGGGGCTTCATGGTGGAAAGTTGATGTGCGCACCAAGAAGATTTAAAATAGAGTTCCTGCAAAGGTGTTGAGGTACTTTCCTGTAATAACAAGATTTCGGAGATTGTTTAAATCACAAGAAAAGGCAGAACAATTAAGATGACATAACACTCATAAAAGTCATGATAGAAAGATGCGGCACCATGTTGATTCAATGGCCTGGAATACGATTGATAGTAAGTGGCTTGATTTTGCATCAGATCCACGTAATCTTAGGCTTGGCCTTGCATCAGATGGATTTAATCTGTTTGGTGATCGTAGTACTCAATATAGTTGTTGGCCTGTTATTTTGGTTGCTTATAATCTGCCCCCTTTCTTATGCATGTCAAAGAAAAACTTGATGTTGACGTTATTGATCCCTGGGCCTAAGCAACCAGAAAATGACATAGATGTATACTTGGAGCCACTGATAGAAGATTTGAAAGAGTTATGGACCAATGGTGTGAGTGTTTTTGATTCATTTAGTAAATCTATATTTAATTTGAAGGCTATTCTAATGTAGACAATAAATGACTTTCCGATGGAAATTTATCTGGATATTCCACAAAGGACAGAGCAGCATGTCCAATATGTGGAATTGAGACATCTTCAAGACGATTGAATCATCGTCAGAAGCATGTATACATGGATCATAGACGGTTTCTTGCGCACAATCATCTGTTTTGATTAAAAAAGTCTTGGTTTGATGGAAAAGAAGAGCACAGAGGTAAGCCTAGAGCACTAATAGGTTCAGAAGTTTTTGATGTAGTAAAGAACCATGTCAATAATTGGGGAAAACCAAAAAAAGAAAAGGAAGAAGCAACAAGAACCAAACATTGATTCAATATGGCCTTGGAAGAAGAAATCAATTTTCTTTGAGTTACCTTATTGGAAGGTATTATCATTACCCCCTTTCTCTCTCTCACTATATATATATATATATATATATATATATATATATATATATATATATATATATATATATATATATATATATATATATATTAGATTTATATATATATATATATATGTATATATATTAGATTTCTTTTGAATTATGAATTTAATACATTTTTTATATGATGTTTCAGGGTTTGATATTGCGACATAATTTGGATGTGATGCACATTGAGAAGAACATTTGTGAGAGCATTATTGGCACACTCTTGAGTATAAAGGGGAAAACAAAGGACGGACTAAATTCTCGTAGAGATATGGCCGAAATGGGTATAAGGAAAGAACTACATGCTGAAAAAATATGGGATAAGTTTCGATGGACGGCGGGCTCTTTTAATTTATCAAAGTCGGAGAAGCAATTATTTTGTGCAAGGCTTGAAAATTTACGATTGCCTGATGGTTATGGCTCCAATATTTCAAATTGTGTGTCATTGCAAGATTCTAAGACTTTAAACCTCAAATCTCATGATTGTCACATCCTACTCCAATAAGTCTTGTCAGTAGCATTAAGAGGACTTCTACCAAAGGGTGCAAGAACTGCAATATTTCGACTTTGTTCATTTTTTAATGAATTATGTCAAAGAGTGATCGATAAAAACAGATTGGAACAACTTGAAACTGAAGTTGCAGAAACTTTGTGCTTGTTAGAAAGATTTTTTCTACCATCATTTTTTGATGTTATGGTGCATCTCACAATTCATCTTGCACGAGAAGCTCGAATTGGTGGGGGGTACAATTTCGTTGGATGTACCCCTTTGAGAGGTAATAATCTATATTTTAAATTAATAATAAACTTATAAATTATTCTATAATGTTCTAATATTAGCTTTTAATTAGATCTATGAAGGTTCTAAAAAGATATGTTAGAAATCGTTCACGACCTGAAGGATGTATAGCAGAAAGGTATCTTGCTGAAGAGTGCTCAAGTTTTTGTAGTGGGTACATAAAGCAAGCTGCTGAAATTGGAGCTCAAAGTAGACGCAATGATAATTTTGAGAATGAAACTATCGGAGAAGGGAGGCCAATTTCTAAGGAAAAAACAAGGAGTATGTCTTCTGACATGTTAGTGATAGCTCATCGCACTGTTTTATTTAACAGTTCTGAAGTCAAACCGAACATTAAGTAAGTATGATACCAAACTATAACTTATTTTCACTTTCTAAGATCTCATGTACTTATGTTTTAATATCAGAATGCATTTAGAGGAACTTAAGCATTTGGATAGGCGTCTTTTAAAGAGTGAAAGTCTGCTACAAAAGAGACATACAGAGACTTTCATAGGATGGCTATCAAATAAAGTCAAAACCAGTCAAGTTGGCACTATGTCGAGCACATTAAGGTGGCTAGCATGTGGACCTAAAAAGGATATAATGTCATTCTCAGGTTATGTTATCAATATTGGTCACAGATTTCATACAAAAGATGCCGAAAAAAGCACACAAAACAGTGGTGCTTCTATTGAAGCAGAAACAATTTGTCGATCTAGTGCCAGAGACACATCTCACATCATTGGAATAGTATCTTATTATGGGGTTATTAGAGGCATAATTTTGCTTGACTACTATAATATTCAGGTTCCTTTGTTTCAATGTGATTGGGCAAACATAGAGAATGGTGTCAAAGTTGAAGAAGGATTTACCTTGGTTAACCTTCACCAAGGGCAAAGTCAATTTGAAAAAGATCCGTTTATTTTAGCATCACAAGCAAAGCAAGTTTTTTATTCAAAAGATAGTGATGCATTACATTGGTATGTTGTACTAAGAGCACCACCACGAGGTTTTTATGAGCTAGAAAGCTTTGAAGAGAGTGCGTACATGCCATGTGCACCATTAGATGCACTACAACTTGATCCGAATCTTGATGGTGAAAGTTATGTAAGACACGATTGTGAGAAGATGACTTCGGATGAGGTAAATAATTACTATTTTGATATACATACATCCCATTATCTCGTATTAATTAATCTAAATGTTTTACTAAACAGATCGAAGATTAATCTCAACGACGAAGGCTTTTCCAAACAGATTGAATATTACTAAACAAATTAAAGAGTCCTAAGTGTTAGCTGAAAGAAAACAGATATGTTATTTTAGAAGTATCACATGTGAACTTGCTGACACTTTATTATATGTAATTTGTTCCGGTTGTTTTTGAAACTATCATACTTTGTGATTTTAGGTGAGTTTTGTTTCACTGATTTCAATGAACAATGCTATAATTGTTGTGGTCACTAAAGTATTACTTTGTACTACAACAGTACAATAGAATACTGAACTGCAATGCAGAAAGGAATCATATATATCTCAATGTTGCATGATATGCATGACTTATAGTGGTTATAAATGAATCCTTATGCTTTCTCACTGTTCTTCAGGTGTTATATTTGTGCTCTGTCATATTTGTGCTCTGGATTCTTTACCAGAGTCTCTCTAGTAGGTAACATCTAATCTCTCGATTTCTTGAATGTATGAGTATAATATTTGGGTTAGCCTTGCTCATCAAAGCTGGATTGGCTTTCGATTTGTGTGAAATCAATTAGCTGTGTTGGCCATGCTCTGGGTCATAAATTATGAAGGATACATGGTGACTAATTATAAGAATCATGTGCATATGAGTATCAGATTTGGGTTAGCCTTGCTCATCAAAGCTGCATTGGCTTTCTATTTGTGTGAAATCAATTAGCTGCGTTGGCCATGCTTTCAAAAGCTACACAAGAAATCAATTAACTTATCTTAAAGGAAAAATATGAAAACACCAAACAACTCATGTTCCTTTCAGATAGAAGTACAGGCAAGTTGTAGTGTAGTGATGCATTTTGAGAGCTGTTGTAGTGTAGTGGTACATTTTGAGATAAAATTTTGGATGGGACAGAAGTATAGGCAAATTTTTCAGAACATTGCAGGTGTGTTCCAGTCCTTGTGCACTACAAGAGAGAAAGTAAGCATGTGTAGCAGCCGCTACAGTCTGGCTTGCGTAATGTGCAACAGTTATGCTAATATGAATTTGATGTCAAATGTGTACAGGTAATATGCCAAATAGTAGAACTTTACGTAATTCAACTTTCAACATGCGTTACTAATATATAATGGGCAAGCTTATTTGCTCATGAACTGATCTAGAACTGGTTAAGTATTGCTCATCTTTAAGGTTATCTCTGAAAGTGCAAGTTTTTTCAGATGACTCAATATTTGGTCCTTTCCACCAAGTTACAAACAATGCTACCTCCCTCTCATCTTTAAGGTTATCTATTGTTGATCAAACTGTTGCCTTGATCTTCTCTTGTTCTCTCAGCAAATTGTTCTAGATCAGTATCAGTGAACCATTGCATATATGTGTGTATCAGAACAGTGCAAGTGTGTTCTAGTCCCTGTGCACTATAAGAGACAAAGCAACTGTGAAACCCGCTTTCTGGATTTATATTAATTATTGGATATTTAAATTAATTAGGATTATTAGTTTAGTTATTATTATTATTATTATTATTATTATTATTATTATTATTATTATTATTATTATAATAGTCGGATCAGGAAAAACATTATTTTTTAAAAAATTAATTATGGGATCTTTGATTGCTGCCTGTCGTGATCCCGTGCCCGGGATCCGACCCCGACCCAAACCCCATTTTTCCCAAATCCCGTTTTCCGAGCCCATTCTTAAATCTTTTTATGTAATATATATATATATATATATATATATATATATATATATATATATATATATATATATATATATATATATATATATTTGTTTTTTTTTGTATATATATATATATATATATATATATATATATATATATATATATATATATATTGGTTTTACTTAATATATATTACTTAATATATATATATTAAGTAAAACCAATATATATATATAAATATATATATATATATATATAAATATATATATATATATATATATATATATATATATATATATATATATATATATATATATATATATATATATATATATTGGTTTTACTTAATAAAAAAATATAAAACAAAATAAACCCAAAGCCCAGCCACTCTCAAACCATATGACCCATTCCCTCTTTTCCATTTTCTCCTTTCCACGTTCTCAACTCCCCCTACATCTCTCCCTACCACACACTTAATATTAACTACCACCACCAGCACCCCATTATTTTCTTCCTAACTCACAAACTCACTATGACTTCCTCACTCTACTTTTCCCCTCTCCAACACCAGCATATTGTCCCCTTTCATCCGTCTAGCCTCCGACCTCTGTGCGCTGCCCGACCGGCCGTGCCAGACCCGCCTACCTTCCGTCGGACTTCCGTCGGTCGCACGTATGCCAGCGCCTATCCGCGCGCACGACAGCGCCTCCCGCGTGTTGTCCGGCCTCACCGGCCCCGCAGCCTCCGGCCGTGTCTCCGTCGTTCAGCTTGTAGCTCCCCGCTTTCGATAGGCGACGAAACTTCATAATATGCTTGCGCCGAGTCAGATCGGCCGGGAACTTAGATGGCCATCTGACTCGATCGCTAAGCTTGGTAAACGATAACGCCTTGGGGCATCGATTCAAATCGATTTGGACGAAAGTTACGAGAATCAATCCAACTAATGGAACGACTTCTGTTGGAATAAGTCCAAGATACAGCGGGCTGCGTCTCGACGAGTGAGCTCTCTATAAGAGTCCCTTCGACGGGACCGGACCGTTGTATGGTTTTCTTGGAGCTTTGCCGCTGGGCTTGATTGAAGTGCTTTTGCGTCGTTTTCATGGATGTAGTTACAAATTTCGATACAAGGGGAAAAGAAGGAAATCTAACAAAGTGTTGGTGCCATTGCAGGAGCTCGCGTAACTAAGGATTGACGTTGCGTAGCGCTTCGACGACCCGCACGAAGCAAAGTAATCGGTGGGTGATTTGGCCCCTTCTTTTCTACTCTGTCCCGTAAACTTATTCCTTGCCTCGAATTCATTCAAATCGAACGATGCCAAGTTAATTGCATGCCAATCCACTAAGTCCAAGAACTCGGAAAAAACGTATCAATTTAGAGTAATTCACTCTGAAAATACAAGTCTATCACATAAACCAGAAAGTTTACGGTTCTAGTAAAAAGATAGACTATTTTACGTGCAGCAAAATATTATGAAACTTCGATCGTGGGTTATGATGCCTCGGACAATTTGATGCCTACGGGACGCTAAATCGGGAGTATGACTTGGGGAAACATGAATCGTTGCATAAGTTGGGGCAAATGATAATACCGTTCAATACTGTCCGTGCTATACAAAACTGTTGCATATGTTAAACTGTTCACGTATTAGCATGGTCATGGACAGCTTGTGCACAAGTTGATATTTTTCCTCGAATCGATATTCGGGGCATCGGAATCGAATCGACCTAGGGGGAATGAATAATCGTACTTCGGTACTAATGCATTGCGGGACCGTCAGTCAGGCTTGCAACCTAGACTGAGCGGGCCGAAATGCCGTTGAGATAGTCCCACGTGAAGTGTAACATCAATAACCGCATATAAGATAGTAGCATGCTCACCTATTGTCTTATACAGGTGTAAATATTATCTCTGTATTTTCATGCAGGGACGAGCACGGCCGTGGTAAGAAATATGATAAACTGCTATGGTTCACTGTATGTTTTATTACGCAAAGATGGCTATCGAACATGAACTGAATTCATTTAGTTCTAATAGAAAGATAACTCTAAAGCATGCCTACCCTAACAATCAGAATCGATTTAGACGAGTGGGTTCGTCTCGTCCACTTAGCAAGTGTGCTAATCCCATTCCTCCAATTTCCCCAGGTGCGACGGGTACGCCCAACTAAACTGGAGCTGAAGTACGGAGAGACGTTTTGAAGCTCTTCCTATGCTGAAGTATTTTGAAGCCAATTTAAGTCGACGGCTTATGTATAAAGGGGCGAATGTATGGGACGGCAATCGTTAGTTCAGGCAACTTGTCGAATGTATTTTCTTCTGTTTTCAATCAATGTAGCCGCAACGGCATCCAATGTAATTATGACTTGTACTTCGTTGCAAGCTATGAATGAAAAGTATTTCTATCTTCCTATACTGCGTCTTAAATTCTGATGTGATTTGTGAAGTTTCAACTTGGCGTATTAATACAAAAAGCAACATAATATTCTTGCCTTGTACGAGTACAATTCCAGACTAGTACGGTATCACGTCTTAGCAAGGACGATCGAGATCGGCAAAGTAACACCGGGGACGAACGGTTTGTCGACTCGGGGCATGACAAATTGGTATCAGAGCTCAGTTATATTTTCTCGGATTTTTGAAAGATGTTTCATTGTTGGAATGTTCGTTGCGATGGCTCGATTGAATGCTTGTCGACATGCTGCGTGAAATAAAAGTTCCATACAGGTAAGCCCGTAGATATTTTTGAAAAATACTAACGGGTTTACTATGTTTTGTAGGAATGACTAAGAAAAGAAACAATCCCGCCACAACCCAAACTATAGATAGTACGTCGAGCACAAAAAGCACCGGGCCTAGCGAGACGACTATGGAGAAGATGCTACAGTTGATGGAACTGCAGCAACAGCAGCTTCAGATACAATTTAAAGCCCAATTTGAGGCGCAACAGAAACAGATGAATGCTCTGACTCAGATAGTGAGCAGAAAGGCGGGCAATACCAAGACGACAGACGAAGAGCCCGAGGAAAAGCAAGGCGACCAAGAAGAAAACGAGGAAGAAGAAACTCAACCGCAAATGATAAATTCTTCTTCCTTGTTCAAGGCAAAGGAGTTCCGCAAGATGAATCCACCAAAGTTCAACGGCCGAGCGGAGCCTGATGTGATCGTGGGATGGCTCGCGGAGATGGAGGACCTGTTTAATCTGCTTAGCATTGAAGGGTCCCAGAGAATAACTTGTGCGGCGTTACAGCTGCAACTGAGGGCGTACGACTGGTGGGCCGCTAAAAAGTAGGAAATCTATGAAGTCAATACAGACGCCACGATTTCCTAGAAAATATTCAAGGAAGCCTTCCTCGAACAGTACGTTCCTCGCGCCGTCCATCAACAAAAAGAAGACGAGTTCATGACGCTGCGACAGGGAAATATGCCTGTCATCGATTATGATTCGAGCTTCTCAAAGCTGGCAAAGTTTGCCGGCGCCTTCCTGCCCAACAAGGAAGCCTGGTGTGAACGCTTCCAACAACGCCTAAATGACGAACTACGAAGGGACGTCATGAATCAAAGGTGCCGAACATACCGTGAATCCTATAATGCCGCTCTTGATAGTGAGCGCATCTTTGGCCGTATGTCGAGTAGAGGCATCCGTAACCACTTCAACAAGCGTCCTAACGACGCCGACGCCCGGGGATCGGAAATAACAAAGCGTCCGAACAGATTCGATGATCGGGGCCATGGCAATCAACACTGCACCAGGTGCGGTAGGCGTAGGCACCGAACCGTCGACTGCGTCACGAGATCTTACTACAAGTGTGGCAAGGTAGGCCATATAGTTACATATTGCCCGCACAAAGGTCCGAATCAACACAACCCACCGAGAAACGTCCCGAATTCGCATAAATCGCCGATACTGCAAGGCGCCTCAATATTTTCAAAAATCGATCTTCGTTCAGGCTATCATCAATTGAAGATCAAGTCCGACGATGTATCGAAGTCCGCCTTTCGTACTCGATATGGTCATTACGAATTCCTAGTCATGTCGTTCGGTTTGACGAATGCCCCAGCCGCGTTCATGGATCTGATGAACCGAGTCTTCCGACCTCAAATCAATAAATTTGTAGTCGTGTTCATCGACGATATCCTAGTCTACTCAAAGAATCGAGAAGAACATGCGAAACATTTGAAGACGGTACTGCAGATTCTGCGTGAAAACAAATTATACGCCAAGCAGAGTAAGTACAAGTTCTGGATGAGTAGCGTGACATTCCTCGGACATGTAATGTCTGCCGAAGGTGTCGCGGTGGACCCAAAGAAGATTGACGCGGTGGTGGATTGGAAATGACCTGCCTCGGCTAGCGACATTCGGAGTTTCCTTGGCTTAGCGGGCTACTACCGTAGGTTCGTGCGAAGCTTTTCAAAACTAGCGTCGCCTCTGACTCGCCTCACCCAGAAGGGAGTAGTATTTGAATGGATCGACGACTGTGAATCCAGCTTTCAAGAGTTGAAGCAACGGCTCGTCTCAGCTCCAATCCTTGCACTTCCAGATGGTCCAGAAGGCTTTCAGATATTCAGTGACGCATCAAAAACTGGCCTCGGGTGCGTACTCATGCAGAAAGACAAAGTCATCTCATACGCTTCACGGCAGTTGAAGCGGTACGAGAAAAACTACTCGACGCACGACCTAGAATTGGCGGCGATCGTCTTTGCGTTGAAGTTATGTCGGCAATACCTCTATGGTATGGCATGCAGAATCTACACAGATCATAAAAGCCTGAAATACTTATTTATGTAACGGGAACTCAACCTACGATAGCAACGTTGGCTCGAACTCATATAAGATTACGAGCTAACGATCGAGTATACGCCGGGTAAGGAAAACGTAGTGGCCGATGCACTTAGCAGAATGTTTATGGGAACACTAGCCATAAATAAGGAGATACGGCGAGACCTTGAAGCGATGGGTATCGAACTCGAAATTGAGTATCGACACCTGCACCTAGCTCAGCTGAAGTTAGGATCAAGCCTGCTTAGCAAGATAAAGACCGCACAGGAGGACGACTCATTCCTGAAGAAAATACGTGAGCTGATTTCAACGGGAAGGGCGACTGACTTTGCGGAAGACGAAGACGGGATGATGCGACTAAAGGAAAGGCTCCGTATTCCTGAAACTGCCGAACTCAGAAAAGAAATTCTGACGGAGGCACATTATACGAAGTACTCGTTACATTCTGGAAGCACCAAGATGTACAAGGACTTGCGCACAAACTTCTGGTGTCACGGCATGAAGAAAGACGTGGCTACCTTCGTATCGCAGTGTATGGCATGCCAGCAAGTAAAGGCGGAACACCAAAGGCCAGGCGGAGAGCTGCAGAACATCGCCATTCCCGAGTGGAAGTCGGACAACATCTTGATGGATTTTATTGTGGGATTTCCGAAGACGCCGCGGGGGAATGATATGATTTGGGTCATTGTTGATCGATTGACCAAGTCGGCTCACTTCATCGTAATTAAAGTAGGATGGAGCGTCGATCGGTTAGCACAAATCTACGTCGATGAGATTGTTCGACTGCACGGGGTACCGGCCTTAATAATTTCGGACAGAGACGGGCGATTCCTATCGCGTTTTTGGACGAGCCTCCAAGCGGCGATGGGGACCAAATTGAACTTTAGTTCGACGTACCATCCCCAAATAGACGGTAAGACAGAGAGGGTAAATCAAATCCTAGAAGACATGCTACGTCTGTGTGCGATCGACCTAAAGACTAGTTGGGATACGCATTTGCCGCTTGCGGAGTTTGCGTATAACAACAGTTATCAGTCGAGCATTCAGATGGCTCCATACGAAGCGCTCTACGGGAGAAAGTGCCGTTCGCCGACATGCTGGGATGTAGTCGAAGAGCGACAAGTGCTTGGACCGGAACTGGTGGAGCAGACCGTCCAAAAAAGTCTGCTTGATTCGAGATAGACTCTGCATCGCGCAAAGTCGACAAAAGAGCTACGCAGATCTTCGTCGATGACCACTAGAGTTCTTGGTCGGGGACCATGTATTTCTGAAAGTAACGCCCATGCGCGGTGTGATGCGGTTCGGCATTAAAGACAAGTTGAGCCCAAGATTTGTAGGCCCCTTCGAGATCATTGAGCGAGTTGCGACGGTTGCTTATCGGATCGCACTACCTCCTGCCTTAGCTGATATGCACGATGTTTTCCACGTTTAACAACTTCGAAAATACGTGCACGATCCAAGTCATGTGATTAGCTTCGATCAGTTGGAGCTACGTACTGACTTGTCTTACTCGGAGGAGCCTATTCAAATTTTGGACCGCAAGGAAAAGGTGCTGCGAAATCGGTCGATATCCTTGGTCTGCGTGCTTTGGCGGAACCATTCAGTCGAGGAGTCGACGTGGGAGATGGAGGCGGAGATGAAGGAGAAGTACCCTGCGTTGTTTCTCTAAATTAAGGTCAGACCTTTGTTCTTAAGTTTCGGGACGAAACTTTTTTTTAGTGGTATATTATGTAGCGCCCCACTTTCGATAGGCGACGGAACTTCATAATATGCTTGTGCCGAGTCAGATCGACCGGGAACTTAGATGGCCATCTGGCTCGATCGCTAAGCTTTGTAAACGATAACGCCTTGCGATATCGTTTCAAATCGATTTGGACGGAAGTTACGAGAACCAATCCAACTAATGGAATGACTTCTGTTGGAATAAGTCCTAGATGCAGCAGGCTGCGTCTCGGCGAGTGAGCTCTTTATAAGAGTCCCTTCGACGGGACCGGACCGCTGTATGGTTTTCTTGGAGCTTTGCCGCTGGGCTTGATTGAAGTGCTTTCGTGTCGTTTTCATGGATGCAATTATAAATTTCGATGCAAGAGGAAAAAAAGAAAATCTAACAAAGTGTTGGTGCCATTGCAGGAGCTCGCGTAACTAAGGATTGACGTTGCGTAGCGCTTCGACGCCCCGTACGAAGCAAAGTAATCGGTGGGTGATTTGGCCCCTTCTTTTCTACTATGTCCCGTAAACTTATTCCTTGCCTCAAATTCATTCAAATCGAACGATGCCAAGTTAATTGCATGCCAATCCACTAAGTCCAAGAACTATGAAAATACCAGTCTATCACATAAACCAGAAAGTTTAAGGTTCTAGTAAAAAGACTATTTTACGTACTGCAAAATATTATGAAACGTCGATTGTGGGTTATGATGCCTCGGACAATTTGGTGCCTACGGGACGCTAAATCGGGAGTACGACTTGGGGAAAAATGAATCGTTGCATAAGTTGGGGAAAATGATAATGCCGTTCAATACTGTCCGCGCTATACAAACTGTTGCATATATTAAACTGTTCACGCATTGGCATGGTTATGGACAGCTTGTACACAAGTTGATATTTTTCCTCGAATCGATATCCGGGGCATCGAAATCGAATCGACCTAGGGGGAATGAATAATCGTGCTTCGGCACTGATGACGGGATCGTCAGTCAGGCTTGCAACCTAGACTGAGCGGGCCGAAATACCGTTGAGATAGTCCCACATGATGTTTAACATCAACGACCGCATATAAGATAGTAGCATGCTCACCTATTGTCATATGCATGTGTAAATATTATCTCTGTATTTTTATGCAGGGACGAGCACGGCCGTGGTAAGGATTGTGATAAACTACTATAGTTCACTGTATGTTTTATTACGCAAAGATGGATATCGAACATAAACTGAATTCATTTAGTTCTAATAGAAAGACAACTCTAAAGCATGCATACCCTAACAATCAGAGTCATTTTAGACGAGTGGGTTCGTCTCGTCCACTTAGCAAGTGTGCTAATCCTATTCCCCCAATTTCTCCAGGTGCGACGGGCGTGCCCAACTAAACTGGAGCTGAAGTACGGAGAGGCATTTTGAAGCTCTTCCTATGCTGAAGTATTTTAAAGCCAATTCAAGTCGACAGCTTATGTATAAAGGGGCAAATGTATGGGACGGCAAGCATTAGTTCAGGCAACTTGTCGAATGTATTTTCTTCTGTTTCAATCAATGTAGCCGCAACAGCATCCAATATAATTATGACTTGTACTTCGTTGCAAGCTATGAATGAAAAGTATTTCTATCTTCCTATACTGCGTCTTAAATTCTGATGTGATTTGTGAAGTTTCAACTTGGCGTATTAATACAAAAAGTAACGTAATGTTCTTGTCTTGTACGAGTGCAATTCCAGACTCGTACGACATCACGTCTTAGCGAGGACGATCGAGATCGGCAAAGTAACACCGAAAACGAACGGTTTGTCGACTCGGGGTGTGACACAGCTCTGTCTCCGGCCCCTCCTTTCCTGTCGTGCACGTCCGCACGAGGCCGACCCGTGCTTCCCTGCCGGCCTACCGCCGTCCGTCCGCCCCGCTCGGCACCTCCCTGCCGGCCATGCCCTAGCCGTCCCGCCTCCTCGCGGACCCCCTCCGGCTCGGATCCCGCCGGCCCGCGTCGTCCCCGTGCGTCCAGCACCCTCGCGGATCCCCGCCGACCGCTCGTTCGTGGGCCCCCATGCCCGTTACCCCTCTTGCGCCTCCTCGGGCCGACCCCCTCCGGCCTGATGTCCCATTGTCCGGCCCGTTCCTGGTCGCAGACCCGCTGTCTCCACTTTTCGTGGTCCATCGGCTCCCTGACCCGCTGTCCGTATTTTTCCATGCGCTGATCCTGCTGTCCGAGCTTCCCCGTACGTTTGCAGCGCTGTTCGCACTTCCAGTGCTGTCCCGAACCGATCCGCATGGATATTTTTCCTATTTTTATTTTACATCTGAAAGCTCTAGCCGAGCACCCGAGGTATAATCTCGTGTCCATGTGTCCCTCCCGTAGTTAGTCGGTGATGATGCGGTCCCGACCCCGTTACGGGGATTGCCATTTTATATTATTGCGTTAGGGGATACGCGATTTCGTTGGTTACGTCGCGGCGTAATTTTTCTTTGGTACTGTGTGCTGTGGATTATATCTTTTTGGGTCTGGGTATTATTTTGTGTGTTATGGTTTAATCCCTTGGGTTGGTTATTGCTTGGGATTTATGTGCTGTGTGTTTGTATCTTAGGCTATGACTTGCCTTGGTGGCTTTGGAGATTGGTATTTGGGTGGTGTGGTTTTGAGTGCTGTTTAGTATTTTGGGTTGTTGTGGGTGTGGGTTTTGTACCGTCTATGTGGCTAGGTCGTCCTAGTTACAGAGGAGGTGCTGCCTAAATTTTCGAAAAAGTATTTAAAAATGATATTTTATAAGTTTAGTAATTTTTGTATATCAAAACCTATTTCTAAAACCCTGGTCCTTGCAAATGGTTTTATTGGTTTTGATTTGGTTAAAGTGTTGGTTAGTTAGTTTCTGTATCCCCTGTAGGCGATGACCGTATCGGTCGGATGAGCCTCGGCGACACGCAAATGCTACAGGATTTTCTGTATGTTGAGGCGTTAGCCAGCAACATGAGATTGCATGACCCAGTCTGGGACACCCCATTTTTCTATAAGTTATATTTAATTTTATTTTAGAACTAGTTACTGGCCTCTAGTATTTTGGGTGCAGGGCCTCGGCCTTCTGATTTGCCGTTTCACGGCACTCAGAGCTCGCCTCAGCCTTATTAATTAAATTAAATTAAATTGTTGTAAGGGCATAAGCCCAGCTTTTCTTTTATTTTTTGTGGCCCTGTAATTGTGTAGCTTAGGTTTTCTATTTTATTTTCTGGTTGTTTGTGTAGCTAGGCACATAATTAAATTGAATATTAATTATTTTTTTGTATAAAATTAATAAGGATTTCTCACATTAAATAAAATAAATACCGAAACTACTAATAAATTAATAAATTCATGTTTTCCCATTTAAAGAAATTTAGTTTTATATATATTATTAAAATACAAAGTTTTGACAATTAATCGGTAGTTGCTATCTTCCCCAATTAAACCAGTAACAGGCTTATCCAGTTAAATGACAACAAATGTAGCTCGCAACGTTAGACATTTCGGTAGATTAATTTAATAACTTAAAAACTTGACTAGGACCTGCTTCTAGAAATTGTAACTAACACACCTAGATTTGGCTCATCTATGTTTCTAAGTCAGGATTCTCAACTGTAGGATTTCAAGAACATATTTGACTTCCTCTCCGGTACCGACATCCTGTTCCAGTCATTAAACAAAGGCAAGTTACGGTTATGTTTCCGCATTTTAATTAGTAATTGTCATGTTGCATGCTAACCACATTACTATACGGAACCCTCTCCTAGGGTTCAAATATTGATTGATATTGATTATGGGAATATTGGAGGAGTAGTGTAGCGTCTATGACCAATACCCCTCATATTGCATATTGTTATTGTGTGAGCTTACCCCTCTTACATACGGGGATAAGTCGTATCGCATCGCTAGGATGCTATTGTATAACCCAAGCCGGTCATAGACGTTACCTATTCAAATCACATTGTTTCAAATAATGAATTGCTGAAAATTGTTGAAAAATATTGTTTAAAGTATTTCAACTGTTTAAAATTGCATCTTTCCATTATTATTTAGAATGTTGGATATGTACTCGTACTTGCTCATTTCCTGACTAGATCCCCCCCAATAGGTGATATTGATGACGCTGAGCTATTGTACAATAGCTATTATGATCATGTGCTATACCCTGCGGTGTTACCAGAGTCTCCCTTGGAGGACGCGGATCCTGAGGCCGAAGAGCCGGCCGTTTAGCTAGTTGCTATTTCCTTGTTTTCTAGTTTCATTATGTTGGAGATTGTAGACTTTTGGTTTCACTGTTTATTTCAGTATTTTCCTTTCCAGTTATATTTCTCCTTGTTGAATAAAAGTTTTAAATATTCGTAAATTCGTATTGTGACAAATGCAAATAAATGTTGTTGTGAATACCTGCATATAGAACAGCTTACTGCCGCCGTCTCACAACGGTGCAGGCTGAGCATGATCCGGTTCGACCCAATAATTTGGGATCGGGTCGTGACAGCAACCATGATACCTCTTTCTACTTGGAAAGTTGTACATTGGGTATAGTTGATCCAGCTACATATTTGATACTAGTGTGTGCATTTACTAGCTTTCTACTTGGAAAGTTGTACATAATTGGGTATAGTTGGTCCAGCATGAATAGTGGGTCCAACAGATACCTCTTTCTAGCCTGATACTACAAATGTGGGCAGTTACAATCTTTCTACTTTGAAAGTTGTATATATTTGGGTATAGTTGGTCTAGCATGATTTTGATACTACAAATGTGTGCACTTATAATCCTTTTGATATTACAAATGTGTACAAAGAGAGACTGGTGATAGTAAACATGTAGGATACTACAAATGTCTACAAATGTTAAGATACAATTTTTTCTATACTAAAAATGTGCTAACATGTACATGCATTATGCTAACATGAATTTGATATTACAAATGTGTACATATAATATGCTAAATTAGTATAGGTAATATGCTCACATGTACAAATGTGCTAACATGAATTTGGCACTGCAGATCTATTCAGAAAGTCATGAACATGTCAGGATCTGGTGAAGTAAGCTCCATTTTTTACAATATTTTTTAATATTATCATGGTAAAAAAACAATTTTTAGTTTTTATTATGTGCTTGTTTTATGCAGCCTTCCAAAAAAGGTGCTAAAAGAGGAAAGAAACAATGTTTAGTTGCCTTAGCGAAAACCATTCAAAGAGGAAGTGAAGGTGTAAGAATATCAAACGAAGACTCTAACTCTCTGTCTAATATGTCACATAATATACCAAGTGATCAAAATCAATCAAGTCCTAATGTGCTTGAAAAAAAGAGGACTAGGGGTAAATCAAGAATGGATCATATTCGCATGAGAAAAAATCATGTTCCGGTCGATTTCAATGAGAGGGGACAACCAATTGGAGATATGGCACCTGAATTTGCGAGTTTTTTAGGTTCGACATCAAGGGACTTAGTGCCGATGACAATGGAGAATTGGGCAGATCTTTCTGATGATTTCAGACATCAAATTTAGGGACACATCACGGTACTATTTATATGTCGTACTTACATATTAGACTCTTATGTTTTCATTGACGGATATGCTTTTTCTTATAGCAAAAATACATTCTTGATGACTGCCACAAAACGTATGTATTACAAAAATTGGGAAAGTATTGGCGAGATCATAAATCTAATTTGATGAAAAACGTGATGGATCAAGCAAAAATAGTAGGTCTACCACGAGCACTAGCTCTTTTGAAACCTGACAATATACCATATTTTAAAGATTGGAAGGCTTTTGTAATCAAGAGAAGTACTCCAGAATTTAAGGCAAGTGTTGTTGGTTTTACAATATTTTTTTATAAATATTTTCTACTGTTTGTAATATTTATATTTCATACGTAATTAAGGAATGAATTGAAAGATTCAAGAGGATGAGGAATAGTCAAACTTTGTTGCACACAACGAGTCGTAAGGGATATGCTTGCCTAGAGGAGAAAATGGTAACTAAGTGATAATTTGCTTGTTACTTAAAATTTTGTGTTGTTACCTATAAGTCATTTCATTAGTCCTGTTGATTCTTACTCTACCTTTTCTATTTCTAAAAATCTATCTTATAGCGTCAACAAAGTGATAATCCTAATTCTATACAAAGAGTTGATGTTTGGATCAAGGGGCATGAGAGAAAGACTGGTACGTTGAGTGAAGAGGCTAAGAAATTTTTGGTATGTTTCTGTTGTTTATTTTATCATTTGGTTTTATACTTATATCGTTCTAAAATGACCTATTGTACGATTTATTGTTAGGATAACATTAAAGAAGCTCACAAGTCAGCAACACCATCAGAAAAAATTCTTTTCACGATGATGCAGTTTCAAATGTATTTGGCACTGAACGACGAGGAAGAGTAAGAGGTCTTGGCTTTGGGGCGACTCCTTCAAAAGTGGAAGGCCAAAAATATCATCATGACAAAGTCAATAGATTGGAAAATGAGTTGATTGATTTGAGAAATTATGTAAAAAGTATTGCTGAAGAAATCACGGGAGTGAATAATATTGTAAGTTTTTCATTTCGAAAAACTATTTGTTTTTCTCTTTATCATTTGCTGATATGTTCAAATACTAATGTATTTCTTATTTTTGTAGCAATCTGAAAACTTAGGCATGACGAAAAATTCTAGCTCAAAATTTGGTGTTCAAAGTTCTACCAATCGGGAGATTGAACAAACAAGGCAGGGAAAGAAAAGTATGGAAATTCCAAGTTCCCCTAACATTGGGGCAAAATGCAAAATGTTGAATTGGCTGACAGGAAAGGAAGTTGTTGCTATTGGTGAGATTGCATCTACAAATCCTCAAGATTTGGTCCACCATGTGCCTCTTAGAAACAAGTGATATAAACTTTAGGTACATGAAGTAACTGATTATGAGGTGACTTTATATCGGCCGGCTCGTGAGTTTTTTCTTCTACACGAGGCAATATCAAGTACAATCGCATGGCCTATCGAGTACATTATATTCGACTAATGGTCAATCTTTTGAGTTAATGTAGGAAATAATAATGTGCATATTCTCATTGCTAGGGTTTGTTACAATATATATAGTGTCTACATTTGGGTTTATGGGCTATATCTTATGGGCCATATTTTACATTACAAATATAATCTAACACCCCCCTCAAGTTGGAGCATGCAAGTCACAAATGTCCAACTTGGGAAGGAAAGAATCAAACACATGTTTTCCAAGGGGCTTGGTGAAGATGTCAGCCAGTTGAGAAGAAGTAGGAACATGCGAGGCTATTACGGTGCCATCTCGAATAGCATCGCGAACAAAATGCAAATCCACCTCAATATGCTTACTGCGCTCATGAAATACCGGATTCTGAGCCAGGTGCAGGGCTGACTGACTGTCATAATACACCGACATAGCAGACTCCTGGCGAACGCCCAAACACACCAATAACTCCTTCAACCATTTCAACTCACAAACAAGCGCAGCAAGAGATCGGTATTCAGCTTCAGCAGAAGATCGGGAAACAGTTGATTGCTTCTTGGTCTTCCAAGAAATAGGAGACCCCCCCAGAAACACCAACCAGCCTGTAACAGAGCGGTGAGTCAAGGGATAACTGGCCCAGTCGGAATCACACCAACCAGAAAGACGGAGATCACAATCAGCTTTCAAAAGAATACCCTGTCCCGGTGCATGTTTGAGGTATCTGACAACTCTCAAAGCAGCATGCCAATGATCTTGTCGAGGTTTCTGTAAAAATTGAGACAAGACATGCACAGCATAGGCTAAGTCAGGGCGAGTAAACGATAGATAAATCAACCTCCCAACCAACCTCCGATAAGTCTCTGCATCCGCCATCTTTGGACTAGTCGATTCTGCCAGCTTGTGATTGGGCTCCATAGGAAAACCAGCAGGTCGAAGCAAGAACTAACGTACTGTTTGAAAGCATCTAAAGCACCTGTGTCATTACCAGACACAATTATGCCATCCACATAGATCAAAAGATGCAACTCTACCTTCCCATTAAAAAGAGAGAAAAGTGAATAATCGAAATGAGATTGAATAAATCCATATGATATCAGAGAAGCAGCAAGCTTAGCAAACCAACAACGTGGTGCCTATTTCAATCCATATAGTGACTTACGCAGGCGACACACTTTGTTGGGTTCACTATGCGAAAAATCTGGCGGCAACTTCATATACACCTCTTCTGTCAGATCTCCATGAAGAAAAGTATTGTGCACATCCATATGGTGCAAAGTCCAGCCTCTCACAGCTGCAACAGCCAAGAATGCCTGAACTGTAGGCATCTTAGCTACCGGGAAAAATGTATCTGAATAGTCGATCCACTCAACCTGATGATTACCGAACACAACCAGCCGTGCCTTTAAGCGCTCAATACTGCCGTCGGATTTGTACTTTATTTTGTACACCCATATACTTCCCAATGCTTTCTTTCCAGGAGGCAAATCGATAAGATTTCATGTTCCATTATCTTCCAGAGCCTGTATTTCGGTTTGTATAGCCGCGCGCCAGCCCGAATCTTGCGAGGCCTGGCGATATGAAGTAGGCTCAACACCTGCAGTGATAGCTGCAAGAAAATCTCTGTGTCCAGCAGTAAATATGTCATAACTTAGAAATTATGTTAGAGGATACAAAGCACCTGAGGAAGTGACGGGAACAGGTGAACTGTGGTGAAGGGGAAGACTTTTACTTCTAACAGCATTCGTCACAAAATCCTGTAATTGCACTGGCTGTGATTTCTTTCTCATTCCTCTTCCCAATACTACCTCGTCGGGCAGCTCGGGCAACATTGTATCCCCTGTATCATCAGTAGTATCCGCATCACCCCCAGCGGACTCTCCTGTCAACACTTCTGTATCTACATGTGCATCCTCGCCACTCGGTGCCGAGCCACCATCAACCACTCCTGTAACACCCAGTTTCTGGAATGAGGGTATTTTTGAAATTTTGTATTTATAAATATTATTTAATCGTATTTATTTTATATTATAATTTTTGGTGATTTTTAATTATTTTTAAAACCAATTTAAAACTGTTTTAAGTCATGGCTTGTGATTTTGATGCCTTGCTAGTGTAACCTGAGAGACTGCCTAACCTAGAGCCTGACCATGTCATTAGGATGATTTAATTATTATTTTTAGCCTAGGGGTATTTTGGTCATTTGGCCTCTTTGAATTATTTCATGATTTATTGCTCTGGTGATTGTTGATTTTGATTTTGACTAGCTGTGACTTAAGCGACTGTCCTAGATTTTGACCTTGACCTTGGTGACTTAGTCAATATGGTATGGACCCTAATCTAACTCTAGTTGGGCTTGGTTGACTTAAGTTGGCTAAGTTTCATGAAGAGAGTAGGAGGATTTTTGCATTGGACCATAGGCTAAGGACTTGAGCTAGTTAGCTAGTGCAACTTGGCCCATAGCCATTAGACTAAACCCTAACCCTAATTTTCCACTTTATGACCAGCCACTAGGGCTCCCCCTTCCCTATAAATAATCTCTTCCATGTTCTTGCCTCTTTTATTAAATTTTCATAAGTTTGAAGAAAGAGGTAAGAGCCTTCTTCCCCAATCCATAACTTCTTCATTTCAACTCCTTTTTGGCTCAAATCTTTTGCATTAGGTTCTAATTGATCCCTACTTTATGTTCATGGAGAGAAATCTCAGGTTTGAATCAATTTGGAGAGATTGGCTAGCAAGGAGGAATCTCCCCATTTGAAACTTTTCCAAGCTTTTTGCACATATAGGTAAATCCCTATTCTCTCCACCAAATTTTGTTTTCTTTGCATGGATAGGAAGCCCTAGGTGTCCCCTAGCCGTAGGTATTGGTTTTGTGTCAATTCGTGTCCGTTTGGTGTCCGTATCGGACACGTATCAAGGTGTCTATGCATGTGCTTGATGAAATGCCACAAGGATTTATTTTTCATATTTTTGAATTCTAATTTCATGGATCTCTAGTTCTAGGTTTGTGTAGCAATATTTGTGAAGACTGAGTTTATTTTCGTGTCTTTTTCGTGTCGGTTTTGGACACGCACACGCACGCAGCAGGCTACGCACAGTGCCTTGATGCTTGGGCACTGTAGCGGACACAACACGACACGTATGGACACGAAAATTTGTGGACACCTAGACCACGTGTCTGACACGACACTGACAAAATTTCAGGCCATATGGTTGAGCGGTTTGGGAGAAATCTCGACCGTACCGTCTCGACCACACGCACACACACGCGCACATGTGCCACTGATACGCACTTCGTGCGGGGACACGAGGACACTTGGACTCGTGTCAGGCTACCCTAACTCTAGCCCTATGTCATGCCCCAGAACCAAAATACTGGAGAGCGGGGGCAGACATAGCCAGCTACGTATAATGAAATGGGATCCACCCCACTATACGGTCACGGCTGTCTAGATATATGAGGGTTTATCTACAAGCCATCAGTCTCTTAAGGTCAACAAGCCTAGTGTCTCAATCACAAGCAAGTAAATAGAGTTACAAGATGTAAGATCACCAAATATACAATAGTAAGGCGTCCCAAACATTACATATCCAGCTGATCATGAAGCTAGTCATTACAAAATGTGAGGACTAGCAAGAGTTTAGTCATACATGATCAACCCTAGGTTGCCAATCATGTTACAGCCCGTAGGCAGACAGTAAGTAAAAATGTACACGAGCTAACACTGGCTCGGCGGCTAAACGCCTCAAAAGAATAATTTTACAATAGAGTGAGAGAGCAAAAATAAACCCACTCGTTGCCCTGGTTACGCCTGGTGTTCACCATCGGGCTGGAAAACCGGTAGATCCTCTGGAACTGCTCTGGTATCTGGCCATACAAAACTAGCTGGGTCAGACCCCAGAAAGAGCAAGTGCCACAAAGGAGACTTCACTTAGGAACTAAAACCAGCAATCAGCACAAGAGTAATAATATAAAATAAGGACAACAATTAAGGAAAAACAAGGCAGGTGATATACGATGGGATAACCATGGGACTATTCAGATAACCAGGTTACAACCCGTAAACCAAACAAGGACCGGGGTTGTAACCCTTCGTCTGAACAGAACTTGGATTCTCCTACCATTTATCGGCAGGATAAATGTAAGAAATCAGGACATATAATAATCTTGTACAGGATCAAGACAAGAATAGACTGGTAAACTTCATCCAACATTACACGGCCAAGCAATAAGTACGGCTTGATACTTTAACTAACTAGGATTATCACAGGCCTAATTACTAACAAGATACAATGAGATTATTCCACAGCCACAAGCCCTGCAGACCATCCAGGCTATCCGGACGCAATTGGAGTTGAATTCAAGTGGGTACATCGTCCAGGAAACGCATGTACCCTTAGGTGACTTAGAGGGTGCAACACATGACAGTGTGCTGGAAATGTACCCTACTCGACGACAGGCTACAGATCCCAAGTGGGGCGCCCAGATAACGGGATTGCCTGTAGCTGGAAAATCTCTTCATGACTACTGGATTTATTCTAGTTGTTAGCCTTAATTGATTTCAGTGGATAACCCTGACCGTGGTACTCAGGGGTCCCCGTCCTAGACATGATGCAGGACAAGACGAGTTCATTTGTACAAGCACAATCGTCCACGGTGTCCAGTTCATTCAATCTTGTCATGTCGTGTTAGCCGTCGCAACAGCATTCGAGATATACCGTGTCAGGTTCATCATGTCAAGAGTGCGCCACGGCGGGCCACTATCAAGAATTATCATGTCAAGTTACCATGTCAAATTGTCAAGTCAAGTTATCATGTCAGTAGTGCACCACGGCGGGTCACCATCAAGTCATGTCATTATTAAGGAGGGAAGAAACTTGAGCAATTAAAATAATAATATAATATAAAATATATATTCTTGAAGCCAAGGAGAAACTCTACAACTTTCATGTTGGAAGTGGGAAGAAATTCTGACCACAATTCACACAAATAAGACATTTAAACAATCAAAGTGGGACCCATGTGGTCCAAAAGTGGGAGAACAAACATGCGGTCAAAGAGAGTGGGAGGCCACCCATGCGGCCAACCAAGGCATATGCGGCCAGAAAATAGCTGAAAGGGCCATGCGGCCAGCAAGAAATTCTTATGCAACCAGAAAAGACAAAGAGAGTGGGACCCGCAATTAATGCAAGCTCCCACTCAAGCAAAAGGAAAGGACACGTGGCCACTCAATAATTAATGCAGCAAGGAAGGAAATTCACGTGAACCATTTAATTGATGATCCACGTGAGGCAATGATTACATGTAATATAATAAGCTAATACAATTATTTAATGAAAAAGGCCATGCGGCTCAACCACAAATTTCCATGCGGCTCACTTAAGCCATGCAAATGCTAGGCCAATTTTAATGCATGCTGGACATGCTTTTCTAATGTATTCAAAGCATTTAATATGCAAATCTATATGCGGCCATGTAATTGAAGCAAGCAAGCAAGGCTTGCTAGGAGAACCCATGCGGCTAGGCATTGATTACTACTCATGCGGCTACATTCAATAATAGGTCCAGCAATCAATTTAAGGTGAATGCAATATTAAATGCTATTTAGTATGAGCCTGGAATTGCTTTTAAGCCTAATAGCTTTTTAATGTTATTATAAGGCATGGAATGCTTTTCCAGGAAAGCATAATGACTTGAAATGCTTTTAATTAAATCCAAAAGGCATTAATGCTTATTTAAATAAGCATGGAAATGATTATTATAACAAAGCATTCAATGCTTTTCCAGGAAGCATTAATGCTTGGTAGGAAAGCTTTATTCTTGCTAAAGGAAAAGCATGCATCAGACTTCAATTCCCATGCGGCTACTAAGATTTCACGTTATAATAGAAGCCATGCGGCTCATATAATGCATTGAATGCCACATGGGTGCCTTCATGCGGCTGATAGCTGGAGTGGCCTATGCGGCTCTCTGGTGCATTAGGAAAATGCATTGGAACAATGCATTAAATACATGCATTTAGAATAGACAATAAAATATTGTATGTATGAGATGCATGTGGGAATATTGCATGCAAAATATTGCATGCATATGCGGCTCACATGGGTGCTGATGCATTCCATTCTTAGTACATTAAATAATGATGCCTATGCGGCTCACTGATAGTATTGTATTAAATAATGCATGCAAAAGTAAGTGCTGGCTATTGCATTAATATGCCATGCGGCTGAGTGCAAAAATGTCCATGCGGCTCAGAAATTTCTCGTAGGTCAAAATTGGACCAAACAATATTCTCTGCAACATGTGATCATCAACTTAGCAAAATATGCAAGTTGGATGGATCCAAATCCTGGGAACCAAAAATACCACAAAGCTAGATCTACAAAAATTTAACCATGAAAATAAAAAAATGACAAGTACTAAAGTGGGTTAGGAACACATGAGGAAGACAATGGAACAATAAAAATGGGATTCCTCCATGAAGCAAGATGCACTTGCCTAAGCTCTCCACTCTCTCCTGGTAGGTGGAGAAGTAAAGATAGAGAAGAAAAAAATGAGTAATGAGTAATAATGGAAGAGAGAGAGAGTGGGAAGATATTTATGGTGGGAGTGGTGGTAGGTGGGAGTGGTTCTCCACATAAAACCAAACCAAGCCAAACCCACTAAACCGAACCAAACCAAGCCAATGCAATGCCATGATGAACCATGCTAATGCAATATACAAAATAAAATCCAAGGCTAACTAATTATGACAAACCAAAAATACGTACACGTATTTCCAATACGTGATACGAACCACGGGCATTACAACTCTACCCACCTTAAAAGAATTTCGTCCTCGGAATTTAATCAAGTGGCTAGAGATGCAAGGACAAGCTATACTAAGCAATCAATCATGCAATCATGTATGTAAGCAAGGAAATCGAAGGCACGAGAAAGAGGAAAGATATCCTGTTAGGAACCTCTCTGTCGGTTCTGGATCTGAGCTTGGACCTGGGCATACTGCTGGGGTCTCTGTAGCTGGAAGGCTAGGGCCTGAGGCGGCAATGGCCTCGGAGGCTGGTACTGCTGCTGAAACACTTGGGCCTGAGATGGCAATGGCCTCGGCAATGGATACTGCTGCTGCTGCTGGACTGGGGCTGGTCCCCTTACCGAGGGACTAGTCTGGGCCGATGACGAACTGGCCCTATTCGGACAGGACCCTATCTTGTGGTCCGGTGCTCCACAAGCCAAGCACAATCCCTGGGCTCTGCGACACTCTGAAACAACGTGTCCTGGCTTCCCACAATGAGTGCAGCCCATTGCGGAAGACTGCTTCAGTTTCTGTTGCTGAGGGGACGTGACCGACGTCACTGAGGCCGCCTGCCTCGGAGTTCCAATTGTCAAAGCCCTGACTGCCGGGGCTGGTGCTGTCAACTGGGTCATCTGGCCGTGAGATCGCTTTCGACCTCCGGTCCTGTCCACGATCCTGTGGGAGGTATACTCATGCCTCCTGGCTGCTCTCAACACTGCATAAAAAGTCTGATGCTCAAACTGTTCCACTGCCAACAAAATCTCGAGGTGGAGCCCTTGCTGGAACCGCTGGGCTCTGTCAAACTCGGTCGCCACCAAGGTGGGAGCAAACCGACTAAGCCTGGAGAACTCGACCGCATATCCATCGACCGTCCTACCTCCTTGCTTCAGGTTGGTGAACTTGGTCTGTAGATCGTACCGAGCCACCGTATCGAAGTACTTCATTTGGAATCTCTCTCTGAATAGTGCCCATAGAATAGGGGCCACTAATCCCACGGCCTGTACTGCCCACCAGCTGTGGGCAAGATCCAATAACTGTAGGCGCACCACGACCACCTTCTCGTCTTCCGGGGTCTTGGCTGCCTCTAGAACCACTTCTGTATCCTGGAGCCATGCATCAGCAGCAATAGCATCTTCGCTGCCGTTAAAGAAGGGAGGGTTCAGTCGCTTGAAACTGTTCGCTGCACGGTTCCCGTGATCTCCACCTCTGTTCAGAGTATCTGCCACTGCCTGTTGCAAGGCATCTCCTCGACGATCTTGGGAAGCTAACAATGATCTGATGAGTCCCACCAAAGTGCCATCATCAGGCTCTGCAGGCTGGACTGGCTGAACTGGCGGCTCTGGATCCCCGGTAGGCATGACTCGAGAGGCTGCTCCTGAGTGCTGGACCTGATCTTCTGGTTGCTGCTGGTCCACGGGAGACGCTCCGCCTTGCTGATCGGTAGGACCAGGAACAATGCCACTGAAGAAGACGACATGGGAACAATAAGGAAGGACCAGGAAAGATCAACGATTACAAGCACGTGATCAGGACAAGAATTTCAGGAATCAAGAGGATACGAGCAGAGATCAAGGGCGAGTACTGATTGAGACATCTATTCGGTAAACCCTCACATATCTTGATTTACAAGACCTGCATGGGCCACCACTTAAACCATGTCATGCCCCAGAACCAGAATACTGGAGAGCGGGGGCAGACATAGCCAGCTACGTATAATGAAATGGGATCTACCCCACTATACGGTCACGGCTGTCTAGATATATGAGGGTTTATCTACAAGCCATCAGTCTCTTAAGGTCAACAAGCCTAGTGTCTTAATCACAAGCAAGTAAATAGAGTTACAAGATGTAAGATCACCAAATATACAATAGTAAGGCGTCCCAAACATTACATATCCAGCTGATCATAAAGCTAGTCGTTACAAAATGTGAGGACTAGCAAGAGTTTAGTCATACATGATCAACCCTAGGTTGCCAATCATGTTACAGCCCGTAGGCAGACAGTAAGTAAAAATGTACACGAGCTAACACTGGCTCGGCGGCTAAACACCTCAAAAGAATAATTTTACAATAGAGTGGGAGAGCAAAAATAAATCCACTCGTTGCCCTGGTTATGCCTGGTGTTCACCATCGGGCTAGAAAACCGGTAGATCCTCTGGAGCTGCTCTGGTATCTCGCCATACAAAACCAGCTGGGTCAGACCCCAGAAAGAGCAAGTGCCACAAAGGAGGCTTCACTTAGGAACTAAAACCAGCAATCAGCACAAGAGTAATAATATAAAATAAGGACAACAATTAAGGAAAAACAAGGCAGGTGATATACGATGGAATAACCATGGGACTATTCAGATAACCAGGTTACAACCCGTAAACCAAACAAGGACCGGGGTTGTAACCCTTCGTCTGAACAGAACTTGGATTCTCCCACCATTTATCGGCAGGATAAATGTAAGAAATCAGGACATGTAATAATCTTGTACAGGATCAAGACAAGAATAGACTGGTAAACTTCATCCAACATTACACGGCCAAGCAATAAGTACGGCTTGATACTTTAACTAACTAGGGTTATCACAGGCCTAATTACTAACAAGATGCAATGAGATTATTCCACAGCCACAAGCCCTGCAGACCATCCAGGCTATCCGGACGCAATTGGAGTTGAATTCAAGTGGGTACAACGTCCAGGAAATGCATGTACCCTTAGGTGACTTAGAGGGTGCAACACATGACAGTGTGCTGGAAATGTGCCCTACTCGACGGCAGGCTACAGATCCCAAGTGGGGCGCCCAGATAACGGGATTGCCTGTAGCTGGAAAATCTCTTCATGACAACTGGATTTATTCTAGTTGTTAGCCTTAATTGATTTCAATGGATAACCCTGACCGTGGTACTCAGGGGTCCCCGTCCTAGACATGATGCAGGACAAGACGAGTTCATTTGTACAAGCACAATCGTCCACGGTGTCCAGTTCATTCAATCTTATCATGTCGTGTTAGCCGTCGCAACAGCATTCGAGATATACCGTGTCAGGTTCATCATATCAAGAGTGCGCCACGGCGGGCCACTATCAAGAATTATCATGTCAAGTTATCATGTCAAATTGTCAGGTCAAGTTATCATGTCAAATTGTCAGGTCAAGTTATCATGTCAGGAGTGCACCACGGCGAGTCACCATCAAGTCATATCATTATTAAGGAGGGAAGAAACTTGAGCAATTAAAATAATAATATAATATAAAATATATATTCTTGAAGCCAAGGAGAAACTCTACAACTTTCATGTTGGAAGTGGGAAGAAATTCTGACCACAATTCACGCAAATAAGACATTTAAACAATCAAAGTGGGACCCATGTGGTCCAAAAGTGGGAGAACAAATATGCGGTCAAAGAGAGTGGGAGGCCACCCATGCGGCCAACCAAGGCATATGCGGCCAGAAAATAGCTGAAGGGGCCATGCGGCCAGCAAGAAATTCTTATGCAACCAGAAAAGACAAAGAGAGTGGGACCCGCAATTAATGCAAGCTCCCACTCAAGCAAAAGGAAAGGACACGTGGCCACTCAATAATTAATGCAGCAAGGAAGGAAATTCACGTGAACCATTTAATTGATGATCCACGTGAGGCAATGATTACATGTAATATAATAAGCTAATGCAATTATTTAATGAAAAAGGCCATGCGGCTCAACCACAAATTTCCATGCGGCTCACTTAAGCCATGCAAATGCTAGGCCAATTTTAATGCATGCTGGACATGCTTTTCTAATGTATTCAAAGCATTTTATGCAAATCTATATGCGGCCATGTAATTGAAGCAAGCAAGCAAGGCTTGCTAGGAGAACCCATGCGGCTAGGCATTGATTACTACTCATGCGGCTACATTCAATAATAGGTCCAGCAATCAATTTAAGGTGAATGCAATATTAAATGCTATTTAGTATGAGCCTGGAATTGCTTTTAAGCCTAATAGCTTTTTAATGTTATTATAAGGCATGGAATGCTTTTCCAGGAAAGCATAATGACTTGAAATGCTTTTAATTAAATCCAAAAGGCATTAATGCTTATTTAAATAAGCATGGAAATGATTATTATAACAAAGCATTCAATGCTTTTCCAGGAAGCATTAATGCTTGGTAGGAAAGCTTTATTCTTGCTAAAGGAAAAGCATGCATCAGACTTCAATTCCCATGCGGCTACTAAGATTTCACGTTATAATAGAAGCCATGCGGCTCATATAATGCATTGAATGCCACATGGGTGCCTTCATGCGGCTGATAGCTGGAGTGGCCTATGCGGCTCTCTGGTGCATTAGGAAAATACATTGGAACAATGCATTAAATACATGCATTTAGAATAGACAATAAAATATTGTATGTATGAGATGCACGTGGGAATATTGCATGCATATGCGGCTCACATGGGTGCTGATGCATTCCATTCTTAGTGCATTAAATAATGATGCCTATGCGGCTCACTGATAGTATTGTATTAAATAATGCATGCAAAAGTAAGTGCTGGCTATTGCATTAATATGCCATGCGGCTGAGTGTAAAAATGTCCATACGGCTCAGAAATTTCTCGTAGGTCAAAATTGGACCAAACAATATTCTCTGCAACATGGGATCATCAACTTAGCAAAATATGCAAGTTGGATGGATCCAAATCCTGGGAACCAAAAATACCACAAAGCTAGATCTACAAAAATTTAACCATGAAAATGAAAAATGACAAGTACTAAAGTGGGTTAGAAACACATGAGAAAGACAATGGAACAATAAAAATGGGGTTCCTCCATGAAGCAAGATGCACTTGCCTAAGCTCTCCACTCTCTCCTGGTAGGTGGAGAAGTAAAGATAGAGAAGAAAAAAATGAGTAATGAGTAATAATGGAAGAGAGAGAGAGTGGGAAGATATTTATGGTGGGAGTGGTGGTAGGTGGGAGTGGTTCTCCACATAAAACCAAACCAAGCCAAACCCACTAAACCGAACCAAACCAAGCCAATGCAATGCCATGATGAACCATGCTAATGCAATATACAAAATAAAAATCCAAGGCTAACTAATTATGATAAACCAAAAATACGTACACGTATTTCCAATACGTGATACGAACCACGGGCATTACACCCTAGACCTAGGCTACCCATTCGACACCACCACTTGGTGTCTTGGTGGACACACGTGTCCCTAATGGGTTCGACACGCGTGTACGAGACAGTGCACTGCACTGTCTCTGGCACCAAATTCATCCAGTTCGTGGCACTTTGGACATAATATTTTGACATTTTGTGGACACACACATCACCACCATGTCGACACGAAACACCCCCACCTGACACGAGGGTCTGGGTTGGTTTTGAAATGAGTTTTTGGGTTCATATCAGTAAGTGACTGATACATGTTCAGTTTCAGAAAAAACCTGAAACTGATTCCCAGTTTTAGCTGTTTTTGGTGTTTAATTTTCACGATTAAATCATCTACACATATGTATTAGATCACTACATGTTGTTTATTGTCTGGTATTAGGCTTATAGGGTTCGAATTTGATGAATGGATTTCGGTTTGGTATGGGTTGGACTGCTAATGATGACTGAATACATAGTTTCCTCCTAAAATTGAAATCCTAATTTTACTTCCAGTTTAAAACTGATTTTCAAAGATTATATTTGCCATGTTAATTCACCACCCATGTTTAGTTGATTAATGAATTGATGATATATATACATGTATGTACACATTGGGTTGATTCATGGGGATTTAGCCATCTTCCTTATTTTTTTGAGAATTACCCATATGACAGACCCAATTTCCCTTGATTCAATCCTTGGTTAACCCCATCCTTAGTACAGTTTAGTTTACCTTAATATGTTGTCCTGCATCATGTAATGCTTGGTTGTGCAGTCCTAAAATTTCTAGGTTGTTCAGTCAAGTTCACAGCCCTACATTCGAACACTGTTGCTTTCCACCCACACACACATGGTTGCATGCACTCTTCACTCATCACATTGCCTGTACTTCACTTAAGCACACATCTGCATATCCTGTTGCATTGCCTGCATGTCCTTTCAAGCCTCTGCATTCATTATGAATTTCACTTCGTGCCAGAATGTCTGTAAACTTGAGTTGGCCTACAGCATATCACAGACCCACATACCCTGAAATTGACACCCATGTCATTAACCTATATACTCCAAATAACCCTGTATGCATCATTGCCTGCATTGGCCTATCAGCAGACCCCTTTTACCTGTCCTGATACTTACTAGGTATGCAGATACCATGTGGTATCAGAGAGAGGGTAGGGAGATTAGTTTACTGTCTTTTTCCCAGAATTATACACAAAACTGAGTTTGTGGGTTCAATGAATGAAATGGCTTGGAAATGAATAGACTGAAACCTGAGAATGTATAAACCTGATTTTGGGTTTGATTTTACAATGATAAACTGAGAATTGGTTTGCTCAACTGAAATATGCCTATGTTTATATCCTGAGAGCTCACACACACACACAGGTAATTGATACAGTTTCTATCCAAATCATAAAAAATTCACCAGTCTCCAAATCATACAGTTTCTATCCTAGCAGAGCCACACCAAAAAATTCTTTTTCATAAAAAGTAACATCACGGGACACAAAAAATTCACCAGTCTCCAAATCATACAGTTTCTAACCCTTTTTATCAAGAGGATACCCAACAAAGATACATTTTCTGCTCCTGCTGGCAAATTTATCATGTCGGGATTTCAAATCATACGTATAGCACAGACAACTAAAAATACGTAGATGATCATACGAAGGAGCCGAACCATATAAAACTTCATAAGGAGACTTAAAATGCAAAACACTAGAAGGGGTTCTATTTATCAAATAATATGCACCCAGAACACATTCCCCCCAAAAAATCCAGAGAACCCTGAAATCTCAATGCCCTGGCTACATTTAAAATATGTCGATATTTTCTTTCCACCCTTCCATTCTGTTGAGGTGTCCCAACACAAGATGTTTGGAACAATATACCTTGAGATGAAAAATAATCTTGTAAACAATTAAATTCAGTGCCATTGTCACTCCGCACACGACGTATATCAGCCCCAAACTGACGCTTCACCATAGCAATAAATTTAAGAAATATAGAATAAATAGCATACTTATCCGTCAATAAAATAACCCAAACAGCTCTAGAAAAATCATCCACCAAAGTCAAAAAATATCGTGCCCCATTAGATGATGGAACACGATATGGTCCCCATAGATCACAGTGTATAAGTTCAAAGCATCTCAAAGCACGACTGTAAGCCCCTGAATTTTGGGCTTATTTTTTTTAATTTTATAAATCAATTATTTTGAACAGATATTATTATTTGATGATTATTTGATTTAATGCTCTTTACCGTGACTTGGAATTCTAGAGCATCAGGGATGCCAGTCTCTGGAAACTTCCTTCTTGGAGTTTGTAGTATACGAAATTATCTTCACATTGATAATTTGTGTCCCACTCGAACTTGTTCCCTTGTATCCTTTTTGCTTCGCGCAAGTTTGGGTCAATATTAGACCATTTAATTATTAATTGAATTCCCACTCTTTTTCGTGATCATCATATGCACGTTACTGTGACTTTTAATTTAGGAGCACAAGACCTGTCATTTTCTCGAAACCAACTTGTCATGCCTGATCTACTCGAGACGCTCTTCACCCATGACCTTCGTGTCCCACTCAGACACACCCTCTTGTGCTCCATTTCCTTCGCACAACTTTCAGTTCAATTTAGGCCAATTAATTATCTGCCGTAAAACCTGATTTAATTTCCCATTTAATTTTGGGACCCGACATCGGTCCAATCTAGTCGACCCAAAATATGGCCCTGGCCTGTTTTGAGCCTACTATGCACGTGCCACTTGCGTGCCACAATTTTGATCTTCCTTGTACTCCCATTCCATCCGTGATTTTAATTGATTTAAATTATAAAGTAATTAAATCTTGGCTTCGACTTTGTCCAAACTCGGCCCAACGTCCGACCAAGTTTGGCATGGACCCTACTATGACTGCCCATACATCCCACTGATGTGTCTGCATTTTTCCCTATTTGAGAATACGTTTATTTTATATAAATATCTATTCCTCCATCTTTTATATAATATATATATATATATATATATATATATATATATATATATATATATATATATATATATATATATATATATATATTTATATATACACATATAATATTGTCTCTCTCTCTCTCTCTCATCCCCCTCACATCACCTTTTCTCTCTCCCTCCCCCTACCTGTACACGTACAGCCCCCATCCCCATCTATTTCTCTTTTTCTCTCTCCATCTCATTAATATAAACATCTCACTCTCTCTCTCTCTTTATATTATATATGTACACTCACACATATATTAATCCCCACCCTCTCTCCTTAGTCACCACAAACACACCACCCCCTACTCCTGTACGAGCAACACCCCTACCATCATCTAACACATCTCTCTTCCTCTCTCTACTTCTCTCTCATTAATATCTAATTCTCTCTCTCTCTCTTTCTTCAATAACACTCAAACTCCACCCTCACCATCACCACCATGCCGACAGCCCCATGGCTTGGCCGAGCTTCCTCCAAACTCCATCTCAGCCACCCCCTGGCCGAGAGCCTCCCCGAGCTCCTTCCTCCTCCTTCCGACTTCACCATCCTCACCATTATCTTCTGTTTCTTCTTAGTCTTCTTCTTCTTCTTTTTCAAAAGAAGAACACCAACGCCACCATGTCTGCCCACACCGCTGGCCGTGCCGTCGCCGCGTCGTGCTGCCGCCTGGCTGCACCACAGCGTATGCAAGAGCAGCAGCAGCGAGTTGCAGCAGCAGCAGCTGCGAGCACAGCGGCAGCAGCGGCAACTCCGACCACGCGCGTGGCCGCGCGCCGCCGCCGCATAGCCGGCGCTCCGCCGCCTGCGAGCCCCCCCGGCCGTGTGCGACCTCGGCGACCTCCCCCAGGCCACCGGCCACTTCCCCGACGCGCCGCATAGGCTATTCGTGCATTTCGCACGAAATCCCGTCGGCGCGAGCTCGGCGACGAACTCAGAATTGGCACCTCGTCGCAGCGACTTCGTACACATTTTTCGGGAAATCCGACCGTTAGATTGGCGATTTCTTTACTCCGTTACAATCTCGGTATAACCACCTTCATCCCTGTCAATTTTCGTCCGTTAATTTTATCGTTTGATATATCAAAACCGGCCACCAAGTTGACGTTTTAATTTGTACTGTTTTTGGACAGTTTTGCGACGCCAACTTCGCGGGTTCGTATCTTCGCCGTATCAGCTCCGTTTTGTGCGCTACCAGTTCCGGTGCACAGCTGGTATAACCCTCTTCCTTCCCCCTTTAGATTTCATTTCAGTTTGAGCTTGTTAGGTCGGTCGAATTCGACGCCAAAGTTGGCCGTTCGAATTCTTAGTGTTGCACTTGTAAAATTCCATTTTTGAACTCGGGACTCCGGATTCAATTTCTGACACCACCAGTAGACTCGTGGCGTCGTTTTGGTATGTTTTCATATAAAGTTTGCTTGATTTGGAGAACGTCGGCCCTGGCACGTATTTCGGTGCAAAGTGGGTCCCATTTTCTGAGTCAACGAGACTTTTTGACGCCGGCTCATCGGAATCTAATTCCGGATATACCGTTGAGTTCGTATCGTCATTCTGGACTCGTTGACATATAATTTGCTGAGTTTTGAGGACATTGGCTCCGACACGCTTTTTCGTGCAAAGCGGATTTCAATGTCCCGGTCAACGGACCAATTTGAGATCGGGTCAACGGAATCCAATTCTGGATATACCGTTGGGTTCGTATCGTCATTGTAAATTCGTGGACATATAATTTGTTAGATTTTGTGTACTTTTATTTTGACACATTTTTCGGTGCAAAGTGTGTCCAACGACGGATATCATTTTGGCCCAAAATTACCGTTTTGCCTCTGTGTCCAAACTGGACTTTTGGACAGGCTATCCTAGCTGATTTGACTATTCTGGACACGTTGGTGATGTTAGTTTCATCATCCGACAACATCTGTAGATTTCTTCCCTTTTTGTGTCATCCTATTATTATAATATTTTTTCTCCTTTTGGTTGTTTTGGAGACCCGTCGATATCAGTGATTTCTAAATCACTGAAATTCATAAGTTGACCTTGTAGATGTTTATAGAGACTAGCGTGACCACGGTTGACTACTTTGACTAGATGTCGAAGTAGAGTCAACAATTGACCTAGGTTGATCAGACTTGACCAACGTTGACTTTTTGACCAAAGTCAACTGTAGGTCAACCATTGACCTATTTAACCTAGATTAGACTTAGAGTTGACCAGAGTTGACCAGTTGACCGAAGTCAACTGTACGTCAATCTTGACCCAGTTTGTCTTAGTTTGACTTAGTTTGACCTAGATGTTAGTATGTCATTTGACCCTGATCAGCTCTTGTATTATTTCATCTTTAGGTCTGTGGCTTTACTCTGAACCCTGATTTATATTGACAGCAGGACCCCAGGCGAGTACATTCTCTGATAACTTATTCCCAATTTATGATAACTGTTATGATTCATGTACTTAGTGTTGATATGCTTATTCCTGACACATGGTTCTCACAGATTGGTATTCTTGGATCCCGACGAGAGATGTTTCTCCTTCTTAGGTTGGGATGTATTGTGCAAGCACCCTTGTAGCTCTTGCTCGATATGTGGTCACTGATTCTAGAGAAGGTTCGTGACCTTCTCATTAGAATCCCGTGCAGTGACGTGTCCTGTTTGGATCTATTCTACCAGTTGGGGTAGGGGGAGTAGTAGCGTATGCCTGTGATCATATCCCCTTGTATTCTTGAACAGTGTGAGTCATATACCGCACTTATGACTTGCCAGGCCGATTCTTGACAGTTACCCAAGCCGATCACAAGTTGAAACTGCTACTCACACACATTGGATATATGGCTTACCTTGATTTGTGTACATACCCTGATTTAGTTCTACTTTCTTGTTCTAGCTCTAGCTCTACAGCTTACCATGCCATGATACATATATGTACACTCCATGATTTTATTGTATATGCTCTATTTACAGTCTTATAGCTTTTATTCTATCTTGAGATCTGTTATGAGATATATGTACTCGTTCCATCCTGACCGGATATGTTGACAAATTTTAGGAGTAGTTGTGCCCTCATTATTGGACTTCATGATGTTGCTAGCTGAGGTGGATCTCACTATTATTCTATGTGAGTTGCCTGGTAGTTATCCTTAGTTAGTCTTGTTGTTCCTTCTTTATTTTCCAGTCTTATGATCATTATAGATTCTAGTTGTTCTAGTGAAATTCTTATTATTTATTGTCTTATCTTCCTTAGTTTTTGTGATGTGACATGAGTACACTTCTAGTTATGGATTCTTAGATGTTGTAGTTAGTATAGTATACTTGACAGCGTTCTACCGCTGATACCGCGACGTAGGCTGGGCGTGGCCCACGTATTCGTACCCGTATATCCGGGTGCGGGTCGTGACACGTTTTTAGTGGTGGCCCATGCAGGTCAGTCTTTGCAATTCACGCGAAGTCGTGGTAGTACTTGAGCTTATCTGTACTACTGCGAGCCTGCCCTAGGATTAAGGTTGAGTCATGGAATATTTTAGGATTTTGGTACTCAGTCACATATTTGGAACTCTTGGTAGATTCTAGGGATGACCCCTGGAAATCTTATTTCGAAACTCTTCGAATCTATTCCCATTCATTTCTATCTGTCCTGATTCCTGAGATATCTGTCCGTATCAAACTTTATTCCTTCTTGGGATGAGTTGTGGATCCCAGAGGAAAGGTATAAGTTGGACTTGTATATCATCTAGGTTGGGGAGAGAATATGATTTACCAACCTCGTATCATGGTCGAGGGTTGTTTTAGATTATATTCCACCATTTTCTATCTTGACCTAGGTAGTACCCTCGGGACTTTCCCTGAAATTTTCCTCTGAACCCTATCTCGGAAGTTGTTTCCGTTGTTTCTATTAACTTACCCTTGACTTGTTGAAATTTTAAATCTTAATATTCGTTGTTGACCTTTGATTTTGTTTTGGATAATTCTTTTAAGAATTGAGTTAAGATATCCTGATAAACATATTTTGGACGAGGACGATGAGAACGGTAAGTGTCTACTTTATTTATGGAGTTTAGAATTCATCGCAGTCATATTAGCTAGCGAGACATGGACATGGAGCCTGATTTTGGATATACTATCCTAGTTATGTCATTTAGGTTCTCTTGCAGCCATACCGGGTGGCGTGGTAAGGAATCTAGATGACATAATTATAGGGTGTATACCATAGTTATGGACTTTATTGTTTATTACCGCTATGCTTACTGGCGGGGCGAGAATTCTGGCAACATGATTTGGGATAGACGTGTATGGTTATCAGATCGTATCTTAAATTGATTCACTTGTTTTAACCTATTGGACAAGAGTAGTTCCTACTATTACTTCTGCTTTCCCATTCTTCTCTTCCCCATCGCATGATGATTTCCTCATCTTACCCTTACTCCCTCCGGCTTGATCAATTATGTCTTGATTCCACCAATTACCTATCTCGTATCTACTTCTGTCAGCCATACTTTAAAAATCTTGAAAATTTTAGAATTTTCATATCCTTTTATCTTGGGAGAATCGAGGAAGTATCGTAATCATCCATCTCGGAGTAGACATTGTTGGTAGTAGTCGAAGCAGAGCGAGATGATTACCCCGGCTTCCTCCTACGATCCTATATTCTGGTTTCTATGATAACAGAAGCAATTAAATTCTACATCCTTGATTTGTTTATTATATTTTGATATCGTGAGATTGATCCTCTCTGCTTAAACCAATCAATTTTGGTCGTCTTGTTTATCGTGCCAAAGAGTCTTGGTTGCTGACTAAACTCTAGATGACTTCGAATTCCTTGTGACTTGGGTTCCTTCCTAAATTGTGCTTTTAGGACCTTGATTTTGAATTCATGATTTTATCGTCTTTCATAACTGAACTTGGATCTTGATCGTGCTTATGTGACCTATAATCCGATTTCTATCTCTCTTATTAAATATCTCTCAATCGTGCTATTCTCAAATTTTTCTCTCCATTTGCTTCTCTTAGCCCTGTTTTAGATCATGACTATCCAACTTTGATTTTCATGATCTTGATAATCTTAACCCTCAAATCGTGCCAAGTGAACTTAGACTATTTTCGATTTTAATCGCGTTTGAACTTGGATCGTATTTCATGATTTTATCAGTCATCCTTCTTAATCTTTGATCGGGCCTATAAGACATTGACTTCGATTTTTGTTTGTGTCTGAAATTTTATCTCAACTATGCCAAACCTTGTTTTGGTCATGGTTAGCTTTTCATCTCGATCAAGCATGTGCGACTTTCAGGTTGATTTCCATCAACCTAAGTCCTACGGGTCACCCCGTACTTGAACTTCATTATATCTTCGATTCTCCTAATCGTCTCTAAAATTGTGCCCCAATGACTTGGCTTATTTCTAAAATCATGCACATATAATTTTGTTCATATCATGATTCTATCGTGCCAAATCCCTCATCGTGCCTGAACAATTTTAAATCGATTATCTTGATCGTGCAAACTCATCATTCTTGGATCGTGCCTAAATATTGCCTAAACATGTTTTAACCCCACTACCAACCTTTAATTTCGAGGACGAAATTTTTATAAGGTGGGTAGGATTGTAAGCCCCTGAATTTTGGGCTTATTTTTTTTAATTTTATAAATCAATTATTTTGAACATATATTATTATTTGATGATTATTTGATTTAATGCTCTTTACCGTAACTTGGAATTCTAGAGCATCACGGATGCCAGTCTCTGGAAACTTCCTTCTTGGAGTTTGTAGTAGACGAAATTATCTTCACATTGATAATTCGTGTCCCACTCGAACTTGTTCCCTTGTATCCTTTTTGCTTCGTGCAAGTTCGGGTCAATATTAGACCATTTAATTATTAATTGAATTTCTACTCTTTTCCTTGATCATCATATGCACGTTACTGTGACTTTTAATTTAGGAGCACCAGACCTGTCATTTTCTCGAAATCAGCTTGTCATGCCTGATCTACTCGAGACGCTCTTCACCCATGACCTTCGTGTCCCACTCAGACACACCCTCTTGTGCTCCATTTCCTTCGTACAACTTTCGGTTCAATTTAGGCCAATTAATTATCTGCCGTAAAACCTGATTTAATTTCCCATTTAATTTTGGGACCCGACATCGGTCCAATCTAGTCGACCCAAAATATGGCCCTGGCCTGTTTTGAGCCTACTATGCACGTGCCACTTGCGTGCCACAATTTTGATCTTCCTTGTACTCCCATTCCATCCGTGATTTTAATTGATTTAAATTATAAATTAATTAAATCTTGGCTTCGACTTTGTCCAAACTTGGCCCAACGTCCGACCAAGTTTGGCATGGACCCTACCATGACTGCCCATACATCCCACTGATGTGTCTACATTTTTCCCTATTTGAGAATACGTTTATTTTATATAAATATCTATTCCTCCATCTTTTACATAATATATATATATATATATATATATATATATATATATATATATATATATATATATATATATATATATATATATATATATATATATATACACATATAATATTGTCTCTCTCTCTCTCTCTCTCTCATCCCCCTCACATCACCTTTTCTCTCTCCCTCCCCCTACCCGTACACGTACAGCCCCCATCCCCATCTCTTTCTCTTTTTCTCTCTCCATCTTAATAATATAAACATCTCTCTCTCTCTCTCTCTCTCTCTCTCTCTCTCTCTCTTTATATTATATATATACACTCACACATATATTAATCCCCACCCTCTCTCCTTAGTCACCACAAACACACCACCCCCTACTCCTGTACGAGCAACACCCCTACCATAATCTAACACATCTCTCTCCCTCTCTCTACTTCTCTCTCATTAATATCTAATTCTCTCTCTCTCTCTCTTTCTTCAATAACACTCACACTCCACCCTCACCATCACCACCATGCCGACAGCCCCATGGCTTGGCCGAGCTCCCTCCAAACTCCACCTCATCCACCCCCTGGCCGAGAGCCTCCCCGAGCTCCTTCCTCCTCCTCCCGACTTCACCATCCTCACCATCATCTTCTGTTTCTTCTTAGTCTTCTTCTTCTTCAAAAGAAGAACACCAACGCCACCATGTCTGCCCACACCGCTGGCCGTGCCGCCGCCGCGTCGCGCTGCCGCCTGGCTGCGCCACCGTGCATACAATAGCAGCAGCAGCGAGTTGCAGCAGCAGCAGCTGCGAGCACAGCGGCAGCAGTGGCAACTCCGACCCAGCGCGTGGCCGCGCGCCGCCGTCGCATGGCCGGCGCTCCGCCGCCTGCGAGCCCCCCCCGGCCGTGTGCGACCCCAGCGACCTCCCCCAGGCCACCGGCCACTTCCCCGACGCGCCGCATAGGCTATTCGTGCATTTCGCACGAAATCCCGTCGGCGCGAGCTCGGCGACGAACTAGAATTGGCGCCTCATTGCAGTGACTTCGTACACATTTTTCGAGAAATCCGACCATTGGATCGGCGATTTCTTTGCTCCGTTACAATCTCAGTATAACCACCTTCATCCCTGTCAATTTTCGTCCGTTAATTTTATCGTTTGATACATCAAAACCGGCCACCAAGTTGACGTTTTAATTTGTACTGTTTTTGGACAGTTTTAAGACGCCAACTTCGCGGGTTCGTATCTTCGCCGTATCAGCTCCGTTTTGTGCGCTACCATTTCCGGTGCACAGCTGGTATAACCCTCTTCCTGCCCCCTTTAGATTTCATTTCAGTTTGAGCTTGTTAGGTCGGTCGAATTCGACGCCAAAGTTGGTCGTTCGAATTCTTAGTGTTGCACTTGTAAAATTCCATTTTTGAACCCGGGACTCCGGATTCAATTTCTGACACCACCAGTAGACTCGTGGCGTCGTTCTGGTATGTTTTCATATAAAGTTTGCTTGATTTGGAGAACGTGGGCCCTGGCACGTATTTCGGTGCAAAGCGGGTCCCACTTTCTGAGTCAACGGGACTTTTTGACGCCGGCTCATCGGAATCCAATTCCGGATATACCGTTGAGTTCGTATCGTCATTCTGGACTCGTTGACATATAATTTGCTGAGTTTTGAGGATATTGGCTCCGACACGCTTTTTCGTGCAAATCGGATTTCAATGTCCCGGTCAACGGACCAATTTGAGATCGGGTCAACGGAATCCAATTCTGGATATACCGTTGGGTTCGTATCGTCATTCTGGATTCGTGGACATATAATATGTTAGGTTTTGTGCACTTTTATTTTGGCACGTTTTTCGGTGCAAAGTGTGTCCAACGGCGGACATCATTTTGGCCCAAAATTACCGTTTTGCTCCTGTGTCCAAACTGGACTTTTGGACAGGCTATCCTAGCTGATTTGACCATTCTGGACACGTTGGTGATGTTAGTTTCATCATCCGACAACATTTGTAGATTTCTTCCCTTTTTGTGTCATCCTATTATTATAATATTTTTTCTCCTTTTGGTTGTTTTGGAGACCCGTCGATATCAGTGATTTCTAAATCACTGAAATTCATAAGTTGACCTTGTAGATGTTTATAGAGACTAGCGTGACCATGGTTGACTACTTTGACTAGATGTCGAAGTAGAGTCAACAGTTGACCTAGGTTGATCAGACTTGACCAACGTTGACTTTTTGACCAAAGTCAACTGTAGGTCAACCATTGACCTATTTAACCTAAATTAGACTTAGAGTTGACCAGAGTTGACCAGTTGACCAAAGTCAACTGTACGTCAACCTTGACCCAGTTTGTCTTAGTTTGACTTAGTTTGACCTAGATGTTAGTATGTCATTTGTCCCTGATCAGCTCTTGTATTATTTCATCTTTAGGTCTGTGGCTTTACTCTGAACCCTGATTCATATTTACAGCAGAACCCCAGGCGAGTACATTCTCTGATAACTTATTCCCAATTTATGATAACTGTTATGATTCATGTACTTTGTGTTGATATGCTTATTCCTGACACATGGTTCTCACGGATTGGTATTCTTGGATCCCGACGAGAGATGTTTCTCCTTCTTAGGTTGGGATGTATTGTGCAAGCACCCTTGTAGCTCTTGCTCGATATGTGGTCACTGATTCTAGAGAAGGTTCGCGACCTTCTCATTAGAATCTCGTGCAGTGACGTGACCTGTTTGGATCCATTCTACCAGTTGGAATAGGGGGAGTAGTAGCGTATGCCTGTGATCATATCCCCTTGTATTCTTGAACAGTGTGAGTCATATACCGCACTTATGACTTGTCAGGCCGATTCTTGACAGTACCCAAGCCGATCACAAGTTGAAACTGTTACTCACACACATTGGATATATGGCTTACCTTGATTTGTATACATACCCTGATTTAGTTCTACTTTCTTGTTCTAGCTCTAGCTCTACAGCTTACCATGCCATGATACATATATGTACACTCCATGATTTCATTGTATATGCTCTATTTACAGTCTTATAGCTTTTATTCTATCTTGAGATCTGTTATGAGATATATGTACTCGTTCCATCCTGACCGGATATTTTGACAAATTTTAGGAGTAGTTGTGCCCTCATTATTGGACTTCATGATGTTGCTAGCTGAGGTGGATCTCACTATTCTTCTATGTGAGTTGCCTGGTAGTTATCCTTAGTTAGTCTTGTTGTTCCTTCTTTATTTTCCAGTCTTATGATCATTATAGATTCTAGTTGTTCTAGTGATATTCTTATTATTTCTTGTCTTATCTTCCTTAGTTTTCGTGATGTGACATGAGTACACTTCTAGTTATGGATTCTTAGATGTTGTAGTTAGTATAGTATACTTGACAGCGTTCTACCGCCGATACCGCGGCGTAGGCTGTGCGTGGCCCACGTATTCGTACCCGTATATCCGGGTGCGGATCGTGACAACGACTACTACTATCAGGAAAGGCATCACGAGTCTATTTAGCTTGATGACAAATATCACAAGCCGTATGAGAAAACATACTACTACCAGAGAGAAAAGGTAAAGTCTGTATTACTTTATCTGAAGGATGCCCCAGTCTATTATGCCAAACCTCGGAATCACTCTCTTTGTATGCCAGGATCACCGAAGCCAAAGAAGCTAGAACCTTCCCCAAGAAGTAAAGTCCACCCCTTTGTCCACCTGCTCCAATCACCATCCTCGTACTTCGGTCCTGAACAAAACACAAATCAGGAGTAAATAACATATCACAATTTCTGGCATAAATCAATTGTGAGACAGAGATCAAGTTGCAAGTCAATGTCGGAACGTAAAGAACATCCGTCAACACCAATAAAACAGTCAAAAATACTTTACCTCTTAGAACAGCCTCAATAGTGCTCCCATCAGGCAAAGTCACAGGACAGACAGGGCCCTCAAAGCAATCAACTAAACAGTCACGAGAACCTGTCGCATGAAGAGTAGCCCCAGTATCGAATATTCAAGGGACAGAAGAATTCTTACCCATCAGACGATCAGAGTTTGAAGACCCAGGTTTGGAAGGATTGTCGTTACCCAACAAGCTCATCCGTTTTTGCCATTGTTCATCTGAGAGTGGTGAAGGATACCTTCCATGCATCATATCTGTCGAACTCCCAACAAGACCAGTAGAGACACCATGACCAACAGCGGCGACATGATGAACAACCCCTGCGCCGCCAGTACCGCGTCCCTCATCACGTCTCTGTTGTGTTGTCGGGCCTCTGCCACCACCAGTACCACGTCCGCCTTCACACCGAGGACGAGTCTCCCACCACTCTGGATAGCCAATCTTGGCAAAGCAAGTTGCAACATCATGACCTATTTTTTTGTAATTAGTACAGATCATACCTGATTTGTCCATGGAATATGAGGTTCTACTATTAGAAGCAATAGAAAGACGAGGTGAAGTCTTGATAGCCAGCGCCAACACCTCCTCAGTAGCGGATTGGACCTGAGATTTTTGCATATCCTCCTCCTCACGGACTGCCTGGTATGTCCGATCTAAACTTGGCTGAGGATCCTGAGCCAGAAGATTAGATCGGGTATGACCATACAACTCAGCATTCAACCCATACATAAAGTCCTGAAAGTGGTCTTCATCCCTCATAGCCTGTAGCTTTACAGCAAGTTCACCACAGGTACAAGTAGGCAATGGAAAATAAGCAGCTTGTTCATCCCACAAAGACTGCAAATTTCCAAAGTAGGTTTCCACAGACATCGAAGCCGTTTGTTTGCACTCAGCCAAAGCCACCTTAATTTTTTGCTTCCGCGTGCCATTGCTAACAACAAATCTTTTCTCCAACAAGTTCCACAATGGATAAACCTCCTCAAAGTACGACAAAGATATTCTTCAGAGACGGATCAATGGTATTAACAACCCATTGAACCAATAGCGCTTGCACGCATCTCCAATCAAGCAATTTACTAGCATCATTAACATGTTTGACTTCAGTACCTTCCAAAAAAATGATCTTTCGCCTAGAGATCAGGGAGAGACGTATCGACCGAGACCACTCAGCATAGTTCGGTCTACGTAAAACAATATGAGTAATGATATTTTCTGGTTGATCAGCAGAACTCAAAAAATATGGATCTTCGGATTAGGATAATTTGGGTTGTGTGCACCGCCACCGCCAGTAGCGACAGAGTAGCTGGACGCAGCATCATCTGCCATCGCGGATGTCGGGTGTATAAAAATTTTGTACAACTTCGACAAATCAGCCGCTGATGGACGGGGTCGACGGCGAATCGGCCGCGATCAGGGGCGCCGGATCTGGCGCGTAGGAGCGAGCGGATGTCGGGTGTACAAAATTTTGTACAACGCCGACGAATCTGTCGATGGACGGGGTCGGCGGTAAATCGGCCGTGATCAGGTACGTAGGGGACGGCCGGTGCAGTCGGACACCGGGATCGGTCGGCGCGTGGGAGGGCGCACTGTCGGCGCACGGGAGGGCGCGCGATCGGCACGCGGGAGGGCGTGGAAGGGCGCGTCGGGCACCGGGATCGCACTACAAGCCTTTATAAGAATATAGTATTTAATGGAATAAATGGATAACAAAAGTCGCACAAATTAAGTTGCTAGAGTTGTTGATCGACATATGAATATATGATGCAGTTAGGGCGTCATCTTATTGTTCTTGAGGTCTTGAATGTTTCCAGTTGGAGCATACTAATCTCAACAATATCATAAAGCAAAGCCTTGGCGCGCGGGAGGACGCGGGAGCGTGGGAGGTCGCGCGGGAGGGCGCACGGTCGGCGCGCAGGAGGGCGCGCGGTCGGCGCGCGGGGGGTTCAGGCACGGGAGCGGGCGTCGGTCGCGTTCGGCGTCGGATCGATCTCGGGAGATGGCGGCTAGGATTTTTCGGGAGGCTCTGATACCATGTAGGAAATAATAATGTGCATATTCTCATTGCTAGGGTTTGTTACAATATGTATAGTGTCTACATTTGCGCTTATGGGCCATATCTTATGGGCCATATTTTATATTACAAATATAATCTAACTGTTAAGGTAATATTACTTTCTTTCTAGTTAAGGTAATATTTTACTTTCTTTCTTTCTATATATTGCCACAAGTCTTCATGTTCTGAACACTGGCTATATTCTCAAATACAATCGCATGTTCTGAACACTGCCAATAAGTTCTGAACACTGCCAATAAGTTCATATGCCCATTTGTTTTGCCATTTTTTTGGCTCAAAATTTGTAATTTGAATTTGTCACATTTGTTTTGCACATATTGCCACGACTCTTCATGTTCTGAAGACTGGCTATTCGTTACTTCATGTTCTGAAGACTGGCTATTCGTTACTTCTCAGTTTGATAATAAAAAGTATGCTAGCCTTCCCTTCTCCATTCATGGCATGTATGCTAGCCTGGAGTGCAGCAGAACCGGCTCTAGTTTGTTTACCTTTTTCTTCCAGCAGAGGGATTTGGAGTTAAGGGAAGTGGTTTGCAGTGAAGAAAATGATGTTTTGGGCCTCTGTCTATAGAGTCAGGGTCTGATCTAGTGAGTATCAGACCTTAACTCGTATAAGTTATTGAACATTTGAATGGGGGGAATGTTAACATTGCACAGTGCGATCGAGGTACGGACTGCTATGGATCAGTCCATGAGATTTGATGCAGGGAGTTTCTCCCCTGGGTCGGGCAGCATAAAGGTTCAGTCATTTGGACTGAACCAAGCTTGGACAGTCAAAGCAATAAAGTTACCAATTTGTTACCAATTCAGTCACTATTATTGCTAACCTGTATTATTTCAATTGGAAATACATGCAACGATATGAATTAAACTTTTTAATGGATAAATTTGATTTATGTTCAAGTAGCTGGTTTCAAGAACTGGAATGTAATCTTTGTTCAAGTAACATGTTAGTGCCCCTTAGTTGTCTATGTAGTGCCGATTATACACAAATTTCGATAAAAATCAGTTTTGTTATATACATGCTACTTTGGGACCTCACAAATTGTTCATCTTGATAGACTATTCATGTGCATAAGGTTTATCTTAGAAAAAGTGGAAATGCCTCCCAATTTATGGCATATGCAATTTTACATTGCATTTTCTCTGTATGTTGTATGGAAATGCCTTTCCTTTTTTTCTTTGCCTTGTTGCAACATGGAGAGGAATGTTATAACCTCTTGCAAATTGTTTTCTTCTTACCTCTTGTAAATTGTTTTCAGTCGAAGTTGGACAGAACCTTGTTCAGCTCTGAAGAGTGAACTGGAGAGTTTACGCTAGTGGTATCAATGAAGTAATGTGATGCTAACTATTGTAACTGATATTCATATCAATTCACCATCAACTGTGGTACCACACTACTAAAATCTGCTCATATAGCGACGTATATTAGCGACGGATGCTTGTGGCGTCGCCAAACATTGAATATAGCGACGCCACGAAGGAAACGTCGTAAAACGTCGCTGACTAGCGACGTTCTGCGACAGAAGACTAAAAACGTCGCTGAATAGCGACGTTTTGTGACGTAACTTACTTAACGTCGCCATTTTGGCGACGTTTAGCGACGGCTAATAAGGACGTCGCTAACTCTTTTATAATTAGGGCAGAGAGTTCAGTCGAACGAAAATTTTCGAACGAAAATTTTTTTCCCCCCTCGACCCGATTTCCTCCTCCGGCGAATCCCTCCCCCCCCCCCCCCCGACGACTCCACCGTCCCCCCTCCCCCCCGACGAGTCCCCTCCTCTCCCCGACGACTTCCCCCCTTCTCCACCGGCGAATCCCTCTCCCCGACGACTTCCCCCCTTCTCCACCGGCGAATCCCTCTCCCCGACGACCCCCCCTCCCGTCGAGCTCCTCCTCCTCGAGCTCAGGTAAACCCTAAGCTCCCCCTCCTCCTCCTCCTCCTCCTCCTCTCCCACGGACACACACACACACGGACACACACACGAACACACACACGGACACACGTACACACACAGACACACGTACACACACAGACACATGGTTTTGTTAGATAGATCTGAGTTTTGTTCAGTCTTTAAGCCTTTTTAATGCATTTGTTTAGTTCCTCCTTGATCATTCATGTAAACCTTCATAGATGACCACTTCCCCTGTGTGCAGCTGCATACATACATCCCCATTTTGTGTTGCACTCTCTATTTTGTGCTGCTTTGCCTTGGCTTGGGCTTTGCTTAGCATCTACAACCCCCCTTGCAGCAGCAAGCAGGCAGCAGAAGAGTAGCAGCAACCAGTAGCAGTAGGCATGACCATTTCAAAGGTTGGGTTCATATCCTCCATCAGTCCATTTTACCCATGTATCAGCCCACATCATTATGTACTATCCTGCACTTTATTTGCCCATGAATTCCTTCACTGCATACATTTTCTTCTGCCCAGTGTATCTCAGCCAGCCTTGAATACCCCCACCTTGGTCCTAGTACCTCCCTTGGTCCAACTGCAGCAGTGTGTAATATGTTGGGTGCCTATGTGGTCTGCATTAGAAATATACTGTGGTCTATGAGTTGAGGGTTAAAGTTAAGGTAATACTCCATGGGTGACCCTATAATCTATAGTATACATATGTATTGGGTTGTTGTTCTTGAGCTAATGTATGGGTAGATATTTAGGACTAAGAGTTTTCAGACTACATAGATGTGAGAGTTATATTGCATAATATGTTATCTATATGTTATTGGATATATATAGGCTATTATGGTTACATGAGGATGTGAGTTATAGGTTAGAGGTTGAATTGGGGCTGAGTTAGCCTTGAAGTCATGGGTTGAGAGTTGAGAGGTTGGAGTATGGAGTTAGGAGTGAATGTGAGGGATAAGTTTATATGTAAGGTATGAATTATATATATATATATATGATGTTTTGAATACATGTGATTGGTAGTCCAAGTTATTATAGGATTTTGGTTTATAGCTTGTATATAGGCTCTTGTATATATAGTTTACCCAATTAGGATTGTTTCTAGGGTAACATATAAGGCTATGTTGGTTAGGCCTAATTAGACTTTAGTTGACTAGCCCAAGACCTAGAATGCCTTGGTATTGAACCTAATAGGCTATGTTTGACCAATAGTTGACTTTAGTCTAGATGAGGCTAACCTAGACTAGTTTGACCTTGTTTGACCAAACTAGACTAAGGTTGACCTAGTTTGACTGTTAGAGTTGACTAGAGTTGACCAAGTTTGACTTTGACCTAGATTGACCTAGAAATCATATAGATTGCATTGTATCCTTCATTTCTCTTGTATTTTGCATATCATGACCTGTATTGCTCTATTTAGGACTTTGTGGCTCAGATTCAGACACCTGATATTTATCCGTCTTAGAGCCTTGGTTTGGGATACCAAGTTGGGGTTAGAAATAGGATACTAGTTAGCTATTGGTATGTGTAGATATATATTAGATAGATAGTTGGATGGATAGGTGGATAGATGGATGGGGAGTAGAAGGTGAGCTGCTGCCCCCATTCCAGCAACAGCAGCAGCAAGAACAGCTGTTGTAGCAGCAGTTTACATCAGCAGTAGCACCCCCATGGCCCCCCACTTGTAGTGATTAGCACTAATGGGGGCAGGAGAGGTAATTATAGGAGTAATTAGATCTAGATCTAATTAGCACTTGGCTACAAGGCATATTCCAAGAATATTCTAGAGAATATTCCAAGTCTATTCTAAGGAATATAGCGACTCCTATCGTTTGAATTAACCACATCTTGGCTATTTGTTAAATAGATCGACCCTGAGCTCCCATGTTCAGTCGTGCCTTCAACATCATGTTCAAATGAAGGTGACAAGCAGATGACTATAAAAAAATATGTCGTATTGAGCTTCATAAAGAAATGCAAGATTACTACATAGGAGGAAAGGTTTGGTAGGATTACGTCAAAGCACACGGCTTAGAAAATTATGACATATTTGTCTTCCGACACCGTGGTAACATGGTTGTCACATTAAGGGCCTTTGAGGAGGTGGCATGTTGTGAACAAATATATCCTTAGTTCTCCTACGTAATGTTAAAGTAAATCCGTAGAAGAACTATAAGGATATATTTTTTCACAACATGTCACCTTGTCAAAGACCCTTAATGTACCAACCATGTTACTACGGTGTCGGAAGACAAATATGTCATAATTTTCTAAGCCGTGTGCTTTGACGTAATCCTACCAAACCTTTTCTCCTATGTAGTAATCTTGCATTTCTTTATGAAGCTCAATACGGCATATTTTTCTATAGTCAGCTGCTTGTCACCTTCATTTGAACATGATGTTGAAGGCACGACTGAACATGGGAGCTCATGGTCGATCTATTTAACAAATAGCCAAGATGTGGTTATTTCACAGAAGCCATGAATTACCGGGAAAGCTGATGTCGCGGTCTAGTCACAAAACGTCGCTGTTTTGTTTAACTCAGCGACATTTTGCGACTCCACATTAGGGACGTGATTATCAGTATGTGTCAGATCTTAGTATTCCTAAGTAAGAGTGGGTATATGTGAGTGAGTATCATTAGAGTGTTAGAGAGTTAGTTCAGTCCTAGTACCTAGAGTATATAGAGTATCTTAGAAATATAGGTATGATTGGTACAGTGTTTTGAGCCATTCTTTAGAAATTAAATTTACTTATGCCAAGCCTTTTGGGCCTATCAGAGTTATAGATTTTTTTCGGAAATCTAGTATAACGCTGATTGCCTCAAAAGGCTTGTATAAGTAAGAGTGTATAGAGTACCTTTTGGGCCTATAAGAGTTACTTCACTCAGTTTGTCAAGACAAGTAAACTTTTTAAATGTTGACGGTATATATACCGTCAACATTTGGTTTTGCCTTGTAGCTACAGGCAGTTGCCTGCATTTTGCCTTATAACTTGGCCTATGGCCTGTGCTTAAGCAGTGTGGACTTCCAGGTTAGGGTGTTAGTTCATGATTAGCATTATTTAGATATTAGTTTCAGTTAAAGGGTTAGTTAAGATTAGGATATTAGTTTATGTTAGAAGGAATATGAGAGTTAGTAGATGTTAAAGTAGGATATTAATTTATTAGTTAGGATAGATAGTTTGAGTTAGGATACTGCTCAAGCACAGGCCAAAGGGTCGATATTGGGTATTAATTTAAAAAGTTTTACTTGTCTTGACAAACTGAGTTAAGTAACTCTTGTAGACCCAAAGGGTCGATATTGGACAGTTGGTGTCGTGTACTCCTACAAGTACAATTATACCTCACCAATAATCTCAGTTTTCTCTAAACTGTCGCTCTCTACTGACCTCTATCTAAATTGCGCACCCATATCTAAACTGCCTTAATATTCATTCACTGACTGCAATGTGCATCTATCTATCTTACAGAATTATCCTCAATTGGATATGGATATGAATTACTACTTACGAAATAAACTGCCTTAATATTCATTCATTTTACTAGATTGTTGATCGAGTTGACCAATAGTTGACTTTGACCTTGATTGGCCTAGGAATCATATAGAATTGCATGTATACTTCTTTTATTTTATATTGACTTCCATGATATGACAGCTCCTCAAAAAAAAGAATCCTCTACTAGACATCGCACTCTCCTTTTCAGAACATCAACTAGTATTACTACCTTGATGTATATATAAAGTATGCATGTATAATAGTAGGTAATGATATGCAAAACTGAAAAGATAAATGCAATGCATGAATGAATGGATGAAAAGATAAATGCAATCCATCGGAAAAGCTTTGACACTTGCATATCATTCACTACCTTGATGTATCTATCTTACAGAATTATGGAGCTGAATTACTATCTGCGGAATCGTACTTGGATGTACAACCGTCATCCTGATGACATGTGCGGTGTGCGGGATGAATTCATAGAGGGTGTACACCAGTTCCTGCAGTTTGCCAAGGCGTTCCCTCAGTACATGGACGGTACCAAAATTAAGTGTCCGTGTGTGAGATGTCGTAACTTTAAATATCATCCAGAAGTGGATGTCACGTATCATTTGTACTCGAAGGGTTTCACGCCGAATTACTATCAGTGGAGCGAGCACGGAGAACTTGTGTCTTTAGCATCGGAGTACGAGCCTTATGTTGATGTCCACAACAACGCTCCTTACGACGATGGGTTGGTGAACATGGTTTTTGACGCGGCCGGGCCTAGTTTCGATCCGGATGATCATGATGCACCTGAGGAGGCACCGAACCCCGATGCTGCACAGTTCATGGAGTTGCTGGAGAATGCAAGGACTCCATTATATCCTGGTTGTGAGGATCATTCACCGTTGGAGGTGGTTACAAGATTGTTGAGCATCAAGTCCGATTTTAACATGTCGCAAGATTGCTACAACCGTATTATGGAGTTGCTTATAGAAATATTGCCTGAGGGTGCGAAGTTGCCTAAAGACTTTTACCGGTCTAAGAGGATGGTTAGATCGCTCTGGATGGGATATGAAAAAATCGATGCCTGTCGCAACGGGTGCATGTTGTACTACAAAGACGACAAGGATGAAGACGCCTGCAGATTTTGTGGTGTCGATCGCTACAAGGCCTGTGGTAGAGGAAAGTCTGTCGGTACCAGGAAGCCTACCTCTTCGATGCACTACTTGCCGTTGACGCCGCGTTTGCAGCGGTTGTTTATGGTGAAGGAAACTGCAGAAAACATGAGTTGGCATAAGCGGGAACATACCGAAGGAGTGTTGGATCACCCATCTGATGGAGAAGCATGGAAGCACTTTGATCGAGAGTATCCAGATTTTGCTTCTGATCCGCGTAATGTTAGATTGGGTCTCTGCTCTGACGGTTTTACCCCATTCGGACTTTCAGGATCCCAGTATTCGTGTTGGCCTGTGATCGTCACCCCGTATAATCTACCGCCTTGGATGTGCATGAAGACTCCATATATGTTCCTCACCGTTATTATCCCAGGTCCGAACAATCCGAAAAGGAACATTGATGTTTATTTACAACCATTGATTGATGAGTTGAATCAGCTGTGGGAAGTAGGTTCCAACACGTACGATGTATCTAGAAAACAAAATTTCCAGATGCGGGCAGCACTTATGTGGACCATCAACGACTTTCCGGCCTATGGAATGTTATCTGGATGGAGCACGCATGGTCGTCTTTCATGTCCGTGTTGCATGGACGACACTAAGGCTTTCCGTTTGAAACACGGAGGCAAACCGTGCTTCTTCGATTGTCATCGACGATTCCTGCCGAAGGATCATCCGTACCGGAGGAACAAGAATGCTTTTCGTGCTGGCGTTGTGGAGAAGGGTGATCCACCGACAAGGTGGTGCGGAGCCACGATATGGGAGGAGGTTAGAGATTTACCAAGTGCTATTGAGCAGCCTGCTACGGGCTACAAGTGTGACGGATTTGGTCGCACTCATAACTGGACGAAGAGGAGTATATTCTGGGATCTGCCATACTGGAGCACCAATCTGATTAGACATAACCTTGATGTCATGCATATTGAGAAGAATGTGTTTGACAACATAATTAATACTGTAATGGACGTAAAGGGGAAGACGAAAGACAATCCTAAGGCTAGATTGGACTTGAAAGAAATATGTAGACGTCCTGCATTGCATTTGATAGAGGACGGGAATGGAAAGTTGAAGCAGCCTAAGGCAATTTTCTCACTGGAGAAGGAGGATAAAGTGAGGCTTTGTAGGTGGATTCAAGGTCTGAAATTTCCAGATGGGTATGTTTCAAACTTGAGAAGATGCGTCGACCTCAAGGAGAACAAACTGACAGGTATGAAGAGCCATGATTGTCACGTATTCATGGAGCGGTTAATTCCGATTGCATTTCGGGAATTCTTACCGCAGGCAGTTTGGGATCCATTGACGGAGCTTAGCATATTCTTCAGGGACCTTTGTTCTAAGAAATTGCTCGTTGATCGTCTAGAAAAGCAAGAGAAGGACATTGCGGTAACACTGTGCAAGCTAGAGAGGGTGTTTCCTCCTGGATTCTTCGACTCTATGGAGCATTTGCCGATTCATCTTTCCTACGAGGCACGTGTTGGTGGACCCGTCGAATATCGATGGATGTACCCGTTCGAGCGACATTTGAATCACCTAAAAAGAAAGGTAAAAAATAAGGCTCGGGTCGAGGGTTCTATTTGTGAAGCCTATATTCTCGAGGAGATTACAAATTTCTGCTCCTCCTATTTCAAACCTCATGTTGCTACGAATAGAACGAGGGCTCCGAGAAACGACGACGGATATCAAGAATTTAATGATGGAATACTGAAAGTATTCAATGCGTCCGGAAAGCCTTCGGGAAAAATGAAGAAGAGATATTTGAATGACGAAGAGCTAAGGGCTGCTCAGTTGTATGTATTACTCAATTGCGACGAGGATGAAGTGGAGAAGCTAGAAGGGTAAGTAAGGAATGATGAGTTTACGTCATCTCAATGTAATAGTATAAGCTAATATTATTGTACTAATCGTTCTAATGCTTCGTTGTTTTCCAGCACATATAATGATGAGTTGAGGCTGGTTAGACCCTACCTAACAGACGAAGCATTAGAACAAGAAATGAGACGTCATTTTCCTTCTTGGTTGAGCGAATATGTAAGCAGTTCGGTAATATTTACTGGCCTCTTCTAATGCAACTGCGCAATAAATAACTTATTATCTCTTCTTTGATATTCAGGTCGATCGTCTAATTTCACCCGAGATTGAATTAATTAGAACTCTTGCCAAGGGACCAATTACTTTTGTTAAAACATGGCCAAGTTATTGTGTCAATGGCTTTCGGTTCAAGTCGACAAATGCTCCGATCAGAGACAGCTTCCTGGATCTTGATTCCACGAAGAACAGTTGTTTGTGTATCAAGTCTTCGAACTACAAAGACGTCGATCCAGGAAATGATTTCTTTGGCATCTTGCGAGAGATTGTGGAGTTGTCATATAATTATGGCAGAGAACCTGCAAATATCGTGTTGTTCAAGTGTGAATGGTTCGATCCGATTGAAAATCAAGGCTGGAAAATTGACAAGCATGGTCTTGTGGATATAAACTACAAGCGTAGATATCAAGGCTACGAACCGTTTGTCCTAGCAACTCAGGCTCAGCTCGTGTATTTTACAGCTTATCCGAGACGGGGAGCAACGAAGTCTGACTGGTGGGCAGTATGCAAGACTAAAGCTAGAGATACTTTTGATGTTGATGAAAAAGCTTACCAGGAGGACGAGCTACCTCCTGTAACCAATATTGTCGATGTGGACTCCACGGAAGTTACGCATTACACGACACATAATGTAGAAGATGTAGAATTATCCGAAGAGGAAGGCGAAGCCGACGAAGGTGAAGACGAAAGTGAAGATGAGGAGGAAGAGGAAGATGAGGTCGAGGAAGACGAACAAGATGATTATTCTGAAGATGATTGAGAGAGATATTATCTGGACTTAGATGTTTATTGTAGAATGTATCATCATATGTTACCTTGGTTATTATCTTTGTTGTACTGTCATATTTCTAGTCTCTATTATTTGTTGTACTGTCATATTTCTAGTCTCTATTATTTGTTGTACTGTCATATTTCTAGTCTCTATTATATCTTGTACTATCATATGCTGTTATCAGGTATGGCAGGTCGTCGCGGACATTTGCGAGGGCCACGAGGAGGTCGGGATCATCCGGTACTTCCTACAGGTACTGCTAGGGGACGGAGTTTGCCTTCGGTACCTCCTATTGGTACCGGCTCTGGATCCTCGTCGCCGATTACTCCTCCATATCGGACAGTAGCTGGGCCGGTTGGGACGACGTCACGTGGCATATCTCCTGGGACGAGTAGTTCCAGACCTGTTGAGAGGGCTCCCCCGTCTAGCGTTCCTGATGTTGATACGACGATGGAGACGGATGAGCAGATGGCCGAGGAGGATGCGCCGACGGCCGACCAGCATCATGAAGATGATGCGTGCGCACCTCCGGAGGAGGGGAGGACGGAGATCTGGGCCGACGGTACAAAGTAGGTATTTTGGTTTATTATTATTTTTCTTCTGTTTTTATCATAAATTAACTTTTTTCATGAATATAATATGTATGTATAGATATCGTCCTTCAGGGGTACAGAGACGCCTAGGCGATATGCTGAGGCATAATTATGGTGGTCCCTGGATTAACTACTCTGATGCTCCAGACGAAAGGAAGAACTTCTGGTTTACGCGCTTCAAGGTTAAAATAGATTTGTTTTTAACATGAATCATTTAATTTATGCATATTATATATAACTAATAAATATTTGGTTTCGTACTGTTCTAGGATATGTTTTACTATCCGCCGCACCGGGCCGAGCAGATCGAGGGGATGTTTCCTTCCGTCGCTGCCAAGCTGATCCGCGACTCTATCAACGATCAGAAGGATCGTGATCGTGCCGGAAAGCCGATCCAAGGTTGGATCACCCCTGATCAATGGAATGCGATGAAGGCTCGATTCGAGGAGCCAAAGTACAAGGAGAAGTCGGAGAAGGCCAAGGCGGCTAGGCAACATGCCTCGAAGTGGTGCGGTGGGTCGATTCCGATGACGGAACATTTCCGTCGTCTGGTATGTCTTTCTCTTTTAGAAATATTATTTTAATGCAAATCCGATAAATTATTACTAAGATAATATATTTAATTACAGGTAAGGAAGGTCGGTAACGCCGACATGGTGACCGTCTTCCTGGCCACCCATCGGAAGGGCGGAGTCCTTATTGACGAGAGGGCCGAGCAGACCTATGTAAGTATTACAATACGTTATCTTAATTTAATACTTCGTGTCCATTTTAATATAACTTAGTAAATATGATGCAAATAAATATTCATGAAGTTAGTAAAAATAAGTACATTAATTATAAATTAGAAATCATAGAGTACTATCCATACTTTCTAGGCCGAGTATAAGAGGCTGCGGGAACGGGCGGCTGCTAGTGCACCTGATGCAGGAGAGGCCGGTACTTTCTCGCAGCCCACTCAAGCTCCGTCGGAGGACGAGCTGTGGATGACCGCCGCTGGTGGCCTCCGTAGGGGTACGTACTACGGTACGGGATCCTATGGCGCCCTAGTTGCGACCCAGTCCTCTAGGACATCTCCTGCTAGTGTGCATGGTCCACAGCCGTCCCAGGAGTCTGCCCGAGTCCACCAGATGATGGAGTCTCTCCGTGACGACCTGCTACGACGGATCGAGCAGCAGTCTCAGCATCCTACGGACGATCCTGCGCTGCTAGCACGATTGGATGCGCTCGACCGCGGCATTATAGACCTCAGGGAGACGACTGAGAGGACAGAGCGCGCCGTTGGAGGGTTAGAGCGCACGGTGACGGAGTTGCAGACAGGACAGGTGACCATGGCCGAGACGGTGAGAAAGGCGCAGGATTCGATGGTCCAGAGCACTGGTAGAATGTTATCTATCATGGATTCATACAACCAGCGACTTACAGCGTTGGAGCATGCTGGTACTCTGGGTGCGCCTTCATCGTCGTCGACTCCGCCGCCTCCACCGCCTTCTTCTTCGACACCGACTCCACCGACGTCACAGCCTGGCGCTCCATCTGTATCGATTTCACTTGCGGAGTATGAGGAGTTTTTACGCCTTCGTCGCGGCGGTGCCCCTCCTGCACCAGATCACTAGTAGTCCTAGTTAGGACTTTTATTTGTGTTTGTATCATCTTATGTTTGTGACTTATGATTGGATGTTTGTATTGGATGTTAGTTGTGTATTGGATGTTTGTGACTTATGATTGGATATTTGTGACTTATGATTGGATGTTTGTATTGGATGTTTGTATTGGAATTGTGAGTGGGGGTTTCAATGCGCTGTGATTTGGAATTGTGAGTGGGGATTTGAATGTGTACCTATATGTGTTTTATAGAATTGTGAGTGGTAATATAGAATCTGTGTTTTATTTTTTTTTATTTTTTTTACAACTTTAGCGACGTTTAGCGACGCTTACTGACGTTTAGCGACTTCGTTTTCCGACGTTTACCGACGACAAGCTGCAAATAATATATGTTTGCGACGTTTTACCGACATTTACCGACGACTAACTGCAAAAAAGTACAGCTCTCCGACGTATTTGCCGACGTTTACCGACACTAGCTGCAAAAATGTACAGGACCATTACCGACGTCTAGCGACAAAACTCACGTCGCTATATTACCGACGAAACGACGCTAGACGTCGGTAACTATTCCAGGTTTTACCGACGTGTGGCGACTACATATACGTCGCTAATATACCGACGGAACGACGATAAACGTCGATAACTCACCGACGTACTCGTACGTCGCTGAATGTCGGTAATTGCGACGTTCAGCGACGTTTTCGTGATCACCGACTAAGGAAACGGCGACAAAAGCTAAACGTCGGTAAATACGTCGGTGATACAGATTAGCGACGGAATTTCCTATTTTTCCGACGTTTTTGGGCGTCGCTAAAACCACTTATTTTGGTAGTGCCAGTTATTCAACTGTATGGTGTATCAGTTGGAAGAGTTTTAGTTTTTCTTGTGGAGTTTGCAGTATGAAATCATTATGCATTTGTTTGTTTGGCTTCTTTTAACAAATTAGCATATCTATCTTTGTTATGTTCAGATTGATAGAGGAAAGTTAGTTCGGATATTGAGAGGAAATGATGTTCAGTTTTGAACAATAGGAAATGATGAGTATTTGTTTGTTATATGAATTTAGCAACCACTGCATATTTCACATGTTTATTATTGCAATGAGGCATTGCCATTTCGCTTCTAACAAATTATATCTCTGACTTGATTTGTTATATGAAGTTAGCATATCTATTTTATTTTTGTTAGTACTTTGTTATTCCATTCATTTTAACTTTGTATTGACTTGATATGTTATTGTATATAATAGGTTATATAAGAGGCTACTTTTTGCTCCATACATGTGGACTTGGGCATTTTTGAGGCTATGGCGAATGAAAGATGACTCTAATTATGCTGGTGCTTAATCGTGAATGCATGGAATGAAGAAATCAATATATTTTGTATAGACTTTGGTCAAGTATATGGCCTCATTTTTGTGGCATTTTAGTTAGTTATTTGGATTAACATGAGTTGACATTATTATGGTTTCAACGAAAGTTAGTTATTAAACAATTATTGTATATTTTGGATTGGATCATTAGATATTATTGTTTCAATGAAAGTTATTATTTTTCATAAGTGTTGTGCATATTGTATGTTTTGTGATTCATTGTCCAAGGTAAATTTGATTGCACAAACAGCAGAATTACAAAAAAAATAAGAGAATTTAAGGCATGCATAATATGTCTTAATTGACTATTATTTATGGCGTATTAATTGGAGCATGTCGTGCTTTTGTGCATTAAAGACGTGCAATAGAATGCCATAAAATATTATTAACGGCGTATAGTAGCATGTCATATTTTAATTTGTATTAAAGACGTGCACAAGAATGCCATAAAATAGTATTAACGGCGTGTAATCACATGTCGTAATATATTACTAGTCGGCGTGCGTAAATACACCGTAATAGCCTTTTAACGACATACAATGAATGTCGTAAATGCTTATCAACGGCGCACAATTTGACTTTAGACGACACGCACTTTATGTCGTCTGAACTACCGGTTTTTTACGGCATGGGCTAATACGACATGTGTATGTGCGCCGTCGAAAGTGATTTACGGCACGCATCGTGCGTCGTAAAATCGTATTTTTCCTGTAGTGTCTATTCGACTACACAAACTTGCAATGTAGTTATAACACGTGGTATTTTTTACACTAGTACCATCTCATGCATCCATGCAATATGCAAAATTCATGCACCCATGCGTGCAAAACATATGCAATGCAATGCAAGCAAAACAAAATGTAACCCATACAAGACACAGGCATGCAAAATTCATATCCATGCAACCAAGGAAGGAGCCAGAAATAATTTTTAGGAGGGCTGAGTATGTATGGGTAAATTTTTTTTACAAAATCTACACAGCCACAATAGGATACGTAACTATGGACCATTTTTATTAAAAATACATTCACTCGACCACTTAAGCTACAACTTATATATAATATATAAGGGTAATTTATAGTATTTATTTAAGTCTCGACTACAGTCTGAAACAGTTCACTTTATGCTCCGTCCTGCATGCAACAGTCATGCAATGCTAAACCCATGCAATGCAAACCCATACCCATGCAATGCTAAACCCATGCACCCATGAAATGCAAATCCATACCCATGCAACAGCCATGCAATGCTAAACCCATGCACCCATGCAGATGCAAATCCATACCCATGCAACAGCCATGCAACAGCCATGCAATGCTAAACTCATGAAATGCAAGCAAACAAAATCGTAACCCGTGCAACCCCCATGCAATTTGGCGCATGTAATTAAATAAAAGTAGTCCGTATTATAAATCCAAAAGTTAGAAATAGTTTGTATAAATAAATATATTAATATTAACATTAAAGAATAGATAATTGTTTTTTTTGTTAAAATTTATTATGTTATATGTCATAGTAGACGATATATTATAATTAGAATCGGACCGAAGGGATGGATTATCCCATCCTGGAACTAATTTTAGTTGTCCTTTGATCTTTATTATCAGTTGGTCCTGATAGTCATTCGTGGCCATGATCTTTGATGGGATCATACTGCATGAAAATTATCCTAGCAAAGAAGGGTTGTCCAAATTCCAAAATTTGCCCTGAGTTATTTCAGAATTGATCTTATATATAATATTACAAAAATGCTATTTGGCTTCCAAAATATTTGGGTGATGTCATCTTCCATTATGTGGCATATGACATGGTTACTGACATGACAGCTGACATGACAAAAATTAACATTAAAATTTATATTAAAATTAATATTAAATTAACATGATAATTAATATTAAGATTAACCTTAACATTAAAATTAACCTTAACAATTAACATTAACATTAATATTAAAATTAAAATTAATCTTAACATTAAAATTAATATTAACATTAACATTAACATTAAAAAATTTGAGTAATTAATGTTTTGGGTTATAATTTGTCATGTCAGCTGTAATGTCAGATACCACATAATAGAAGATGATATTACATAAATATTTTAAGAGCCAAATAGCATAATTGATAATATTATTACATGCTATATCAGCTACTATTTGAGGGGAATGTTTGGATGAATTGCATTACTCCTCCCTTCAAACAAAAAGCAATCCCAAACCAAACTATATGCCAACACAGTCATCGTATCTCAAATGTGTCATGTGTCGTGTGGTTCGATGCAGATGTTGGCTTCCCGAGGCCGTGACCCGTGAGTGAGTGAGCGAGTGGTAAGCTCCAGTCCGCCAGCGCTTCCGATGCTCGACGCCGTGTTCGCTCCGGCATGGTGGGCCCGCGCTGAGGACTCGGCACATGGTGCTTCACGTGGCAGTACCAAACAGCCCAACTCATATATACTCTTTTTTTCGTGTCCGGTCACTTCCGGTGCGTTTAGGAGTGGGGATGATGGACAAATAGGGAAAAGATTTGAGTGCCACCTAATCGGTTCCAATGACAGAATATGGACAGGGTTGGATTTGTTTTATGCTATGGGTCATACCATGTCTCCAATCCAGTACAAGTTACGTAAATACTTTTCTTTTCTTTTTCTTCACATGGACCCTAATTGGTTTGAGAAAATTTACTTTACCATTAAAGGAAGGCTTTTTTTTAAGATAATGTTAAAGGCCACCTCCAAATTATTAAGGGCCACCAATCTACTAAGGACAACCATCCTACACTTATATTTTTACTAAGGACAACCTAAAATGAATCATTTCACTAAGGGCTATCCAAAAAAAAACAAAAAACAAAAAACAAAAAAAAAAACAAAACCCAACAGCCCCCTCCCCCCCTTCCCCCCTCCTGTTCATTCCCTCCCCCCTCCTCCCCGAAGTCTCCTCCCCCTCCGACAGCCCCCCCCCCCCCCCCCCCCCTCCCCCCTCCTGTTCATTCCCTCCCCCCTCCTCCCCGAAGTCTCCTCCCCCTCCGACAACCCCCCTTCCCCCCTCCTCCACGAAGTCCCCTCCTCCTCCTCCACGAAATCCCCTCCTCCACGAAGTCCCCTCCCCCTCCTCCACGAAGTCCCCTCCTCCTCCGACAGCCCCCCCTTCTCCCTTCCTCCACGAAATTCCCTCCCCCTCCGACAGCCCCCCCTTCCCCCTTCCTCCACGAAGTCCCCTCCCCCTTTCCGACAGCCCCCCCTTCCCTCCTCCTCCACGAAATCCCCTCCCCCCTCCGACAGCCCCCCTCCACCTCAAAATCACCTCCCTCTCTCCGCTCTCTACCATCCATCGAGCTGACAGCCTCGAGATACTCGAAAATCTTCTCGTCATTCTTCATGGGTCGCCAAAAACATTCTCAAGCTAGATATGACTACGTTTCCTTCTTTTTTCGCTCTATACAAATTTTAAAATTTCGCGCGTCTTGTTTATGAGGACCGTAGTGCCTACAGTCTTCCCTGCGGTCCTTAATATACTTAGGACTGCAGGCTTGGCCTGCAGTCACGCCATCTATTTGAGAAAAAAATAGGAAGAAGATCCGTCAATTGGAGACTGTAGGGTAGACCTGCAGTCCTCAATCAGACTGCAGGGAGTTTATTTTTATTTTTATTTTTCGCTATAATTTTGTATTACTTCTTGCCATCGTAGTCGCGAGGAGGAAGGTGGCCAGAGAAAGCATCCGATGGCGTCGGAACGAAAAATACTCCAATTAGTGCAGGAAGGTCCCAAGAGAAAGCGTCCGACAGCGTCAGAACGAAAAACACGCCAATTAGTGCGTTATGCCGAGAAACCTCTAGTTATAGACACTGAACCGTCTACGAGTCGAGGCAGAGTGAAGAGGGTGGCTTCAAAGAAAAAGGTTTTAGTTAGTTCTTCATCTAGCTCCGATGAGGAGTACGTACCACCGGTGGATGATCAAGGGGATGAAGGAGCTGGACCATCATCCCCACCCTCATCTCAACCCTCGTCTCCCGAGAGTGAGGGCGATCCACGTCCAATTGGGTGCACAATCTTAACGTCAATAGAGCACCATATTGCATACAAAATCTGGAATGAACCTGTAAGTACAACGCCCTGCCCTATAGTGCTAGTATTGTATTCATTATCAAGTTACAAATTATGTTGACACTTTGTTCTTTAAATGTTGGAATAGGCCCATATGCGTATCCTAAGACCTATCAATCACGGCACAAAATGTCGCTCTTGGGCGTACGACAACCTCTCAAACGACGTCAAGGCCCTTATTGCCCCTACCGGCTTGCATTATTTGGCAAAATATAGCTATCAGACGGTCGACAACGCTCTAGTCTCCGCATTTGTCGAGCGTTGGCACCCGAAGACAAATAGTTTCCATCTTCGGTGGGGGAGATGACGATTACGCTTGACGACGTTTATCAAATATTGGGTGTTCCTGTGGATGGTCGTCCGTGGAAGAGCGACAATGAAGAGCAGATGGTCTTCAATTGGTACGATGAGATGGTCTCACTGGTCGGCGAGTCCCTCGGACTAGAGCCGTCGACATTTACATCTCTGGAAGGTTTCAAGAAGGGGCAATCTCTCCCTCTGAAATTTTTGGAGTCATTGGCTAGCGTGGCCGGGGTTGCTGATGATGCGAATAGGCTCGCCCGTGCATACTTTATGTTTATTCTTGGATGTGTCGGCATCACAGATAAACTTTGATAAATTCGAGGTACCTTTTGGACTTCAGAAATCTGAATAACCTAGGAGAGGTTTCTTGGGGAAGCGGGCTTCTTGTATTCCTATACCGCGAGCTTGGGGCGGCATCTCGTGTCAATTCGAAGACTATTGTCGGATGCCAGACCTTACTTCATGTAAGTTCTTTATTAGTTTATACTTATCTTACTTACCGTCCGTCACTGCATTAATGTTGTCAACTTTTCTAGCGTTGTTAACTTTTCTAATGTTTTTCATCAAGGCATGGATTTATGAGCACTTTCCGACGCTCAAACGTGCATCAGTCGTCGGAAACTACGATGAGCGTCTGCCCAGGATGTGCAAATGGAAATAAAACATATCCAACTCATCCGATGCCAAAAAACCAGACGCATTACATGCCTTGCGGAATGCGCTGTCTTGTATTGATAAAGAAGAGGTAAAATATTTACTTATCTTACTTACCGTCGGTCATCGCATTAATGTTGTAATTGTCATCTACAGATAGTATGGGATCCGTACCGTGATGTGAGACAGAGTTGACCTATGCAACAAGTTGCTCTGTTCCATGGGATGCTTACCTGTCATGACATTGAGGAACCATATATGCCGAACCGAGTGCTTCGCCAGTTTGGTTACATACAGACGGTCCCGCGGGACACTCTCAAGGTGGTGACGGCTTCAAAGGGGGATAAGGTCCAAACCTACTATCAACCAAAGTTCAATGCACTACCGGCTTCTTTTGTGGAGTGGCAAAGTCATTTATTACGCAATTCCGATCGTCGGCCGGTGGGCGAGATGTACGATTGTAGCGACGACTACATGCAGCATCATGCGTACGTCGGCATAACTATCCTGACCAACCCAGACAAGCCCGGGCCATCCCTAAAAACTCCTATCCCGACCAAGAAAGCGTTGTTCGCCGCTGTACAGAAAATAGCAAGTGATCCATTCATTAGCATATGTTTTGTGACTATCTTAACTAATATATGTTTATGATTATGCAGGGTAGGAAATTGCGTGACTTGTCAAGAAGTCTCGTCATTTGTAAGGGTGCAAACTATGTCGAAGTCGCCTCACAAATGCAAGACTTAGACACCCTGGCTGAATATCCCTTATCTGCGACGATGGAGCGACTCACAAAAAGAAGAAATGATCAATGACTTGTCTTGTTTTCCCATGTTGTATTGGAATGTTGTTTTGGAATGTTTGGAATGACATGAATTATGGCTTGTCTTGTTTTGGAATATTTGGAATGACTTGTCCTGTATTGTAATGTTGTTTTGGAATGTTTGGAATGACTCGTCTTGTTTTGAAATGTTTTGGACTTTATAGCTCTATTTTCAATTGTAATTATTCAATATTGTTGCTAATATACTATATTAATGTTGTGGACTGTTAAATTGATATGAGCCATGGGAAAGCTCTGGTTCATGAGTTGTGCCATGAGGAGATAGATTGGTGTATCAAAGGGGGATTTATGTATCAGGTGATAATTGGGGATAACTGCATTTGGTGTATGTGTGCCAATTGGGGATAACTGCATTTGTGTATGTGTGCCAATTGGGGATAACATGATGTTTTATAGAACATGATGTTTCTCTCTTCAGCAATGTCCTCTTACTTAGATTTATAGAACATGATGTTTTGGCTTCTGCAGGCTAGGCTTATTGGTTATCTCAACTGGGCTTCTGCAGTCCCTGTAGAATTATGAGTTTCCAGAGTATGTTTGTTAGTGTGAGTATGTTTGTTAGTGTCCTATTTTGAGTGCAGCAGAAGCAGGGGATGTGTTCATGTATCAGAGGTTTGAGAGTATCAGTTAGATACTCTTGTGTGGGTTCAGTAAGTTAGATACAAAGGGAATGGGAGATACCATTTGATTAATATGTTTTAGTAAGTTAGATTACATTTGATTACATTTGGCACACTACAGATGGCACACTACAGGACTGCAGGCTAGGCCTGCAGTCCTCAGTGTACTTACGACTGTAGGCTTGGCCTGCAGTCACTGTGGGCTTCTTCATGTGTTATTTCTTCATGTGTTGCGAGAATTCGATTCAGGCCTGCGGTCACTGTATGGGTTGCAGGTCTAGTCACTTGGAAAGCCAGATGATATAGTGTTATCCTTTGTTTTAGATTTTTATGCGACAAACAAATTGGACCATTAATAGTTAAAGACCATTCAAGCTTTTATCTAATGAAAATCAATATGATATTATGGACTTACAGTTCGTTTGAACTTAGTAGGGGTTCCTTTGTCTGATGCCAGTTGTAGGACTTCAACGCTAGATAGTGAAATGCATGTTAACATTGACTGATCTGGAACAACCTCATACTTGTTAACTAGGATGCATTAAAAAGTGCAATGAAAAATGGATACAAAGCCTTAATTCCAAATGGGTTCCTAGACGAATCCTCTTTCAATATTGTCTATAAATTCCATTGGGTTCGTTACAATTGATTATTTTCTCTATCCGTTGTTATCTTTATCTCCTAAAACTTATTTGATAACAAGTCGTATATTTTGAAAACTGGTCCCATGCATAATTGGCTCAAAAAATAAAAAAAATAAATGCATATTTAAGTTAAAGCCAATTAGTGTGTGAAGCATAGTGACCTTCAACCTGTAGAGGTAATCATCTATAAACCCCAATGAAAGGTTGATTTGTTGCTCTTCAGGAGGATGTCACACAATTACTATGAAGGTAATCGAAAAGGCTAATTCGGTTGCATATGCATATATGATGGTGATTGGTGACAGAAGGGGCTAAATTCGTCAGACTAGAACTTGTTTAATACCCTAAATAAAAAAAAGTACTTGATACTTAAGGATCAAATAGTTATTTTAGGCATCGAATTCTTACTCTATGTAATAGCCAAAAGAATAAGACCACCATCAGAAAAGTATAAATTTCTTATGCTGTATTACAGCACATTTGCATATATGATGTATTTGGAACAAAATAGGTGTTTAGGGCAGAACACTGCCTATCAGCATTTGGATAGTCATGGCCTGCAGTGGTAGGGCAGAACAAACTATGAAAGTAGGTGTTTTGTAACTTCAATTTTGAACCATGAGGACGGAGGAGAAAGCCTGAATCATTATTATCTCGATTTCTCAAAGGTTTTCTTTCATTGTCGTGGAACATGTTCTTTCATTATTTCACATTCTTTTTAATCTCTCTGTGGATTATCATTCAAAGAGTTAGGAACCAACTCATTAAACTAAAATAAACTAAAATTTACTCTTTTTGGTGTTTGAGTTTCAGCAACTAAGCCTGGGAAAGTTGTGGGACCTGTAATGTCCTATGAGAATGGAGGGTTAAAGGATGCTGCTTTTTGATCCAAGAATGATAATAAGGAATAATACAGTACTCCCACCACAACATTCCATAATTTTTGTTCCTTCGACAGGGCTGATGATGTTGCCTGAGCTTGTCGTTGAGATAGTGAAGACAGATGAATACATTAGTAGAGGTACGAAATTTCCAACATTTGTATCATGCTGGTAGTGGAATAATTTTCTGAATCATAACTTTGGAGCATATCTCAAGTCTCAATTACATCCAAGACATGTCTGCTTAAATTTAATTTGTCGACATTGGACTGCAGCCTAGGCTGCAGTCCTCAACGAAACTAGGACTGCAGGCCAAGCCTGCAGTCACTATAGCCTCCTTTTTTGGGTGGAATGAGTCCCCATTTAGCTTCTGTCGACATTGGACTGCAGCCTAGGCTGTAATCCTCAACGAAACTAGGATTGCAGGCCAAGCCTGCAGTCACTGTAGCCTCTTTTTTTGGATGGAATGAGCCCACATTTAGCTTCTGTCGACATTGGACTGCAGCCTAGGCTGCAGTCCTCAACGAAACTAGGACTGCAGGCCAAGCCTGCAGTCACTGTAGCCATCTATTTTTGTTCAAATGAGCTCCCCTGAGCTTCTGTCAATTGGAGACTGCAGTACTAGCATGCAGTCCTCAATATACTTAGGACTGCAAGCTTGGCCTGCAGTCACTGTAGCCATCCATTTTTGTTCAAATTCCATCCTCCCTGAGCTTCTGTCAATTGGGGACTGCAGGCTAGGCCTACAGTCCTCAACTGAAGCTTCTGTCAACTGAAGCTTCATTAGAAGTGCACAAACAAAACATAAATTAAAATAAAAATCATGAAATATTGGATTAGAACATCATGAATTATAAGCTAATAGCCATGGTTTAAAGTATCGGCCGATACCGATACGATAGTAGTGATCCACAACTGAAGCTTTCCAACATAGTAGTGATCCACAAAATGGGGAAAGCTAAAACACTCAAGCACTAAAGCAAGCTAAACAGTAGCTTTCCAACATAACCCAAAATCTTCCAAAAAAATACATAGTAGCTTTCCAAAACAGTAGCTATCCAACATAGTAGCTTTGACCAAATAAAAAAAAAGAAAATACACATTTATTCAATAACAACATCAAAATAGTCTGCGGGCCTGATTTCGGGGTCCTCGATCTTCATCAAACTCTTATAAGCATTTATTGCGTCCAAATAAGGAATCGTCCAACCGATCGCTTCAGCTGGTGCATGCTTTGACCAACAACTCGCTGGTGGGGGAATAGGAGCATGTCCAATAAATCTGGGAATGACAAAGTGTTCTCCGACACGGCCAATTGTAGGAAGAGTAGTTCGAACGTGGTTGTCCGGCGGATGGCACATTGGAAAGAAGGTATTGTTATTGTTAGGTAAAAGAAGTACTAGTGGTATACTATACCTATTAGCAAACAAGTATGCAGCGGAAGGGACAGATAAGTAGTTTGCTTTTCCACAAACGGTCTCATTGCAAACAAGGCTCGTTAACAAAGAACTAACCATTTCGATATCGAGTAACTTGGTGTACAATAGAAGATGTGACTGTAACTCTGAATGAAGCTCGGCTCGTACTTGTCTCCACCCTTCTTTATGACAATACCCAAGATGTCGGGCAAGAGCATGAAATCCACAATGTTCGTCAGCGGGAACATCATCAATAACCCATATATAGTTGTCATGCCCCGATCCAGAAAATTGCTCGTCCTCGCTAGATTTTACCCAAATCATCGTCCTCGCTGGGGCGTGATGCCGTACGAGCCTGGAGTTGCGCTCGTACAAGGCAAGATAACAGGTTCACATAAAACTATCTCAATTTGATAACATAAGCAGCGGAAGAAAAATAGAGTATAACATAAGAATCTCTTTTATTGATAACGAAGTAAAGATTACAAGGCTCTGAATAGCCCAACTTAATATGCCAATTGGCTACAACGCTCATGATCTCTCTAGCTCACAAAGGATTATATTGTTCCATACATTATGCCTCTTTATAGCCACCAAGTTGTCTTCGGCTGAACATCTCCATGTCGCAAGTCCGAACGCTTATGCGGTGCTTCTCTTGAACGCCAAGGACTTCATGCCTCGGCACGTCCAAGCCAAGCTCCACCCCGTGCCGATCATAACCTGAGCCTGCACATAAACTAGTGGGGGATTAGTGCTTTCGTCCTAGCTTCGCACTGATCAAGACCCGCTCGCACCCAAACCAAGCACTAAATATCTTTAGTGGGACATGCAATCTTAATTTGTGATCTTTCTATTTAGCCTTAGGATCGATTTCATAGCAATATTCATGCAAAGCAACTTATCATAAATGTGTCCCATATCGTGTCCCTGCGGCAGATACAGTTAGCCATAATATGAATATAAACATAGTACTTGTGCTCATCTCCGTCCCATATTGCCTAGCCGACACGGGTTAGAACTTAACATAGAATCATATCATTCACGCAACAACCAACCATAAACTTAGACCATGCATAAGGGTCGCAGGCCCTGTGCCTGCACCCAACTCTCATCTCAGCCCACCGGCCCTATCTATATGAAGGTCACGGTGTTTTGTACCGTAATGGACTTGGCATCTCTTTTGTGTAAGCCTACGATCACTTCGATACGGGTTGCTAGACCAGTATCCGAAGGATCCCAAACTTACGGATATCATAGCTTATCACAGCACTGGACGGTCGCAATCCGTCCGAATGTTGTGCACCATAAATATCACACATAATTCCCTCCTAGATCGAACGGTCCCGGTGCCCCGGTCGTAACCGTCCGAGGGAAGTCGCACCCGTGCACGGGCCATCCGAGTCATTGACCATGCAATACGCGCCATAGCATACAAATCATATCGTACCAACCAATCCTCCGTTCCATAAACATAGTCTCGCACCATAAGCATATTCGCGTCTTTATAAACATAATCCACCATCTATATAGGGAGCTCCGTCGGCGTTATGCCCCAACACATCCATATTGATGCACGACGCCCAACGGCTTAGTCATCTCGTACTTGTATTCAACGCGTACCATTCGTATGTTATTCTCATAACCTAGTTCTGTAATCACTTAGTCATTTCGTAGCTTCCGTGCCCGAGGGCACGCTCAGCACCGTAATCCATGTTCTACGCCTAGTGTTTAATGTTCTCGGAGCCGTGCACATGATGCACATCTCAATATCGTCTTTCAATGTTCTACCATCATTGTCCTACCGCGACTCGTACACTTGATGCACGTCGCTTCAATTGTTCGATTGTTCAATGTTCTATCTTAGTGTTCAACACATATTTAGACACTTACTCGTCGAGCCACGCTCGCTAACATCTTACGCATACAATGACATATTTTATTAGACGTGAAGGAATAGGGAGAGAGAGTCAAGAACCCGCCCACCTTAAGCCGATACGCCTTATCGTCTCGCCGATTGAAACGGTTCGCTTCCATAACTCGGTCGCATAGCTAACTCCCGGACTTAGCCATTCCTTTGAACTACTCGGTTGATTTGGCCTATCGCGCCCATGCCACAATCCGTTGCAAGGCCACGATTTGGTTTTGCGGACACTTCATTGCATAAGGCAAAATGTTGACCTCTATTGTCCAGCATAAAAGCATAGCCTGTACACCAGATCAACTAAAGTCAGCACTTGTTCAAACGGGACTTATCTTTTGCATCGATTCGATTCATAGATTCCAACCGACTCAAAGCTTACCTTTGGCCAACGTAACTCTCGCATCGATTTGCATCGATACTTCATCGGGTCAATGCAACTCTTCGAGTCAACGACTCATCATAATGCACCGAGCGGAGCGGGACATTACAATAGTGCCTTATCTCAAGCGAAAATGCGTCACTGTATACGCCAAGAGCAGAAGGTAAGTGTTTCTCAACTCCGTCAGTGGGAACATCATCGACTATTTTCTGTTTCCTCCGGCAAACGGACAACTTACTCCTCTGAGACCCAGTAGAAGGTAAGCTAGCTTCTGCTCTCTGAAACATTCGATCAACATGCTCGAATGAGGATGGATTTCTCTGAGTAGACTGGATCTTCTTCTTTTGTGCGCTAGTCAGTCTTGTCTGTGGTCTTCCCTTCCGAGCGGAAACAACGGATGGCTCTTGCAATTGAGTAGATAATGGGTTAGCAAGTTCATGTATTTGGTTCTCGATAGAACGTCTTTCTGGTCCAAGTGAGGCGCACCATCTAGCGTGGAGTAGTTTCACCTGCGACAGAGAGTAGAAGTCATCTTCAAGAGCAACTGGAGGCATAATTGACAGTTGTCTCCACCGTTGATCGACATCGTCTACCGGGATTGGTCTTCCTTCAAGTCGATACAAGTTGATTTCATATGCACACGGTAGGCCGAGAGAATGGCGATATGCACAACCACAAACATCAGGATCAAAACCAACGAATTTAGCCCTCTCAATCTCCTCCATTAGTAATCCCAGCACTTTGTGGGACACTTCGTGAGTTAAGACATCCAACATGTGTTCTTTCTTATGATCATGTTTTGTAAAATTGAGACTCATTTCAAATGATGCTTTAATCTCGTAGAGGGCGGACGATATCATCATACCCATCGCTTCCCAAACAGACACGAAGTTACCAAGCGATGACCGAAGACGTTTCTTCAAACTTGAGTGCGCTCCCTCGGCCCGGTTTGTAGTGGTTGTGCTATAATGCTTCAACTTGTTGGTCCACGCTAAAATAAATTGTTCTTTATGTGGTGCTAGCCAAGTATCGTTGATGTAAGATATACATGCCGGATTACTCGGCCCCCATTTCTCCTTGAACAAGTACCATGCCGTGTCGTAACTGTCTATGGTAGTGGCTCGCCACACAAGTTCCCAATCCTTATAGAATTCAGTAAAGCAGACCTTATCAAGCTTTCCATCCACCTTTTAGAACTTTAGCTTACACTGTGATTGAACATTTTGATTAATATGCCAACTACATAAGATTCTTTGCGCGGTAGGAAATATCGCATCCACAACACTCATTAGTGCATATTCTCTATCTGTAACAAAAATAGAGGGCTCTTTTTGTTCATTGTAAAGTGATTTGACTCTCATTATCGCCCAGGTGTAATCCGCAATAGTCTCACTCTTCATGAAACAGAATGCGACCATGAAACTTTCCCCGTTGAGGTGAATCCGACGGCATGAAAAAGTGGCATCTTGTATTTATTTGTCTTATACGTGCAATAAAGGATCAATACGTCGGCAAAGGACCTAGCCAAGTGTATTGAATCAGGATGAGCCCATAAGATTGAAAGAACTTCCTGGGAATCTAGGTGTCTTCTACTGTACTGGACATAGTGACTATCGGAAAGCAATTTTATCAGTTGCTGCATCGCCATTCTTCCTATAATTTTATCAGATTTTGCTCCGGCTAAGGCATTGTAGATGGTTCTTAGTGTCGACTTCGTGTCGATGTTTTCTTGTCGTCAGGCTGTGTGAATCTGTCTAGGGGTAACTCCGCTAGTGGCTAGTTTTTTAACTAGCATCTTCTGATCACTATTCAATCTTTCGGCATAAGCATGACCCACGAATGTGTCGACAATAGGGTGATTGTGACTTCCATTCTTCACTTGGACTGTATAATCCGTCATACATCCTCGTGATACAATCTTTAAGGCAAAAAGGACAACCACATTTCTTCGTCCCTCCTCTTCTACGTTTGACGACGTTTAGATTCATGCTTTCAGAATCTTTTGCGCTTTTATGGCTCCTAAAAATACCACCTCTTTCACATCCGAGTTCTAACTTTTCCATCCTGCATCTCCTCTCTCGGATTTCACAATGACAACAACAATGTTATGTAGGCGTCCAACTGTCACGCCCCAAAACCAGAACACTGGAGAGCGGGGGCAGACATAGCCAGCTACGTATAATGAAATGGGATCCACTCCACTATACGGTCACGGCTGTCTAGATATATGAGGGTTTATCTACAAGCCATCAGTCTCTTAAGGTCAAGAACAAGCCTAGTGTCTCAATCACAAACAAGTAAGTAAATGTCACAAGATGTAAGATCACCAAATATACAATAGTAAGACGTCCCAAACATTACATATTCAGCTGATCATGAAGCTAGTCGTTACAAAATGTGAGGACTAGCAAGAGTTTCAGTCATACATGATCAACCCTAGGTTGCCAACCATGTTACAACCCGTAGGCAAACAGTAAGTAAAGGTGCAATACGAGCTAACACGTGCTCGCCGGCTAAACGTCTCAAAAGAATATTTTTACAATAAAGTAGGAGGACAAAAAGAAACCCACTCGTAGCCAGGATTCCGTCTAGTGGTCACCATGTGGCTGGAAGGTCGGTAGATCCTCTGGTGCTGCTCCGGTATCTGGTCATACAAAACCAGCTGGGTCAGACCCCAGAAAGAGTAAGTGCCACAAAGGAGGCTTCACTTAGGAACTAAAACCAGCAATTAGCACAAGAATATAATTACATAATAAAAGACAGTAATTAAGAAAAAGTATGACCGGTGATATACGATGAGATAACCATGGGACTATTCAGATAACCAAGTTACAACCCGTAAACCAAACAAGGACCGGGGTTATAACTTTTCGTCTGAACGGAACTTGGTATCCCCACCATTTATCAATAATGCCAGTGTAAATAATCACGATCTCGTAGTAAGGTAAAGCATGTCGAGCATGTCATGGGGTACAACAAGACAATAAACGAAGAGAGAACACAGAACTGCTCCGGGAGCCAGGTTACAACCCGTAAACTAAACAAGGACCGGAATTGTAACCCTTCGCCTGAACAAAACTGGTCCCCTGATCTTTATTGTTAAAGCAAGCACAAGTAATCATGCCATATAACAATCTTGTACAGAATCGAGGCAAGAATAGACAGGGTTAGACTCCATTCAATCAATCACGACCAAGCAATAAGTACGACTTGATACTTTAACTAACTAAGGTTATCACATGCCTTGTTACTAGCAAGATGCAATGAGATATTCCACAGCCACAAGCCCTGCAGACCATGCAGGTTACCCAGGTCGAATATTAGGGGTTGAATTCAAGTGGGTACATCGTCCAGGAAATGCATGTACCCTTAAGTGACCTAGAGGGTGCAACACATGACAGTGTACTGGAAATGTGTCCTACTCGACGGCAGGCTACAGATCCCAAGAGCGCCCAGGTAACGGGATTGCCTGTAGCTGGAAAATCTCTTCATGACTACTGTGTTAATCTAGTTATTAGCCTTAGTCCATTTCAGTAGGTACCCCTGACCGTGGTACTCAGGGGTCCCATCCTAAGCATGATGCAAGGCAAGACTGGTTCATTGCACAAGCACAATCGTCCACGGTGTCCAGGTTGTTTATACTTATCAAGTTATGTCATGTCATGTTAGCCGTCGCAACAACATATCAGGATATATCATGTCAGGTTTTCTTGTTAGGAGTGCGCCACGGTGGGCCACTATCATGCATTATCATGCCCACTTGGTACTTGTCAAGAGTGCGCCTTAATAGGCCACTATCGTGTTCTATCCTTACATTATCATGAATGAGAGAAACTTGCATAAAATAACTAGTAACATGTTCTTGAAGCCAAGAAAAAGATCTACAACTTTCATGTTTGAGTTTTTCAAGATTCTAGCTACAAAACAACTTAAACATACAAAAACAGTAAAATAGAGCAATTCCGGCGCATGAGATTTCTGCACAAATCGGTGCATGGAATTCCTGCACAAATCGGCACATGGGATTCCTGTACAATCGGCACATGGAATTCCTGCACAAATCGGCACATGAGATTCCTGCAAAATCGGCGCATGGAATTCCTGCACCATCGACGCATGAGATTCCTGCACCATCGGCGCATGGAATTCCTGCACCATCGACGTATGGAATTCCTGCACCATCGGCGCGTGGGAAGCTCACGTTGCGTCTTCAGTACATGCGCGTAGGGAACCTACGCGTATGACACGCTCGGAGTTAAGGGATGCGATGTCGGGACTTCACAGCGCATGGCCTCCCAGCGCATGGCCTCCCGGGCGCATGGGATTCCCGGCACATAGGGTTCATCGTCCCCAAACAGCAAGTTCAGCCATAAAAGTTTCAAAAACTTGCCATGGCCATAACTTTCTCATCCGAAGTCGAAATCAAGCGAAACAAAAGCCAAAACTGAATGAAATTGAATTTTCTACAACATAGAACTATTAGTTTTCAAAAATAACTAAGTTAGAGATTAAAACCAAGAAAAACCGAAAAGTTACAAACTTAGATCTACAAAAATCCATCCATCAAATCCAAAGATGCCAAGTTCTAAAGAGGCTTAGAATCAAGTAAAGAAGAGAATGGAACAATAAAACTTGAGATTCATCATGAAGTAAGTTGCACTTGCCTAAGCTCTCCCCTTCTCTCTCCCTCCCGGTGGTTGAAGAAGTAATGGTGGAAAAGAAGTAGTAATGAAGAGAGAGAGTGTTAGGTGGAAATATATATGAGGGTGATGGTGGTAGGTAGGAGGGTTCACCTTTGGTTCATGATGAACCAAAGCAAACCAAGCCAAGCCGAACCAACCCAAGAATAAACCAATCAATGAAATGCTAGAATAAATCAAGCAGGAAGACATGCAATACGGGTCAAAATACGTATACATATACTAAGATACGCAATACGAACCATAGGCATTACACCAACTTCTCTACACCATCCAAGCGCCGTATCACAAGAAGGAAATGTAGAGGATGTTGAGAATAAGTGTCCTACGTCAATATTATGTTGGACAACAAGATCTGCACAATGTACGTGCAAAGTAATAAAAAATTAAATTTATAATTGTACAAGATCTCCAAAATCAAATTGTACATGACTGCAGTACTAGACTGCAGTCCAGTCCTTTTAAAGGACTGTAGCAATGGACTGCAGTCCATTCCTCTTTCAGCCTGCAGGACTGGACTGCAGTCTACTTCTTGTACAGGACTGGACTGCAGTCCATTTTTTGTGCAGGACTGCAGTCCGCTCTTTGTACATGCGTATTCTCTGTGTACAGGCGTATGAAATCTCAAAAATTAACATTTTATGTACTTACCGACAATGGTTCACATGTAATCGTTGGTTCTTGGGGAGCCATAATGGGATTGGATGACCCAATCTCTTCTTCAACAATATTTTGGTCCATAATTCTAAACATAGATTGAGTGTCAACACAATAACCTAGTTTTAAAAAACAAAATAAAAAAAGAGATAGAGAACTACCGAAGATAGACAACTTCAATAGAGGTGGGGACAACAACAATGGAGGAGGGGACACCAATGGTGGAGGTGGGGACAACTGTGGAGGAGGTGAGGACAACAATGGAGGTGGAAATTGAGAGAAGTGGTTTGGGATTGAGAAAAGAGGAAGAAGACAAAGGAAGAAGATGGTGGCCCTTAGTGTTTAGAAAATGGCAAACTTGTAATTTTTAAAAAAAAAATTAAGTTGGTGGCCCTTAGTAATTTGGGGGTGGCCTTTAACATTTGCCTTTTTTAAAGGCACTACAAAATTTATTTGGAGGTAGTTCTTACTTGAAACTAGTTCAAGAATATAAAATTTTTGTTGGGAGCTGTCCAAAAATTACTTGGGACTAGTCCTTCCAATTTTTATTAGGATTCCAGGAGGAGGAGGAGGAGGTGGCGGAGGAGGAGGAGAGAGAGGACAAGGAGGCGGAGCTCGGGAGGGTCGAGCGGAGGAGGTGGAGGAGGGAGAGGACGAGGAGGCGGAGCTCGGGCAGCGGAGGCGGAGCTCGGAGGGGGGAGAGGGAGAGGACGCGGGAGGAGGAGGAGGAGGAGGAGGAGAAGGTGGTAAAGACTCTCTTTACTCATCCTGCAATATGACTGCCAAAATGTTAGGACTGCCAACTTGTTGGCATTCCTAGGACTGCCACTAAGTTGGCATTCCGAGGACTGCCACTAAGTTGGCAGTCCTACATTATGTTAGGACTACCAACTTAGTGACAGTCCTACTTGCTGAAAAAATTTGGGCTAGTCCCAAGTAAAAAAAATTGAGTGGCAACTTGTATTTTTTTTGAACATTTTTTGGGCTAGCCCCATTAAAAGTGGTAGTGTCCTTATAAAAAGCCTAAGGGAAAGGGTTTTTTTCTCAAATATATATATATACCAACATCCTCTTCCTTTGATCAATAGCTCCATTGGAGCATCCACAATTGAGACATTCTAAACAATACTTCAAATTATTAAAAATTATATCAATTAATATTTTTATAGTGTCTTTTTGATATTGTCACACAAAAGTACACTCCAAATAAATACTCTAAATTAACCTCGTCTTTTTCCTCCCTCTTGTTCTTCTTTATGTTCCTTCCCTGTTTTGCAATATTTTTTTCTCTTTATTTTTCTTCTCTATTTGATAAGAACAGTTAATTTTGGTGGACCAAGGAATGAACGGAGAGGAGCTAGGACATGTTCCAAATCTGTAGTATCTCTTGCTTTCTAGCAATTTCTAAATATAGACAAGTGACCACTGCAACCTTCAAATGCTATAAATTTGACTAAAGTTAAAATGTAGCATTTGAAATCTCTCCCACTGTTGATGCTCTTACTTATGTTTATCCTAAGGCCATGTTTGGTTCGCAAAATCAAAACCTTTAAAAAGAAATTTTATTTATTTTATGTGTTTAATGCAAAAAAAAAAAAGAGCAGAAAAGAAAAATAGTTCTCAAAAGAATAAAAATAAAATAAAATAAAATAAATGTTCCCCCATCCACCACAATAATTTACTTTTTCACCCTAATAATTCGCTTTTTTCTTACAATTTTCGTGACGTTTCTAAACAGCGAAAATGAAATTTGATGAGAATTGTAATTTTTCAAAGAAAATGAAATAGCAAAAAATTGATTTTTTTTTCTTTCTGCGAGCCAATCGCGGGAAAAAAAAATTAAATCAGTTATTTTTTTTTATGGACATAGAAAATTGTAATTTCTATCTACTTTTCTTTTCTTGTTTGAAAATGTCATGAATACAGTCAGAATTCATGCATTGAGAAAAAAGTTAATAATTGGGGGAACCATTTTCTAACTATTTTCCTTTCATGCTCCTTTCGCACATAAATAAATTATTATTATTTTCTCAGATCCTTGATTTCGCAAACCAAATGTGGCATAAAAGCTACTAGATATTGAGTTGAATCTTCTGTCTCACATTGGGATCGTCTACATAACACAAGTAAGTACTATAAAAATTTTCATATAGCTATGTTAGTAGGTAGAACTACATTGCGGATCAATATTGCTTGGTACACATTTAAATTCATGCAACCATGCAATATGAGAGCTCCCTATGTTCTCCTAGACTATAAAGTGTTCGACTTCATACCAAGAGATACGGTGATACAATTTGTTTAGGGATGTTACATTCATTTATATGACACATTAACAATATTGTTTCTCTCCATAGAATTTTTTTTTTTTACTTCATTGGTAATTGTTTTTATTTTATAATTTGTTTCCCTAGGAGGTATAAATATCGTTTGTTTGAATAATGGTGTAGTTTCTTTGGACGGTTGTCTTGCTTGTAGTTGTAGGTGATCAACAAGTGTCATCCAATCGACAAAGTTACATGAAAACTTATGTATCTTAACTTTTGGGATTTCTTAATATTAGCCCCCCAAATCTTGTCGAGTTCAACTCTTATCCTATGGAAGGATACCCCTCATGTCTATCTCCATTTCAACATAGGCACATCCACCGTTAACTTCCGTCCAATTAAGATATCTTAACATATAGTTAATCCTAGCCATACCATATATGTGAATAACATCCAAATTAAGATTTATCGGATTTCAGTTGGTTGAAGGGTCGATAAAGGGGAAAGACGAACGAGGGAGAAGAGTTGACATTGATCGTAAATGAAGAAAAACGACAAATTTGATTTGTTTGAGGATGAATACGGACTAAAATGTCATAAATAATTAGTGTTCTCGAGTCTTAACCATATGAGCTTATGAGTAATAACGTTAAGGGCATGAGGAGTCTCATTCCAAATAATAAGATTCATGCGGTTTTATGTTAAAATGGATAACATTTTAGCGACATATTGTGAAAAAAAAAAACTTTTTTTGTTGTTGTGAATGTTACAATTGTAAATTTGTAATTTATGCTTCATAATTATTTCTGGAATGCAATGCTATAATTTACCTTTCTTAGTACTTGGTTGCAACGGCACAACAAAAGATATAATATGCATGTTAAGCTTTACTTATCTAACAATTACCAAATGGAATTCTAAGCATTATTTAGGTTTGTTACTTTGTTTTGATTGCAAGAAGTGTATAATTAAAGTTTAATTTCTTTTGAGAAGTGTAAAGACTTGAAGTGTTTGGTTTGAAAGTAGAAGTGGTGATATGAATTATTCTTTCTACACTTTTATCCTTTGCTTGCGGATAGAAATTATCTAGCATTACATATATTCCGACAAATTTAGGGTCCTTATACTATTTATTTAAACCTTTTACAAATATATAATACAAATTTATAAAGTTTCCGAGGCCTTGAGTGAAGGGGCATGCTAAGTAGTTCCATCTATTGTGCAATCTTTGGGAGAGAAAAAAAAGGACAGAAAAATATTTGACTATTTTACAATTTAGATTATTTCTAATTTTTGTGGCATTTTCCTTCAACCACAAGTACACATAATTTAAACTCCAAAAAAGTATATTTATACAACGCTTTTACATAGATCGCATCGGAAAACGGACACGTGAATCGACGTCACGTATCGAATTTTTATTGGCCGATTTTTTAACCACGTTAGGAGAAAAAAAAAGACTAATTTTTTAAGCCAGTCCTGCTCTGACACATGGCACTGTAATTTTTTTTAAAAAAATTTGGTTTTTTTTTTTCTTTGGCCGTCAGATCTTTTCCATATTTTTGTAGCAACACAGTAAAAACTTGACGAGATGCGGATCGACAGCCCTACTAATGTGCACGAGCATGCGTTTTGACTATTCAAGATGTAGCCTATATATCATATATGCTTTCACGATTGACCAAATTTACTGTTCTAATAATATGCAATGTCATCATGATTGTCATTCAACTGTCCAAAAAAAAAACAAAAAGAAAAACAAATGTATCATGGTAATTATAAGATAGGTTTTGTTAAGAACTTAATATATTAATAATACATAATTTATATGGGTATAAGTATTTGATCGACTCGGGATAAGACATTGGCCCGAGTCAAACCGGTTCAACTGGTAAGTTCAACCACTTAATTAATATAAGTGGCCCACGTTTATTCCATTCTCAAAGATAATTTTTACAAAATATATCCATTTACAACAGATTTTTGAAAAATTAGTGAGTCAACACCGACCCGGTCCGAAAAGCTACTGGTTCACATGTTAATCGGTTGAGCCGATGATCCGGTACATTTTTTTTTTCAAAACATCTACATGCACTCTTACCGACACATTTATCTATACATATTTTACTTAAAATATATTTTGATAAATGTAAAATGTGTATTGGTAATGTGTTGATAGAAATATACATACATGCACATGTGTCCTTGGAGCACATATCAACAAAACCCTCCCAAAATCATGGAATTAACAGAAAAATAGATGTAAAGATATTTAAAATAAAAATAGAAAGAAAAGGAAAAAAATGGTACTCTTTAGGAGTAATTGTCGTCTTCACCCTATAGAGAATATGGGATGAAATATGAAAAAGATGGATTGGAGTTTATTTGTTCTTATAAGTTTGAGATTATTTAAGTAATTAAAAAAAAGACGAGAACAAACTATATTTTTTACACTTGATAAAAACATATTTATTTTTGAATTGATGAATGTCACTTCTTAAATGGTTGCCATTTATAAATATAAAAAAATAAATAGGTTTATTTGCTATTATTTTCTATAATATGTCACTTACTATCACTTATAATTGACAAAAGCAAACCCCCTAATTTAATATAATGAATAGATAAATAGACTATAATATCATGTCGAATCTTTCTGGTTCTAATGACTGGCAGATGATTTTATGTATTTGTTTGTTTACTCCTAGAAAATAATATTGATAGTCTCTACTCGTGTTCTATCTCGTCTGGAAGTATTTGTCTCAATTGTTTGTCTCTTGTCTTGAGCTATACTCAAGTTGGCTTCAATTATTTCAAGAGCTCATTGGGCTTCTTGAATATCAATGTCAACACTCATCTCCGCATCATTTTCTAAAATGGTGATCTCATTGTTACTTATTATTGCAAAGTCATCCATCAAAGCCACAGTTGTTGATGCGTATTCTCAAGAACCAATATCCACAGGTGGGACAATGGAGGCGTGATTTGGTAATACGTTAATTTATCCATTATTGGTAGATAACATATATATTTCTCCACTTTTTAATCCCAAATCATTCAATTATGATCAATAAACAAAGATATATGGTCATTTTTTTTTCTTTTCAATTTGCTCTCCACTTATAAGTTCATAGTTTTCGTGGTAGCTTCATCGATGTTACCCACCGAATAAAAGGTATGCTCGAAGAAATTGTTTGATTCTATAAGGCCATTTCCAACACCACCTCTCAAATATATAATTGAGGAAAATCCTCTCCAACCTACCCTTAATTTGAGAAAATTTTCTCAATATTTTATAGGAAAGAGTGGTTTGATTCTCAAATTTGAGGGAAGAGAAAAAAATCCTCAAATATGAGTACACATCATTTATGTCTATTTTGCCTTTCAAATTGTAACTAATTTTTAACACATCATAAATATGATAAACATTAAACTTAATTAACTTACAATATTTTTTATTTTATAAATATAAATAATATAATAATTACACAGTTAATTTTTGTTGTTGAGGTCTTCCAATAGGATATAATATTCCATATATTTGTTATTATTATTAATTTTTATTAGACTCATTTGATCAACAAAATAATATTTAATTTATTTTTGTGAATTACTGATGTCTTCAACTAATATTTAGTACAATTAACACTTAAATAATTTGATCGACTCTAAAATTTATTGTTGAAAAAAGATAGTATGAAAATAATGTAAATTTTTTTGATAAAGAAATGGATGATGAAATGAGTGGTAACATGCAACATTTTTATAGGGAAAAAAGTTAGTGAGATTAGAAAGAGGCTAACTAAAAAAAAGTTAGTGCAATTTTTTTATAAATAATATAACGTATTATAACTAATATAAACAATATGAAATAATAGAATGTATATGATTATATTAAAATTAATATATTAAAATAATATGGAAAAAATAAATTTAAGTAAATGGGTGAAGAATTGTTAAATTTTGAGGGAATATAATAAAATGAGAATATATATATTTTTGGGCCTAAAAATGGGGAACAATTTGAGAACGGTTTAGAAATGGCCTAACATCGCCGCTCGATGAGTTGGGCAATAAACCTCCAAAAATCCTTTCCTTGTAAAATTCCAATCTTTCTCGACACTTTTCTCTATAGAAGCAGAGGAAGAAGATGAGGAAGAGGGAGAGAGAGAATCCGTGCGGAGTCTGCGGCCACTTCCACAAGCAGGAGGAGGTCTGCGGGGTCTGCGGCCATCGGCCGGTCCGGGAGGAGAGGCCGGCGGAGGTCCAGCAGGGAGGCGGCGGCACCTTCCCGACGGAGGTCCTGAAGGAGTTCCTCTACTTGGGGAGCTACGACAACGCGTCGAGGAGCGAGCTCCTCAAAACCATCGGCGTCTCCCACGTCCTCAATGTGAGTTTTCTACTCCTTGTTTGTTCGAAAGTTGTGATCTTGATTTGGGATTATGCAGTGAGTTGGGATCTTGATTGTTACTGTGTTGGGTTGTTGGAAATTGTGACGTTTCTGTTGGAAAATTGGGAATTTGATGTTGTACTTGTAGAGGTTATGATGATGCCCTAGGAAGTACGGAACACTCCAAAAATTGGTGCCATATCAACAAAAGCATTCCAGAATACACTAGGATAGGACACACGAAAATAGGCGTTTTGTCCGTATGGTCGTGACTGTACCGTGTTGTATTCATTTCCATTTGTGTTGGACACTTATCGGTACAGATGTTCGAAAAGATACTACACCTGTCACCCAAGTTAATTCACAGGGAGTACATCTTAATGCCTTAGGAAGTAAGCTTCTCAAGACCTATTGGGTTGAGTGTGAATGAAAAATTGTAAAATCTGTGTTTAAGTGTTAAGAAATTGCGGGTTATGTGCTGGAAATCTGAGATTTTGATTGTAGTGTAGGTTGATGAGATTATATGAAGCATAGGTATGGGTACAAGTACCACGTACGTTATGTACCGGTGGTATACTAAAATTTCTAAAAATACAGGAGATGGGGGTATGAGGAGGTATTCGCATCCCCTGACTTTTGCATCCCCCAAGCATCCCTATGATAGCACTCGTTGGATCTTGTTTAAGTCATCTAATCTTAACGTTGAAAAATCAACTGTTAAGATTAGATGACTTAAACAAGATTCAATGGATTTGAAAAAGAGAATGCTTGGGGGATGCAAAAGTGAGGGGATGTGGATCCCTCCTCTCTCTCTCTCTCTCTATATATATATATATATATATATATATATATATATATATATATATAACCATCCGGGTGGTTTCATATTATGAAACCATCCTATGCTTCATCACTTGGATTTGCATTGGGTGGTTGAGATTGAAAAATGGCCACACCTTTTAATCTTATCCTTTCAATTAAAATCCCAGTGATGACATAGGGTGGTTCCATAATATGGAACCACCGAAAGGTTATGGAGTGTATATATATATATATATATATATATATATATACACTAGAGTTTTTTTTTTTTGGAGATGCCCGGTGTTACGCACGGACTTTGTACACGTTGCATTGCATGCCTTTAGGCCCACTGCCCTCAACTCCTACCATTTTTAATGGAAAGAATAATACGTCCCATGGCTCGATCCACTGATCTACCGCTACCCAGCCATGGTCTTATGCCTCTCCCCGGTAACCACAAGGGTCACTCGAGTTCGTATAAAGACTTAAGTAACACATTTTCATGCCGTCATGACTAAATCTAAGGGTCAAATTTCTTCACCATAGGTCAGCTATCAAATAATTATACTAGAAAACTATGTAGTCTATGTATAAAAATAAAGAAAACTTGATTTCTAAAACAAAAGTTCCGGAGTTTTGATTTATAAAACACGGTCATATCTAATGAGCTACATTCAAAGCTTGATTTCTAAAACAAAAGTTCCGGAGTTTTGATTTATAAAACAAGGTCATATCAAATGAGCTACATTCGGAAAAGTACCCACGAAGTACCAAAGAAGCATATGTGAAGTAACCGAATTTAAAATTGAAAATAAAAATTTGGGTATGTATGTGGTGGTACATACCTAGGATTAGCAAGGAGTAACAATTTCACGTACTTACATGACTTCATAAATGGAGCTCCTATGCTTGATAAATGAAAATTTTCTCTAGTTGGGGCGTTATGACAATGCATCGAGAAGCAAGCTTCTTAAGATCATTGGAGTGTCCCATATTCTCAATGTAAGTTTATGCCTCTTATTTGTGCGAAAGTTGTGGTTTTGATACAATGAGTATGAAACAGATATCATGATAGTTTATTTTGTAGTCATGGATTTTGATTACTATTTGTGTGAGTTTTAGGAATTTGTGTAATTTCTAATGGAAAGTTGGGATTTTGATCATGTTGTACTTGGGAGAGGCTATGATGCTGCACTAAGAAGAACCTGCACTCGAATAAATTAGTGTCATGTTAGTGTCACATAGAGGATACATATCGGACGCAATAGGAACAATCCAAAATACACTAAGACACGTCAAAATAGGTGTTATGTACAAGCAAGTGTGTTTGTTCCAAAATACACTAAGACACAATGAGTATGAAACAGATATCATGATAGTTTATTTTGTAGAAGAGATTCATGGATTTTGATTACTATTTGTGTGAGTTTTAGGAATTTGTGTAATTTCTAATGGAAAGTTGGGATTTTGATCATGTTGTACTTGGGAGAGGCTATGATGCTGCACTAAGAAGAACCTGCACTCGAATAAATTAGTGTCATGTTAGTGTCACATAGAGGATACATATCGGACGCAATAGGAACAATCCAAAATACACTAAGACACATCAAAATAGGTGTTATGTACAAGCAAGTGTGTTTGTTTCATGTTGTGTCATTTTGGTGTCCGTGCAATATAGATGATGCTTCAAGAAGTAAGCTTCTTAAGAGTACTGGTTAAAGGAGTCTGAAGCGCAAACTCTGATCGTAAATTTGTTGATTGTAAATTATTGAAATTTTGTATGTTTTGATTGTTACCGGTTTAAATCTTAGTTAATTCATGTTTATTTGTTGCCGTAGGAAACACGGTCACTCAAAAAATCGATGTCGTATCCGTGTCGCATTGTGTCGGACATGTATCTGACTCGATAAAAAAAAAATCCAAAATACACTAGAACACACGACAATAAATTTTGTGTGCCTGTTGTCGTGGATGTATCATGTTGTGTTGTATTTGTGTCCGTGCAGCGTATATGATACTTCAAGAAGCAAGCTTCTCAAGATTATTGGGTTGAGGAGTTTGAAGTACAGAGTGCAAAGTGCAAACCCTGATTGAATATTTGTGAATATTGGTCGAAATGGTTTTGATTGTTACCGGTTTAAGTTTTATGGAATTGTCTTTATAATGATGCCCTAGGATACATGGTCACTCAGGGGCGGATCCACATGCAAGACTGGGGTGGGGTTGGGGGGTGGGGGGTGGGGCTCAAGTCCCCACTGGATTTTCGAAAAACAGAAATTTAATATGAATGCCATTGGTAATTTTGCAAACTGTTAAACGTCGTTCTTTCTCCATATAAACATTGTTGAGTTGTAAAGTTGGTGAAATGTTTTTGTTTTATATTGGAGGTCCTAGGTTCGAAGCATTGACTTCTCATATTAAATGTACATAACCTTTTTCTTTTCCAAGCCCCCATTGACCAAAGTTCCTAGATCCGCCCCTGTGGTCACTTCCAAAGTTGGTGCTGTCAGATTGTCTCGATACGGCATGGATACTCCAAAAATACATTAGAACATACTAGAACATGTGCCATGTCCATGTGGTCATGGTTGTAACATACCGTATTTGTGTCCATGCAACATAGATGATGCCTCAAGATTAGAACTAAGCTTCTCAAGACTATTTGGCCGAGAAAGAGTTTGAAGTAGAAAGCTTGATGGTAAATTTGTAAAATCTGGTGGGTTTTGATTGTTATCTGGTAAGTGGTAGGAAATTCTGAGGTTAGTTTTGGGAAGTTGGGATTTTGTCCGGAACTTCCAAAAATTTCCAAATAAGGTCGAAAACTGATTTAAATATTTGGAATAAGGCGAGACTGATTAACACAATTGTCCCAAATAAGGTCTGATTTACAACATTCTAGAAATTCCTAGGAGTTGGACCGGAAATATTCTAAAATTTGACAAAACTGACCAAAAATTATTCTTAATTTGGTTATACTTTCATTGAATGCCATAGAAGACTTCTTAAACCCTATATATTGTAGTTGGTAGTTCTATGTTGGACACATATATACTCTGACGTTCTTATCCAAAATCACCGCAACTGCTGATATTAAGTCATTGAGACTGAAATGCCCTTTCCGTTACCATACTTTTGAAACATGATTATTTGTTTCATATCCTCCATAACAATTACTTTTGCATTTGTAGTCTGATGTTTATCCGAATATAAATTATACAAATTTAGGTAAAGCTTGCAGCTGAGCCTATTACTTATGTTTCTTCAGTCCAAATGCAATAAGTCCGAAGATCCTCTGTTTAGAGATAATTCTTAACACTACCGAGTACAAAATTTTGGCTTTGTCTACAGACAGTACCTGCATGCCAAAATCTATACAAGAATTCTTTCACTTATCATTGCCTCCAAGATGACAAAGTTTTGCAGTTTGATGATGCAATCAAATTTATAGGTAATAGTTTTTGCATTATTCTTTTGTTACAAACAAATTTCTTAACATTTTTACCCTGCACATCATTATTAATATCATTACTAGTGTCTGGTTGGTTATTTCTAATTTCATCTTTTCTTGTATTAGTGACTTAAAAGTTATAGTTCCATTGTATATAGTGCAAATAATTTATTTTGTCAACCTAATGATCAAGCCTTTCCAAATGTTGGGGAGAATATACGTCACCTTGACTAGGAATCAACAAAATTTCTCTAAGTCATTTGAACTGGACATGTCAACCATAAGCCTCCCTTAGATAAATTAGTTGGGAAAGTTTGGATCACAGATGTGAGTTAGAAAACAGGACAGAGAATTTACATATGGTTTTCAAGATTTAGAGATAAGGTGTTCCTAGGAGATTATACGGTAGGTGGTGGAGGAGGAACAAGTCCTAAGGGATTGAAGTTATTGAGAATATGTACAGTAGAATTTTTGATTAGAGAATAAACAAGTCCTAATGCATCAACATTATTAAGAACAAGAATGGAGACAGCTGGAGGAGGTACAACTCAAATTCCCCACTATGATAAGCTTACATCAAAGACTAGTATTAAGTTCTTACCTCTCTTTGAACTAGTTATTGATGTAGTTACTTGGTATATTTGGATGAGGCTCCATGGTGTGTATTAGTTAATGTCTAGAAGAGCTCCCTTCACTTTGCATGGAGAAAAGCTTTGCAATCTAGAGGATTTATTATTAGTAGGACGAAATAATCTATATGAAACATAACTTTAGCAAAAACTCAAGTAGTCCACATTTATGGAAACAATTCTTGATCTGCATATGATGTTTTTGTATGAAGATGCCGGATAGTAGCATGTTGGAAGTAGACATTATGCTTTTGTACCTGTAGTGTATTATTTGCGCATCGACCAAAGTTTATGTTGATTATCAAAATCATGTGTGACTATGACCAATGAGCCAACAAGGGGGGACCAAGTTCGGGCAAAACTCGGTCCGAGTTCGGTTGCCCTGTATTCAGAATTGGTATTCTTAAGAGTGGTAAATTTATTAATTATTGCTCATTTGTGATGACAAGAGTGACAATGATCGAATAACTAAAGTGGAATGGAGTGCTTCTAGAGTAGTAGTCGTTGTGGCACCTAGATACCTTTCAAGTTGAAAGAGTATTAGTACAAGTCTGATATTACTACTTTACCAGGCATACATAATGGATAAATTTTTGGGCAATTATGTACTTTAAGTACATGGTAGATTGAGGGTAATGTTAAGTTCGACGATTGCCGATACATTAAAATTAGGATAAATATAAGTGCATAAGATGTTGGAAGTAATGCCAATTGAGAATAAGAAGAGAGAGTCATTTGAGATGGTATGGAGATATACAACATAGATTACTAGATGCACTATATAGGACTTGTAGGACCTTAGTTAAAGGAGTTGCTAGAACTAGGTACCTAGATGAAATTGGATGAAGGCGTAACAAAGAATGCCATTTTATGTTGATAGGCCTTAATAGAGCCGAATAAAGAAAAGGATCATGTAGCAGGTTATTACTTTTGGGATAAATTTGTTATATAGGAGGCATAGCTATTAGGCTTTGATTCTTTACTTTAGTAGTGTTAAGAGAAACCATTAGTTTGTGTATTTGCATTTTCGTAGAATCACACAGACTACCACAGAGATAGGTATGATGGAATAACTATCTTACGAAATGGGGTGTTCTCTTATCCTTGCAACAGCGTATGCCAAAACTGAAACAAGTTGAATGCACATTTGTTTGTGAATGAACAGACAACCTGATAGGTGATTCATATTCCGGCAATCATGTTGTAGCAAGAGTTTTTTTTTATATCTTTTAACAGCAAAGCCTTTATCCCAAAAGAGGCTTTATCTTAATTTGTGCAAGACATGATGTATTCACACACTGATAAAATATACAATTGCCCAATTCTTCAAAGTCACTATGAAGAGAACAATTTCATACTGGAGTATGTTTCAGTCTCAGCCTCTCTCTTGATGGTTAGGTACCGAGACATAGCTTCCGCAAAAATTCTGAATATGTGGGGTTGCACATGCCTTTTCTCAGAACTCTGTTCTTTGTATTCGCTGCTCGTTTTTCTCAATAGTCTGGTACATGTTATAGATGTTTGAATATGGTACCAAGGCCAAGAGGTTGAACCATAGAGATGTCTCTGTGTACCAAGTATGGTACAACGAAATTTCAAGGGTGTAATTTCTTTCTAAAGCCATGACTGACTGACGTTGCTGGACACTCCCAACCAACTACACGGAAACAACTTATTGGCTGAGATTATTGGTATCCAGTTGTCTTTTTTGCTTATATGGTGCTACACCCACTTATTTTACATATGGCAAGGAAATTTATACTTTTGGTCGACATGATAATATATCAACTAACTCGTGCCTTTTTTCCTTCTCTTGTTTGGACTCGTGTATAATCATCAACCATATCATGCAGAGCAATGTGATAAGGATAAGTCCCGTGTACTAGTGCATTGCATGTCAGGGAAAAGCAGGTCTGTTTTTTCTTCACTAATAGACATGCTGCACTTATGACATAGTTGCATTGTTGACATTGAGATTATGTTGTTTCCCTTCCTTTTGACAGATCACCAGCTGTTGTAATTGCTTACTTGATGAAATGCAAAGGATGGCGACTTGCACAGAGTTTCCAGTGGGTGAAAGAACGTAGACCTCAAGTGGAGTTGTCCGCAGGTTTGTTTCCCCATATCCATCTTATTAAAAATTTGGATTTTGAAATAGGCTCAAAAGTACAGTTTACTCGGGTAGCTCAATTTCTTATAAAGCATACCTTTGTGCATAGTCTGTATTTGTTACATTAATAAGCTATTCTTGCTCTTCCTTGATAAGGTATACAAGTTTGGTGTCAACATAACTTAAATATCCTTTAATCGACCATGCACTCATCAAACCCTCAAAAGCATCCGGTCTCCTAAGGGGGTTCACGATCAAAATGCAGTAGTTGCCCAATTATAACTAATACCCGTAATTGCCAAATAACATCCCTTCAATTTGGAACTCGTCTTTTAGTCCTACAACCAGTTCTCGTTAAGTGCTAGTTCTAAGCCAAGTCAAAGCTTGGGCGTACTATTCTTTCAAGACATTTCTTCGAAGCTATCCTCATTATTACATATTTTTAGTATTATATAACTTATAGAAATGGTATTGACTTACGCTAAATCTCGAAGTCATGACAGCCAAGGGCACTAGGTCCATAATTTTTCCACACGTGAAGAGTTGTAGAACTGGTGCAGATTGGAGAGTGGATGAGTTCATAGTTGAGTTCTCAGCTATTTTTTCTACCTTAATCCCTGGGAAATTATTGGATGGTGAAATCAAATAGTTCATCCTCATTGATCCATCCATGAACCTGACTGACTGAAGTCAGCTTTTATTGTTCTTCTTCGTTATATTTCTTGGTAACACTAAAGATACCGTGTAGCAAATTAATTAATATGAGATATTCCTTGAAGTTTAGACTTCTGATTTTCTGGACTACGTACTATCATCGTAAACTTTCTTCCGCACTCATCATCAAATTAATTAGCTGTTTATGAGGCACAGATGTCCAGAATCAATTGGTAGAGTTTGAGCAGAAAATATTTGGATCCAAAGAGGTTGCAACAGCCCAACCCTTGCCTCAGACGGACTCACTGGCAAGCCCTGGGTTTGGGTTTCCGAAGCCAACCGATGCTTCTCCGGTCCCTCTATTTAATCAGCTCGGTACGATGTCCATCTTTGAACGCATGAGCCCAGGCGTTGCACCAAATAACTTTGTTTTTGGAGCTCGGAAGACCGAAGAGCAGAATAGCAGTTTCGGCGACTCTATGGACAGTTCCTAAGCGGTAACCCTTCATTGTTTTCAGTTTTTGGGTTAGATTGTAATATTAGGAGGTGAAAGTTGCCACATTGATGCTGGTCTGATGGAGTTTTAGTTTTGGTTTGCATCTTTCCAGTAATCTTCTGCTATACAAATCACAATCTGTTATTTGTCGCCCTACTGAATACTTTGTTAAGATAAAAGGTTATTTAGAATTGGATGAACTAAGAAAAATGCTAAGTCTACTACCAAATTTTTAGGTAAATGTTAAAGGCCACCCCCTTTCTACTAAGGGCCACCAACTTAAAATTTCAAAAAAATTACAAGTTTGCCATTTTGAAAATACTAAGGGTCACCCCGTTCCTGTCAATCGAGGACTGCAGGACTTGTCTGCAGTCCAACGTGAAGACAGGACTGCAGGCAAGGCCTGCAGTCCTCGATTGACAATCTTTTTCCTTTTTGTTTTTTACCTACAGTGACTGCAAGACTTGCCTGCAGTCCAAAGTCCTTGACTGCAGGCAAGGCCTGCAGTCCTCGATTGACAATCTTTTTCCTTTTTGTTTTTTACCTACAGTGACTGCAAGACTTGCCTGCAGTCCAAAGTCCTTCCTTGACTCGACTGACCAGTTCGAGCGAGCAGCAGCTCGTGGGAGTCTCCGGCGGTAACAAACGACGAGGAGAAGAAGAAGGAGACCGATCGTTCGACAGGGGAGGAGACAAATGAATCATAGCAGCCATGACCGATCGATCGATTCAGTAGTGGAGGAAGAGTTGCTTTGGCATTTATTTGTGGGATCTCTCTCTCTCTCCTCTTCGTTTATAAATGAAGAAACAATTGGTAGAGTGGAGTGAAGAAGAAGAAGCTTCTTGGTAGAGTGGAGTGAAGAAGAAGCTTCGTGGGAGTCGACCCCAACTCCTCCACCGCGTGCCTCCCCGTCCGTCGAGTTCCTTTCCGAAGCAGTTCGCCGAGCTCCGCCTCCTCGAGCTCCTCTCCGTCCGCAAAGTTCACAAGTTCGCCGAGCTCCTCCCCGTCCGTCGAGCTCCTCCTCCGCCTCCTCGAGCTCTCCTCTACGACGTCCGCGAGCCATGCGACCCGGGTCTCCGGCGACCCCAACCCCTCCACCGCGTGCCTCCCCGTCCGTCGAGCTCCTCCTTCAAAGTCCTCTTGGTGGCCCTTAGTAAACTTGTGAACTTTAGGTTGTCCTTAGCAAAAAAAATATAAAGGCATGGTTGCCCTTAGTAGATGAGTTGCCTTAGTAAAAAAGGGGCGGTCTTTAACATTTGCCAATTTTTACAAACTTCTTACAACATCTCTCTCCCACCCATTACACATGAGTCCCACCTCCACTCTCACCCTCTGCTACATGGGCTACACCCAACCTCACCACTTTCCTCCCTTCTCAAATCGAAGTTTGACATATGGTGGTTGTAAGAGGGTTGTATACATTTGGTTGTAGGCATAGCAAAGCTCATGAACTAATGGAATGGACTGACAATATCACTTTTGACCCAATTACGACCATCTTGATGTTGAACCTAATGTGTCACACATACAAGATTTGGTTGGCTACGTGGGACATGAAATGACCAAGTTCGAGTTGGGTCTAATAGTGATTGTCCATGACCGATTGACTTGGTTTGACTGAATCAAGTTGTGTAAGTTGTGTTGAGTTCTAAAAAAAGTCTAGAAAGATTTAGGCCAAGTCTGGATTATTTTTATGAACCCTTCAGATTAGATCCTTAAACTATCCAATTTTTTACGAGATTTTGATCTTTTATATATATATATATATATATATATATATATATATATATATATAATGAGGCTTCAAAACGGCTCAAAAGTGAGCCGTCTAAGCCGTCATTATATCACAGTCCATTTTATTTTTTAAAAAATTATGTAAAAAATTGTTGAAAAAAAATTAACATGGAAAATCGAATTCAACCAAATAAGAAAAATACCTCACACCTTAACCACATGAGTTAGAAGAGATATTTGTCTATAATTGGATAATATTCTTATTATCCGTTATTATACGTGCAAAGCACGTGCATTTACTAGTATATATAATGAGGCTTCAAAACGGCTTAAAAGTGAGCCGTCTAAGCGTAATTATATCACGGTTCATTTTATTTTTTTAAAAAAATGTTGAAAAAAGTTTAAATTTATTATATATATTCAACATGGAAAATCGAACTCAACCAAACAAGAAAAATACCTCACACCTTAACCACATGAGTTAGAAGAGATATTTGACTATAATTGGATGATATTTTTATTATACGTTATTATACATGTAAAGCATGTGCATTTACTAGTATATATAGGGTTTGCTGAAATCGTACGTTTTATTTGCTACTTTTATGCAAATTTCAAACAAATAGAAACCCTATTCCATATTCCCAAAATTTTAGCCAAAAGCTTTAGATTGGCGCACCGTCGGCACACTAGTGCGACTACTTCCTCGTGATCGTATCGTGACGTTACTATGCTGGCTGAGCTGCTACTACTAGCTGTACTGTCTCTTTAATTGACAAATATTTGAAATTTCCATTATGGATAATATCCTTATTATAGGCAAAACAAAGGGCAGGTTCATTGATCCAACTAAATCAAATGAAGTTAGAGCTGATTAGTGGGATTTTGTTAGTTAGGTTTGGATCGTTTTCACAAAGTGTGACCAAAGTTGTCAATGATTTTTTTTTTTTCATATGAGGTGGGAAAATGAGAAGAATTAAGAATGACCCAGATGGAAAGTTGATAAGGATCTTTGATTGATGAACTCACCATTTCTTATCCAAGTAAAGAAAGGAAAATAACTTTATATAATGACTAAATAAAAAAAATAGTATGAAAAAAGAAAAACCTAACTATTCATCTCTGTTTTTTTTCCATATGAGGTGGGAAAATGAGAAGAATTAAGGATGACCCAATGGAAAATTGATAAGGATTCTTTGATGTACTCATCATTTGTTATCCAAGTAAAGAAAAGAAAATAGTTTTATATAATGACTAAATAAAAAAAAAATAGTATGAAAAAAGAAAAACCGAACTATTCATCTCTTCTTACCACATCGACTATACATTTAGTTAGTTACTTCAATCATAAACTGTCAACAATAAGTAGTCAAATCTAACACTTTGTTGTAAATATGGATAAATTACCATTATTATTTGGTGGCTATAACTTATGCCTTTTGGTTATCCATAACCTATGGCTTTTAGTATTATTCTATTTAATTGTCATCATGATAGTAAGCTCATTTGTAAGCCTATATAAGAGGCTCTTGTCAAGTTGATCAATACAAGTGAATGAAGAAATAATTTCCTCCATCTCCTTTTCTTTGTTTTACAATACGTTATCAGCACGATTCTCTAAGGTGAGTTTAGTCTTGCATATATAGGTACATATTTTAGTAAACTTAAGGTGAGTTTAGTTTTTGCATGCATAGATACATATTTTAGTAATCTTAAGTACCAACTATTCTTTTAATATTTTATATGAGACAAACAAAGTTCCAATTCATGATGTATGTATCTACATATTCTTTATGCATGTTTCATTAGCTTTATATCTACTTGTTTTCTAGTGTATTATTATTATTATTATGCCTTTTTAGAAAATTATAACCCATGCACGTTCTAAAATTTTCAACTTCCTTTGGTTCACGGGAAGAAAGGAAAGGAATATACTTTGGTCTTTCATTTTTCAAATTGGTAGGGTTTTGATGAAGCCATGATAAATAGTCTATTTAGAAATTGCTCCCTCACTTTCTATTTTTTTTCTTCCTTCCAGAAGCATTATTTGCTTTCATACACAAGTTTAATGGAGGATGTAGCAATACAACTTGTGGGATAAGGATGATGGATCTTTCTTTTATCGTTGCTAAATGCTATTGTCTGTAAACCCATTATTATTTTTGAACATTAAATTAGACTATATGAAATTGATATTTCCATTATATTTTTTTTACAAGGTACCAATTCACATTGTTGTATATGTGAACCGTATTATGAAAAAGTACCCAAAATACAAACCATAAGGACCTAAAGATTATTATATAATGTTCACATTGTTGTATATGTGATAAATATATGACATAATATTTTTGATAGCTTTTAATCACATTGTGGCATATGTGAAAATTTGTAATATTGAAAGCACTTGTCAATTTTACTATTTAAATTAATTTATCTCTAATATAATTATTTCTGCTATATAGATGTCGAGTCTTGCAAAGATTGAATTCAAGACTCTTGATGTAAGCGGAGACAATTACTTATCATGGCAATTGGATGCGAAGTTGCACTTGCAGTCCAACAAGCTTGATGGTACTATTAAGAAGGAAAATAAAGAATCTTCTGAAGCCAAGGCTAAGGCTTTGATTTTCCTACGACATCATATCCATGATGATCTAAAGGCAGAATATCTATGTGAGGATGATCCATTGAGTTTGTGGACATCTCTAAAGGATAGATTTGACCATCAAAGGATGGTAATCCTTCCGATTGCTCAAAGTGAATGGTTGAACCTGAGATATCAAGACTATAAAACTGTTAAAGCATATAATTCTGCTCTGTTTAATATTGTTTCTCACCTTAGGTTGTGCGGAGAAAAAGTAACAGAGGCTCAAATGCTTGAGAAAACCCTCTCCACTTTTCATGCAAGTAATGTGCTTTTGCAGGAACAATATCGTGAAAGACATTTCACAAAATATTCTGAACTGGTGACTTGTCTCCTTGTAGCAGAGGCAAATAGCAATGTTCTCATGAAAAACCACAACTCTAGACCAACTGGGTCAATGGCAATTCCTGAAGCAAATGCAAATTTTGGGGTTACCAGAGGTCGTGGTAGAGGACGTGGAAGAGGACGTGGAAGAGGAAAAAGTTATGGCTCGAGGTATGGTCATGGTTATCAGCCTTATAACAAAGGCGAAAATAGTGGTTCACAAAAGACCAAATGGAACAAGTGGACAGCACCCTCTAACAAAGGGAATTCAAATCCTCAATATAAACCAAATAATGGTAGTACTGCTTGTCATAAATGTGGCAAAAATGGACATTGGTTTAAGCAATGTCGGACTAATCAACATGAGGTTGACAAATTCAAAGAATCGAAGAAAATGGAAGCAAATATGACAGCATATTGGGACAATGACCAGCCACTTGACATCACTCAATTGAATTGTTCCGATTTTTTTGAGGATCAAAATGGAAATCAGATTACCAATGAACAGTTTGAAGAAATGCTGGCGAATCCACCTTCCATTGAATGAGCACTCGGTCGACATATGTTTTACTTCAAGTATTATGAACTTTTTACATTTGAAGTCATGTTTTTTTTGTTTTTAGTTACTATCATGGATTATCTAGGCCATGAGAGTTTGTTGAAGAATATGTCATTACTTTGTTATGTACTTGAAAGTTGCATCTGTATAATATGATGTTATCGTTTGGTATGATTAATTACTTTTATTATATTTGTGTTAGTTGAGTATATGTTCATAAATTTTTTTTTCTCATATTGAAGGTATGGATATACGAAGGGAGAAAAATGACTTGGATATGTGTTTGGTAGATAGTGCTACAACACATACGATTTTGAAGAATCAAAAGTTTTTCTCAAATTTAGTATTTGACATGCATAAAGTATCAACAATAGCTGGACCAGCCCATATAATTGAGGGTTTTGGAAGAGCACACATTATGTTACCTAATGGCACTCAAATCCATTTGCAAAATGCGTTATATTCAAGCAATTCCAAAAGAAATTTGCTAAGTTTCAAGGATATACGCAAAAATGGATATCATATTGAAACTCGAAATAATAACAATAAAGAGACACTATGTATCACATCTAATGTTGGGAGCAAAAAGCTCACATTAGAAGAATTCTCTTGTCTCTCGGTGGGTTTGTATTACACCACCATTGGTATAATTGAATCACATATGAATGTGGCAAAACATAAAGTCAATGATCCTATCTTATGTACCATTTGGCATGACCGTTTAGGTCACCCGGGACAAACTATGTTCAAGAGGATCATTAATAATTCTTGCGGACACTTATTGAAAAATCACGATCTTGGTTTACCAAAGAATCACCTATGTGTTCCATGTTCACAAGGAAAGTTTATAACTAGACCATCTTTCCTAAAAGTTAAGAATGAGTCTCCGAGTTTCTTGCAAAGAATACAAGGAGACATTTGTGGTCCTATTCATCCTGCTAGTGGTCCTTTTAGATATTTTATGGTACTCATAGATGCATCTACTAGGTGGTCACATGTTTGTTTATTGTCTACTAGAAATCTTGCATTTTCTCGTCTTTTGGCTCAAATTATTAAACTTAGATCTCAGTTTCCTGATAACTCGATTAAGTCAATTAGACTTGATAATGCCGCTGAATTTACCTCACAAGTATTTGATGATTATTATACATCATTAGGGATTGAGGTAGAACATCCTGTTCCCCATGTGCACACACAAAATGGGTTAGCTGAGTCATTTATTAAACATCTCCAACTTATAGCAAGACCTCTACTAATGCAATCTAATCTGCCAATTGAGGCTTGGGGACATGCTATTTTACATGCTGCATCTCTAGTTAGATTTAGACCGACTGCCTACCATATTTTTTCACCCATACAACTTGTTAGTGGAAGACAACCCAATATTTCACATTTGAGAAAGTTTGGATGTGCAGTATATGTCCCAATTCCACCTACCAAACGAACTAAAATGGGTCCCCAACGACGTTTGGGAATATACATTGGTTTTGAATCTTCCTCCATAATAAAGTATTTGGAACCAATGACTGGTGATGTCTTTACTGCAAGATTTGAAGATTGTCAATTTGATGAGCGAGTCTTCCCGCCGTTAGGGGGAGGTAAGCAACAAATTGTTCATACAGAACAATCCATTGCTAATGAACGGCGTGAATTGACATGGAATACGCCTACTCTATCTCATCAAGATCCAAGAACTCCACAATGTGATTATGAGACAAGGAGAATGATACATTTGCAAGAAATTGCAAATCAATTACCTGATGCATTTAATGATGCCGCAAAGGTAACTAGATCTCATGTGCCAGCTAGAAATGTGCCAGCCAGAATTAATGTTCATATTGAACAAAATCTAAACAAGGCGGCAAATGAATCTACTACTATACGTCAAAAGCGTGGTAGACCTATAGGTTCCAAGGATAGTGCTCCTAGAAAGAGGAGAGTAAATGAAACATCTTGTCCTGATAAAAGCCCGATAGTGGCTGGAGCTCCGAAAATAGATAATGAAGATGTGCATGTTTCCAAATTCACTGAAATGCCTATGGATGCCTCTAGAGAGGCACAGGTACCTGAAAATGAAGAGATCTCGATATTCCATGCATGTTCAGGTAAATTGTGGAATAGAAAAGCACTTGTCATCGATGACATATTTAGCTATGCAGTAGCTACTGAAATATCAAAGGACAACGATGATTGTGAAAATGAACCACGTAGTATAAATGAATGTCGACAAAGAAAAGATTGGCCAATGTGGAAAGATGCTATTCAAGCAGAATTAAAATATTTAGAAAAACGTGGTGTATTTGGACCTATAGTGGAAACACCAAAGGACATAAATCCTGTTGGTTTTAAATGGGTGTTCGTGAGAAAACGAAATGAGAGAAACAAAGTTGAAAGATACAAAGTCCGACTTGTAGCACAAGGTTTCTCTCAAAGACCTGGAATTGATTATGTTGAGACATACTCTCCAGTTATGGATGTTATTACTTTTAGATATCTAATTAGTCTCGCAGTTTCTGAAAATCTTGATATGAGACTTATGGATGTTGTAACTGCATATTTGTATGGAGACTTAGATACTGACATCTATATGAATATTTCAGAAGGATTTACAATGCCAGAGACTAAGTCAAAGGGCATGTGCTCAATTAAACTTAGACGAGCATTATATGGATTGAAACAATCCAGAAGAATGTGGTATAATCGTCTTAGTATATATTTGACTAAGGAAGGATATAAAAATAGTCAAATTTGCCCATGTGTCTTCATTAAGAAATCCGAGAATGGATTTTCGATAGTGGCAGTATACGTGGATGATATAAACCTGATCGGATCTCCTGCAGAATTAGAGAAAACTGCAAACTATTTGAAAAAAGAATTTGAAATGAAAGACTTGGGAAAGACAAAGCTTTGTCTCGGTTTGCAAATAGAACGAAGTTCTAGTGGAATATTAGTGCATCAATCCCGATATATCGAAAGAATTTTGAAACGATTCAGAATGGACAAAGCATATCCACTTAGTACACCTATGGTTGTACGGAGTCTGGATTTAGATAAAGATCCATTTCGACCAAAGGAAGAAAATGAAAAAGTTCTTGGTCCTGAAGTGCCGTATTTAAGTGCTATTGGAGCACTGCTATATCTAGCACAATGCACAAGACCAGACATTGCTTTCTCTGTTAATTTATTATCTAGATATAGTTCTGCACCTACACTTAGACATTGGAATGGAGTTAAACACATAATGAGATATCTTCGTGGAACAACTGATATGGGATTATTTTATTCCTGTAATTCCACTAATAACTCCCATCTAGTTGGTTATGCAGATTCTGGTTATCTTTCTGACCCTCATAAGGGTTGTTCCCAAACAGGTTATGTGTTTATTAATAATCATGCAGCTATATCTTGGCGATCAACAAAGCAAGGTTCAGTAGCAACTTCCTCTAACCATGCAGAATTAATTGCATTGCATGAAGCAACAAGAGAAAGTGTGTGGTTGCGATCGATCATTCATCATATAAGGGTAAATTGTCAACTACCCACAGTTACAGATAAGCCTACAACAATATTCGAAGACAATGCAGCTTGCATTGCGCAAGTCCGAGAGGGATTCATCAAAGGAGATCGAACGAAGCACCTTCCACCAAAATTGTTTTATGCACATGAGCTCCAAAGGACGAAAGTGATCGAAGTTAAGCAAGTTAGATCAAGTGAAAACTTAGCCGATTTGTTCACCAAGGCACTTCCAAAGTCCACATTTCAGAAGTTGGTACACGGAATAGGCATGCGACGACTTAATCATCAGACAAATTAGCTGTTTCAGATCCATTGTATCGAGGGGGAGTATAACTTGTACATAATACTTTTGTTTTGCGTGTTGTACTCTTTTTCCTTAACTAAGATTTTTCCCACTGGGTTTTTTTTTTCTTAGTAAGGTTTTAATGAGGCAACAAAAGCGCATATAACACCAACTAATTAATGGTGTATATCCAAGGGGGAGTGTTGTAAATATGGATAAATTACCATTATTATTTGGTGGCTATAACTTATGCCTTTTGGTTATCCATAACCTATGGCTTTTAGTATTATTCTATTTAATTGTCATCATGATAGTAAGCTCATTTGTAAGCCTATATAAGAGGCTCTTGTCAAGTTGATCAATACAAGTGAATGAAGAAATAATTTCCTCCATCTCCTTTTCTTTGTTTTACAATACACTTGTCATTTCGACCTCCAATAAGGATGTATAGGCGTTTGTGGTTGTAATAAATAAATTAAAAAAACGTGGTCAACGCTAGAAACAGTAGAAGTTTCATAAAAAAAGGAAAATACTAAGTTTACTACCAAATTTTTACAACCTTCTTACAACCACTCTCTCCCACCCCTTATACATGGGTCCCACCGGGTCCCATCACCACTCTCACCCCCTGCTACATGGGCTCCATTCGGTCCCACCACTTCTCTCCCTCCTCCAATCGAAGTCCGACACGTGGCAAAGTTGTAAGGGGGTTGTAACATTGGTTGTAGGCATAGCAAAGCTCAAAAAAAAAGGCATTGGAGCCAGAATTTCTGTTTGTGTAGACACAAGTTTTGGTTCATACAGGCCTAATAAATTTATTGTATAGGTTAATCATCTTTGAAATGGTTGCATGACTATTTAGCTACCTATATGGGTTTCATACGATACGGGCAAACACACAATACCAATTTCTGAAGTAGCCACACTTCCTAATTTCTATGGAAACGAATAAAAAACAATATTATACATCAATAAATTACTAATAAGTTTTAATTAGATATCGTTTGGTTCAAGGAAAATAAATGAAAGGAAATCCATTCTTTACTCTCTTTTTTCCGTTTGAAAAATTACCTTTTTGTTTTTTAGATTTGGAGGAAAAGTGAATCCTTGTGGTAAGAAAGTGGACCATTGGAGTGGATGAGAGAACTATTTTCTCATATTTTTTTTCCTGCTTACTTTTTTGTCATCCAAACACAGAAAATGATTGGATTTTCGAAAAATGATTGAATTTTCTTTCCGAAAGCTCTTATTTTGTGAAGCAAATGTGGAATGTATTGGATCTCTGAATTTTCCCTCAGCGATTCAAGCACCTTCGCTCCCTCGAAAACATCTTGGACCTGTTCTTTAACTCGCTCCCTCCTCCTCTTGATTTTGGCGTTTGAACTCTGTTAGAGAGTTCTGAACCTCTTTAACCAACTCATCTGTCGAGAACGGATATAACTTTGATACAGAAGACTGTATCAAAGTTTTGATACATCCTTTGTATGGCAAGTGGGTTCATCCTCAAATTTTATATCACACATTTTACGAAATAAGAGCGGAGCCCACTTGTCATACAATTGATAACTTGTTCTATATCAAAGTTTTCTCCGTTGAGAACTGCCTTTGAAACAAATGTTAAATTTTCTCTACTTCACTCATGAAGTCATGAGCCCACGCATGTGATAACTTGAGTGTCACAGAAGCAAAGAACAATAAGCTACCGATTAAAATTAAGTTCAAATCAAAGACCTACTTTCTATAGATAATAGTAATGTACATGTTGTTGTTAAACAGAACAGGAAGTCGTAGCGAGCTTTATCACAAAGAAATCGGCCTATATCACAAGGCGAACTTTATAGCGAGCAATGCATCCATCTGGCAAGTATTTGAGAGTGAAAACCCACAAGCAAGTAACCACATCACTGCGGCAACTTTTGTAGCTTAAATTGTATTTCACTATTTCTTTGAATTTGTGGATTTGCCTGCAAGTTTGAAAACAATTAGAATCTAGCAACTGAAAGAACCCATGAACATTCAAGTAAGGTTCACAGTATTGGTATAGGACCCTTCCTATGAGTATTGGGATCAGCGGTATCGACATTATCGACTGTTTCAGATCGGAGTAACAGATTTTTTATATCAGAAGGCAAATAATTATTAATAAATTATTAAAATTTTAGAAAGTTGTTTTATACACTTAGTCATATTTTTAAGTTTTCCAGTGTGTTGTTTCTTACTATTTTTGAAAATTGAATGAAATAGTAGTAACCTTTGCCAATTGGTTTACCTACGATAGAATTTTTTTTTTTTTTTTTCCATTTACATGCTTTTACAATCTTACTATACATTTTTTAAGCTTGTTTATTGATCTTTTCGTTCAATTTTCTTTGCCAAATTGACTAAAAAATAGATCCCAAGATCGGTATCAGTCAGTATCAGTATCGGATTGGGATAAGCCAAATCATATCGGTATCGATCGTATCGGTTCGATATCATCCGATACTACAAACTATGCATCTACCTTAACAAGAATTCAAGCTTATGCATCTTCAATGACAATATAGAAATACAGAAAATTACGTCCATAATTCTCAACTTTGGAGAGATTATAAGAGGGGTAAGTGTCAAAAATTATAAATATAGATACATATCGCCAAAACTAACGACGATATGAGTGACACCCAGACCACCAATAGGTTTGGCGAGATATATCCATACTGCCATTAGGTTCGGGAGATGACGTGCCATTAGATTTTGCGGTATAGATGCATATTTAATTTCTTGCTTTAATCTTTCTCTTTTCAAATACAGAGGAGTAGGGGGATTTGTTGCTTTGGCTATTCTTTCTTTCAATTAAAAAAAAAAAATACACCAAACCCCAATAAATGCACCCATACTCCTTGATAGCTAGATTTTTTAAAATTACTTTTCTTTAAGCTTGTCTAATGAGATCGCTAGTAATATTTCTATTGGTTTTAAGGTCCGATCTGGTTGGGAGAGTGGTCCAGTCCGAACCAGGTTCGGGGTTGGAGAGTGAAAACCCAGCCCGACTCGAGTAGGAAATGTGCCGAATCCATTTCGGACTTTGACCGAACTTGTGCCAAGCCATTCTGAGTTTGACCAGCTCAGTTTCACGTGGTCTGGTCCATGCAAAACCTCCTATGTGGCATGAGCCACAAGACAATATCTTGTTTATGTGGCAAAAATATATCTCAAATGAGAATGAGATAGAAAAACTCTCTCCAATGCAAAAGTATTGAGGAGACAATAAAAATTATTTTTTTTCAACTTCTAAGACAACTTTTAAGACAACTACTTATCTTTTTTCTTTTTTCTAATATTTTTTATTCATAATTGATGACATGGAAGAGAAGACATTGTCAAGTGCATTGTCTAGAACAAGACAATCAACTTCACAATGTCTTCTTTAGTTTTTGCCACATAAGCTTCATAATTGACTTGACAATTGCATTGGAGAAGAACTTTTGAATAAAATTTTGTTATTCCTATGTGACAACAACTTTTTTCCAAAGTCACAATAGGGTTGGAGATGCTCTTAAAGGCTAAGAGCATCTCCAACCCTATTGTCTTGTTAAGTGTTGTGAGTCTTAGGTGGCTCCTATGTGGCATGAGCTACAAGACAATGTCTTGTTTATGTGGCAAAATTATATCTCAAATGACAATGAGATACAAAAACTCTCTCCAATGCAAAAGTATTGAGGAGACAATAAAAAGTATTTTTTCCAACTTCCAAGGCAACTCCTCCACTTCTTCAACTTTTTTATAAATATTTTATTCACAAATGATGATGTGGACATAAAGACATTGTGAAGTGCATTGTCTAGATCTAGACAACCAACTTCACATTGTCTTTGCCATGTCATTGCCATGTCAACTCCACACTTTATTTCACATTTGCATTGGAGAAGTACTTTTGAAAAAAATGGTTGTCATTCCTATGTGGCAACCATTTTTTTCAAACTCACAATAGGGTTGGAGATGCTCTAAAGGCTATATCATTCGGTAATTGTCCTCCCATTCTAAGATATAAATTATATACTTCCATTAATGATAACACCAAGTAGGGCCTATGTTTATTTAACCTGGGATGATCAGGTCTTAGATATTGTTTGTCCCACTTTCATTTGAAGTACAAAGTTTCTAACAAGAAAAATAAGAAGTAAGACTAATTATTGTTTACGGCTCGTAAGTTCCATGGTATTTAAGTAACGGGGTAATTTATAATTTTGAATGTAATTTGTCCAAATTATCTATAATAAATTTTAAGTATGTTTTTAAATATATTAGATAACAAATAGTTATTTCTTATCCAAGATTTATCAGATAATAGTTATTATCTATACTAGATAACAAATAGTTAAAATTATCTATATGAATGGAATATCTATAATAACAAATTATCTTTTAGTTATATTATAAAAAAATTATCAGATAATAATTATTATCAAAATTATATTTTTTATGATATAACTAAAAGCTAATTTATTGTTGAGAAATATCAAGTAGTTTGTTTAAATATAATTTATAATTTTGAATATAATTTGTCTAAATTATCCATAATAAATTTTAATTACGCTTTTAAAAAATTATATTTTGAATGATAATATTGTGGTATTATCTATCTGTTAATTTTTTTTTAAAAAATATTTGATTCCCCCACTCCCAACGTGATGTCCTCCCCTTCCGCAATTATCCCAAACTTCTCCCTTTTATTTATAATTATCACAAACTTCTTTATCCAAAATTTTGTTTTTGAAAAGGAAAAGCTAACACTAAACGCTTTCCCCTTGTTTGGCCACCGTCTACCTTTGCTCCCTCATCGCAGTCGCTCGTTGGTTGGGTTGCCAGCAATAGCTTGCACGTGATCGTGATTGTCGCATGATCATGTGATTGTAGAGACATAATTTATAGTAGTTTATTACTTTTATTTTAATACTAGTTATTTTCGTGCCTATGGTAGGATTTTGAAATTACTTTTCATTTATATTATACAATATCATAAATAGTTTTATGGCCTGGCCAGGTTGGATTTTGCGAACGAAAAACCAGTCCGACCGGAATAGGGATTTGTACAGATATGTTCCGAGCTTTGACAGGACCTGGGTCGACCCAACTCGAGTTTGACCAAGTGAATTCTTGATTGGTTTACGTGTCGTGCCACCCGGCCAATGAAACACCTTGACCAAAAGGCTAAAAGTTAATATATATCATTAGGAAATTATCCTCCCACTCAAATATGTGCGATTTTTTTTTTTTGAGATGAGAATATAAAAAATGGGGTTACCATTAATAGAATAGAAAAATAAATATGTTGTTACCATTAATGGAACATAAAATTTTATATGGAGAAATATATTTGTGAGAAATTAGCTAAAAGCAGTTTTGGATAATTATGATCAATGGTTCAGCCATATGGTCCATAAATTCTAAAATCTATTTTTTTAGAATCAAATCAAAATTTATATTAGAAACACATTTTATATATATTGTAATTTAAATTTGACAAATAGATAATTTTGGTGTCTAATTTAAATAATAATAGAAACAACATGCAAATAGATAATATTACATATGTTATCATCCAAAATATAATATCCAAGAAAATTTTGGGAGAAAATTGATAGATATTACTATTTATTTGAATTTATTTGGTATTATTTAAATATCTTTGAGTTAAAAAATTAAAAAAAAATTTATTTAGTATTATCGATACGATAATTTTTGTGACATTACTAATAGATAATTTGTTATTATTCATACACAAATTCATTTGATTTAAAAATCAATAAGTAAATAATTTCATACATAAATTTTTTTAAATAGATATTATATAGATAACAAATAGATAATTTGGATGTTAACAAAATAATTATTTGTTATCTATATACGATATATTAAAAAATTTGTATATATAAAATTATTTATTGGATTTAGTATATAATAAATTGTTAACAAATAGATAATTTTGATGATAACAAAATAACTATTTATATATAAAATTATTTATTGGATTTTTTAAATAAAAAATTATCTATATATGTAACAGATAGATAGTTGGATGATAAAAAATTGACAATTTTCAAGTTAAATAATATCTTTTCAAAATTTATATATATAAAAGTATTTATTTGATTTTTTAAAATCAAATAAACTTTGTAAATATTGATAATAACAAATCATTCATTATTGATATAAAAAATATAACACTATGGATAATACAAAATCAAAATTATTTATTTAGAATTTTAAATCGAAGAAATTAAATAATACCAATTTTGTTTAAATAATTTGTGATATCTATTAGTTTCCGTTTTCTCTCAAAACTTTTTAGGTATTATACGTTGGATCTATAAGATTCGAATCCTATGTTATTTAAACAAAATTTATTTTGTATATGGATAATAATATATATTTTTGATTTAATTATTTTGAAAAAAAATATTTTAGAATTCCGCATCTTGCGGAACCTTTGATTATCTTCACTTTTTTTTATATGCAAATATATTTCTCTCACAATACAAATCTGTAGATGAAGAGAAAAAAAAAAAATCACAACCAGCAAGAAAAAGAAATGGCGAGTAGGAGAAGATCCTGTTGCCGTCGTCTCCCAATGGACATCATCCATGATGTCCTCTCACGTCTCCGAGTGAAGACCCTTTGCAAGTTCCTTTGCGTCTCCAAATCATGGTACGTTCTGATCTCCGATCCCATCTTTCAATCGTCGCACGACCGTCGCGCAAAGGAAAACCCTTTCATCATGGTCGCAAATGACATTCCCCGTGACGCTTCTGGTCGACGAGGAGGCGGCGGCGGCGGTATCCTTCTCTCGTTGCTGGACTCCAAGGACAACCTAGTCGAAAAATCGATAATCACGACAGAAGCAAGCAACATCAGCGGCGCATTGCTTTCCAAGTTCATGATATGTCCGGACCTAGTGTTCTTGGACTACCGGAAAAATGTCTACGTGTGCAATCCCATCACTAAGGACCTCATCAAAATGCCGCCGACGAGAAGAAGAAAATCTTCCGGCAGTGAGGAACTAAACAGCAGAATACATGTCCTTGCCCATGTCCCTTCCACCAAGAAATACATGCTGTTAGCAATTGAACACAACGAATGTGAAGTCCTCGCCATTGGCGACGACTGCTGGAGGAGGGTTAGCGACCCTCCAATGCCAATAAATACAAGATCATTGGTATTTGGAGGAGTCCATGCGGCCGAAGCTATCTACATGGTGCCCAAAGTCGATGACAGTGAAGAGTCCTACATTAAGGGGATAGTCCGGTTCGATCCTGATCGAGAGGAGTGGTCCGTAGTTCCAACCCCATCAGATCACACTTTCCGTGGAGGACTGTTCTCCCACATACTAAGAGGAACGGGAGAACAACTATGGGTGGCGGAATCGACTTCTCTTGGGTCGAGGGAGTACGACCTATGGTCACTCAAGGACCGGGACGAGGGACTATGGACGAAAAAATGCACATTTGGGATGCCCTTTCCAGATCTTCGCTCTTCTCATTGCTTCCGTCCCGTTGCGATCGACAATAATGGCAGAGTTTTGATACTTATGCGTATTGGAATTTCTGGCAAGTGCAATCTACTGCTTTATAACTCTGATGAACGCAAAAACTTTCAAGTTATTCTTGAGGATGAACCTTATAATAAGGTGGGCGGAATCAGTTTTTATGTAGAAAGTTTTGAGTACCTAAAATGTTGGGCCTTTTGCCAAGGCTCGAGGTACCAAAGGAGAAATAACCTGTACCAAAGGAGAAAGAACCTGCGGACTCTCTAGATATTGAAATTTCTCTCTCTTCTTGCTCTCTATTATTATTTTCAATTATCATGTTCTACTTCAAATAGTTTCAATTATGTAGTTAAGGAAAAAAAAAATTCTTTGAATAAATTATTCCGTGATCGTTTGTAGAGCTCAAATTTTCGCAAATATGATTCCAATTTCCTTATCACGTCTTCTGTCTAAAACTTTGATTTCTGTGATGCAAGAAGAATTCGTTGTTTTATATACCAAGAAGATTTCAGATATGAAACACAGATTTCTCGGGCATTGCATATCAACTTAGATGATAGTTGTAAGAGTATACAAATATGATAAACTTATAATTCATGCTAAAAAAAAAGAGAGTCTATTATGACATGAGTATTTTTAAAATTTCCAGTTTAAGAGCAATTTTTTAAATAGTTCACCTAAAAGTATGTCCATGAACACGACCAGTCTATTACTGTTGGCAAATAAAGGATGCACCAAATTCTCCCATGGTTTCTCTGATGACCAAACCAAGAAACAAGAAGCAGCATTAAGATTGTGGAAATCAAAAGATATATCTAACCATAAGTTTGTATTTAATTTGGGATGAAGATTTACTGCCATGGCTTCTCTGAGCAATCTCTGCTTTCAAGAAGTCTACATATGCTTTTAAAGTCACATTACTCTCAAACTAAAAAGAAAAGAAAAAAATGCAACAACAGTAAATGCTTTTATTTCTTTAGGTTAAACACAATCAACACAAAACAAGGCAAACAGATACGCACAAGGGAATTAGAGACTGATGCTTCCATGAACCCTTTGGTTCCGGATCATGCAATGGTACCGAGAGTGTTGAGAGGTCATTGGTCATTCCAATTCCAATGGATTAAAAGCTCAGGTTGGGCATCGAGCTTGCTCTTGTCAGTTAAACTCTCAAATCTGTTTTATCGAGAGCCTATTAGACAACAAACAAAATATAAGAAGTAATGTCTTTTTCATTGAAAGCTTGAACTTTGGAATGTATTACCAACGATATTGGTCTACACGTACGGGGTTGTCTGGTTGCATGGAAGTGTAATATGAAAGTGACATTTTTTATCATTAAAATGAAATGCGTATGCTTTCGACACTTCCATGCCCTGTTCTGGTCAAAACGAAATGATCGCCGCTGCTTTCGACAAACAAGCATAACAAAATTACGTCAATCGATAAGTACACTTGGAAAAGCTAAAAGAGATAAGACATTGACCAAGGAGACATACTGAATTTGATGCAAGTGTTTGACGGAGACGAAAAGGCGAAAAAGTTCTTTCTTGAGTTCACAAATCTAGAGTTTCGACGATTATGGGTCTATCGTAAGCTTGGACGGGATCCTCTCCGTTTATAATTTTTTTAGCATTTCATTTTAGAACGATGGATGTGTTGGATATTTTTTTTTATATGGTTAAGGAATTGTTGGAGTGGGTGGGGTTTGTTAGTCTATTTGCAAACAATCGATGGAAAAACTCAGTTGCAATCCCTAAGAAGAGATGCAAAGAATGCAGTTGCAATCCCTAAGAAAGAGATGCAAAGAATGCAGTTGCAATCCCTAAAAAAGAGATGCAAATAATGCTGATTGCGTAGCCTAAACGATTAAAAAATCGAATCGCGTTTGCAATAGCGGTTTCTCGAAGGCAACAAGAGATAATCAACAACAGTTGAGTCTCAGATTCTCGAAGGCAACAAGAGATGATCAACAACAGTTGAGTCTCAGATTCTCGAAAGCAACAGAAATAGGGAGGAAGAAGAAGAGCGGATCTCGCTGGGGTGTTGAACACCGGCGCTCAAAGCTATACCCGCAGTACGGATAAGCTCCCAGGAACCAGCAAGTTCAGGAGAACTTCTGGAACGCTCGTAAGTCAATATTTGAGACTTGAACGGGCTTCCTGGACTTAGCAGACTCCCTCAACTCTCTTCTTGGTGCATCTTTCAAAGGAGGCCAAGGGGCTCTATTTATAGAGTGGAGTTGAGACTTCACCTCTTCTCCTATCCGATGTGGGACTAAAATACCAATACTCAAAAAATAGAGTTTGATATTTTAGATCATCCCACAATCAGCATAGAAGTGTGCTAGTCCACGCCTACCCCCCGAACACTCCCGTGCATGCACGAGACATCCTGGAGTCCGTGTCCGAGTCCGAGTCCGCACAACAAAAATTAACTTTCATCCTTGTTGGATTTAATCCTTTTTCCTTCTAGAGAAATACTTCCACATGGCACAAACTTGTGCCCCACTACACCTCATGTGCACACCTCAACACAAGCAATGCATTATATTGAGATACTCACCATTTGGTGTAGCCGATGTGGGACTATCTTTTCTAGTCCAAAGGCAAAAACACCAACAATCCCCCACATATCTCAATATATGGGTTGAGCGTTCCCCACAGTGATTGTCCATCATGCATTAGGAGAGATGTCGCTACGACTTGAATCTTCCCGCATAGGTTAAATAACAGCATGATACAAGAATGGACTAAACCTTGAATTCTGCACCATAACTGCAATTCTTCCTACTCACATAATGACATCAACTGTGCTTCTGGCTGCACATTGAAGGCCTTGTGCCAGCCTGGTTTCAGTGTATAATTTTGGGCGTCTACAAGCTTACCCTCAAGAGACGGCCTGATATCTCTTTCCATACACTATAGGTGAGTTCTTTATAAAGAGTCATTGGCATGAAGTATTGTGCTTCTTTGCGGTGCTACGCCGCTATGACATGGCTGACAAAGCCGAGGCTTTACCCCACCTGGGTACCTCATCGTAGTGTCATACTACTGTAGCATGAGGTCACAAGCCCCTTTGTAGTGCCAAACTACCCAGCATGAAGCCTTGCGCTTCCGTGCGGTGTTACGCCGCTATGACATGGCTTGCGAAGCCGAGGCTTTACCCTACCTGGTACCTCTTCGTGGTGTCATGCCACTGTAACATGAGGACACCGGCCTCTTTGTAGTGCTGCCTACATCTCTTTATTACGATTATGCAACATTAGGCTACCTGCCTATATGCGGTGCTACGCCGCCTGTAACTTGGCTAACAAAGCCGAGGCATTACCCCTACCTGGGAACCTCATGGTGGAGTCACCCCACTGTAGCATGGAGTTGTAACACTCCTTTGTGGTTGTTGCGCCACCATGCTTCCTGTAAAGCATAACAGACCTTCACTCAGTCTGAGAACTCATTAAGGCATTATGCCATCCTTCCCACAGGATCAATTTTTCGTAAAAAATTCATAGTAGACAACAGTGGTTCTGGGTCCGAAACCCTTACATGTTCCGCAGAACAAGTACCCACTGTTAACTAATATTTTTCCAGTCAATAGTCCTCCCTTGAATCAAAAAATTTGATATCTGGTAGATTTCTCTTTGAACCAATAACATAAAATTTATTGATAGGATTATAATGACACAATATTAGAATGCCTTCAAGCCCATCTTCCTTGCTGTGTCCTCGACCAGCTGACGCTTGAGACCCTTCGTGAACGGATCCGCCAGGTTTTCCTGACTCCGAACATCGATCACTGCAATGACGCCCCTTTTGATGAGATCGTTTACTGCTCTGTGCTTCAACCGCACAGTCCTCTTCTTCCCGTTGAAGAGTTCATTTGATGCCACTGCTGCTGCCGCCTGGTTGTCACAGTATATCGGAATCGCCGGTATCTGAGCCCCAACCATTGGAAGGTCATACATGAGCTCCCGAAGCCACTCTGCTTCATCTGCAGCAGCGTCCAATGCAAAGAATTCAGATTCCATGGAGGAGCGAGATAGCATAGTCTGCTTCTTCGACTTCCACGATATAGCAGCTCCACCCATGGCGAACACATATCCACCTGTGGAGTATTCGCTCTCCACCTCTGAACACCAGCTAGCATCACTGAAGCCTTCCACTACTGACGGATCTCCGCTGTAGTATAGTGCATATGTCTGAGTCTTCTTGAGATATCTCATAACACGCTTCACAGCTTTCCAATGCTTTACGCCTGGATTGCTCGTAAATCGACTCAACATTCCCACTGCAAAGGCTATGTCAGGCCTTGTGGCAGTAGTAGCGTACATCAAACTTCCGATGACGCTAGCGTACTCCAACTGCCTGACGCTCTCCTTCGAATTTGGCTCCAGTTTCAGATCACTCCTGTACGGTGTATCAATAATAGGAAGATCTTGATACCCGTAGCGAGAGAGCATCTTCTCAATGTAATGAGACTGTGACAGCGCTATTCCAGTGCCTGTCCGGATGATCTTGAGCCCCAAGATTACGTCGGCATCCCCCAAGTCCTTCATACTGAACTTGGTCGAGAGGAATTTCTTTGTCTCTGTGACGCAGCTTAAATCCGTACCTAGGATTAGCATGTCGTCCACGTATAGACAAACGATTACTCCTCTTCCGTCAGAAAACTTCGTATAGACACACTTGTCTGTTTCACTGACCCTGTAGCCATTTGACCTTATCACCTTGTCAAACTTCTCATGCCACATTTTGGGAGCTTGTTTCAAACCATACAGAGACTTCATCAACTTGCAGACTTTGTCTTCCAGACCTCTGACGACAAAACCTTCTGGTTGTTGCATGTAGATCTCTTCGGTCAGCTCGCCATTAAGGAATGCCGTTTTCACATCCATCTGATGTATCACCAGCTTGTGTATTGCTGCTAAAGCAATTAACAATCTGATAGTTGTCATCCGAGCTACTGGAGCATAAGTGTCAAAGTAGTCGATCCACTGCTTCTGAGCAAACCCCTTGGCCACTAGCCTGGCCTTGAACTTGTCAATGGTTCCATCTGCTTTCATCTTCTTCTTGAAGATCCATTTGCATCCGATGGGTCTTGCTCCTTCTGGTAGGTCGACCAATACCCATGTGTTATTGGAGGTGATTGAGTCAATCTCGTTGTCAATCGCCTCCTTCCAGAATATAGCATCTCTGGTCTTCATCGCCTCATCATAGGTAAGCGGATCTGCTTCCACATGATAGGTGACGAAGTCATCTCCGAAGTCTTTCGGCCTCCTCGCTCGCTTAGTTGACGGCTCAGCGAGTTCTGGTTCAGCTGGTGTCTCCTCGACAACAACTCCATCTTGGACTACTGGTTCGATAAAGATCTCTGTCTGCTCCGCACCCTCATTATTCTCCGGAATGTCCGCGAGAACAATGTTCTTGTGCCTTGCAAACTTTTCTTCAAAATATTCAGCATCGCGAGATTCGATGATATGATTTGACTCGATATCAAGGAATCTCCGAGCATCACTCTTCTCGGCATACCCCAGGAAGATCGCCTTAGTAGTCCTTGTCCCCAGCTTCTGAATCTTTAGATCCGGGAGCTTCACATAAGCCAGGCACCCCCACACTCGAATGACATTCAGGTTGGGTCTGACTTTGAACCAGAGTTCATGAGGAGTTATGTCGGAAGTTGCATACGGCACTCTGTTCAGAATGAAAGTGGCCGTTAATGCAGCTTCTCCCCAATAGCACTTTGGGAGACCCGCAGTCAACAGCATAGAATTCATCATCTCTGTCAACGTTCTGTTCTTCCTTTCTGCTACTCCGTTGGATTGTGGAGAATACGGAGCCGTCGTCTCGTTGATGATTCCATGTTCTTTGCAGAATGATGAGAATTCATGAGACCTATATTCCCCACCTCGATCACTCCTCAGCCTCTTGAGTTGTAGTCCAGTTTGCCGTTCAGCCTCGGCCCTGAACTCCTTGAACTTCTCGAATGCTTCGTCTTTAGATTTGAGTAAATAGACGAAGGCATACTTGGAGAAGTCATCGATGAAAGTAATGAAATACTTCATCCCGGCCTTTGTAGAGAATTGTTTGAAGTCACAGATATCTGAGTGAACCAACTCCAGAAGATCTGTGCTTCGATGGACCCTGTGGAAGGGTTTCCTAGTGATCTTTGTCTGAGCACATATCTCATATTTCTCTACCTTATCCCCACACTTGGAGATAAGTCCTAGACTAGACATTTTGTTTATTTGCTTACAATGAACATGTCCTAGTCTATTATGCCACAACTCAAGAGAGTAATTCAAACTAGTGATAGCATTGACATTATTATGCTGGGTTACAACAAGCTGAATTTTGTACATTCCTTCAGTCTGAAAAGCTTTCCCGAAGAAAGTACCCTTCTTGGACATCACCATTTGGCCAGCATTGATGTCCATCCTCAAGCCTGCGTTGCAGAGCAGGCTCCCAGAGATCAGGTTCTTTGTGATTGCAGGAACATGCTTCACACCTTGAAGCGTCAGAATGTTCCCCGATGTAAGCTTCAGCTCCACCGTCCCGATCCCCAGTACTTCAGCTTGTGCCTGGTTCGCCATCATGACTTTCTCGGAAGTAGGCTCATAGGAGACGAACCAGTCCTTGTCTGAACAGACATGACATGTCGCGCCAGTGTCTATCCACCAGTCCAAGTCTGCCCCCACAGTTGCAACTTGTGCTATCATGGCAACCTGATTAGTAACCAAAGAAACCTTGTTAGGCTCACCTTGCTCTTTGGGCTTGGACTTGCATTCACTTTTATAGTGACCCTTCTTGCCACAGTTGAAGCAAGTCACATGGGACTTGGACTTCTGTTGCTTGAATCCTGGACCCTTCACTTTCAGATTCGAGAAGTCCTTCTTCTTGTGGTGAGAAGCCGCCTGCTTCCCTTTGTTCTCTCTGGTGGCTTGAACCAGATTCGCCGTTGCTAGTTGCTTGGACAGGGTGTCCAACTTCTGTTGAGAGCGCATCTCGTCCTCAACATGAATCTCGCTGAGGAGATTATCCAGGCTAATCTCCATCTTCTTCCTATGCATCCTTGCATAGATGTTGCTCCATCCTGGAGGAAGTTTTGCCACGATCCCTCCAACGACGAACTTGTCGACGAGGGGCATGCTATCGTCCTCCAGTTTCTGGCGCAGCTTCAGGAACTCTTTCACTTGGGGCAGCATGGTCTTCTCGTCTTCAAAGACCCATTTGTGGTATTTTTCAACCATAAACATCTTCGACCGGGCCTCGTCGTCGTCATACAGCTTCCCCACGGACTCCCATATCTCTTTAGCAGAAGTCCTCTTTGTGTAGGACTCGGCCAGAGAGTCTTCCATGGAATTCAGGATCAGCAGCCTGCATATGCTGTTATCCTTTTTCTACTTCGTCTGCTTGCTCGTAGCAGCGGCCAGAACAGCAGCAGATCCTGTTGCTGGAACGATTGGTTCTTCCTCATCCAACACGTGATCAACATCCACGAGTTGAAGGTTCAGAGTCACCTTTCGCTTCCAGATCTGGAAGTGTTCGCCGTCGAATTTCTCCAACTTGTTAAAGCCGGTATCGACAAGCGAAGCACGAGTGTTTTCCATCGAATCGTATAGCTTTGAGATTGTTAGTCTATTTGCAAACAATCGATGGAAAAACTCAGTTGTAATCCCTAAGAAGAGATGCAAAGAATGCAGTTGCAATCCCTAAGAAAGAGATGCAAAGAATGCAGTTGCAATCCCTAAAAAAGAGATGCAAATAATGCTGATTGCGTAGCCTAAACGATTAAAAAATCGAATCGCGTTTGCAATAGCGGTTTCTCGAAGGCAACAAGAGATAATCAACAACAGTTGAGTCTCAGATTCTCGAAGGCAACAAGAGATGATCAACAACAGTTGAGTCTCAGATTCTCGAAAGCAACAGAAATAGGGAGGAAGAAGAAGAGCGGATCTCGCTGGGGTGTTGAACACCGGCGCTCAAAGCTATACCCGCAGTACGGATAAGCTCCCAGGAACCAGCAAGTTCAGGAGAACTTCTGGAACGCTCGTAAGTCAATATTTGAGACTTGAACGGGCTTCCTGGACTTAGCAGACTCCCTCAACTCTCTTCTTGGTGCATCTTTCAAAGGAGGCCAAGGGGCTCTATTTATAGAGTGGAGTTGAGACTTCACCTCTTCTCCTATCCGATGTGGGACTAAAATACCAATACTCAAAAAATAGAGTTTGATATTTTAGATCATCCCACAATCAGCATAGAAGTGTGCTAGTCCACGCCTACCCCCCGAACACTCCCGTGCATGCACGAGACATCCTGGAGTCCGTGTCCGAGTCCGAGTCCGCACAACAAAAATTAACTTTCATCCTTGTTGGATTTAATCCTTTTTCCTTCTAGAGAAATACTTCCACATGGCACAAACTTGTGCCCCACTACACCTCATGTGCACACCTCAACACAAGCAATGCATTATATTGAGATACTCACCATTTGGTGTAGCCGATGTGGGACTATCTTTTCTAGTCCAAAGGCAAAAACACCAACAGGGTTCCCAACCTATGTGGAGAAGACCCCTGAGTGCGACGAGCGCCATTCGTGTGTCGAAGAAGCTCGGGAAATAGGCGACGCGGAGTTGTTACTGCTGCTGCTGCTCCTAAGGGAGATTCTGGACTGGGTCTGCCGAGTTCGGCCCGAACTCGGTCCCAGGCCGAGTTCTGGCCGAACTCGGTCTGGCTGTTCCAGAATGTTGGCGTTAGGTACTGTTTGCCCGACACAGAGTTCTGGCCGAACTCTGTGTCGTCGGGGCTGAAGCGGGAATCTGGGTGATTTTTCACCATCGGATCTAATCAAACGGTCCAGGCTTGTTGCGAGATTAGGGAGTTAAGTTGGGATTTCCAAACCCTAACTTAGAGGGCAACACAATTGTGGTGAACACAACTTGGAGAGAGGAAGGAGGCAAGAGTGCCATTACAACTTCGGGAGAGAAGACGGAGAATTGAAGGTCGTTTTCGAAGGAGATCGTGTTTTGGGTAATCTCTACTCGTCGTTCTCGCTCTTCGTAGCCTTGTAATCATTGTTCTTACTTCTGAGTGTTGTGGGGATCCGATTTGGATCGGAAGGAGTTTGTAGAGGGTGTAATTCTTCTATTCCACTAGTGGAGGCTTCTCAGGGTTGGACTCCGATCGTCCCGTAGTTTTTTCCGCAAGGGTTTTCCTCGTCAAAAATTCTCTGTTTCTGCGTGGATTATTTTATGTGGTTGTTTTTGGGTTCGTGCGTTGTATTGCTCGGTCCTCTCGTAGGTACTCTCCAGTTTGGGAAAAGGTTTTCGCGCTTCTTTCCCAACAGAGTGGTATCAGAGCCAGGTTCTGGAATTCAGAAGGAGTGTCAGTAGTTGATAGAGAAACCAGGGAGGAGAGATGGACGCGAAGCCGGTGCGCATGGTGAATCTTAATGGCACAAACTATCATTATTGGCGGAGCAAGATGAAGGATTTGCTGTTTGTCAAGAAGCTACATCTACCCGTGTTTGCATCCGAGAAGCCCAGTGATAAATTCGAGGAGGACTGAACATTCGAGCATATACAGGTGTGTGGGTACATACGGCAGTTTGTTGATGAGAACGTGTACAACCACGTTGCCAATATTGAGCACGCGAAGACGTTGTAGGATAAGCTGGAATCCTTGTATGCGAAGAAGACCGGGGTAAACAAGTTGTTCCTGATCCGGACGATGATGGGTCTGCGATACAAGGATGGGGCATCTATTTCGGATCACTTGAGTGAGTTCCAGGGCGTGGTTGACCAGCTATCTTCTATGGGAGTCAAGTTCGACGATGAAGTTCAGGGACTATGGCTGTTGTGTACTTTACCAGACTCGTGGAAGGCCGTACGAGTATCTATGATCGCTTCTGCTCCAGAGGGCATGGTCAGTCTGGAGTTTGCCAAGAGCGGGGTATTGAATGAAGAGATACGGAGACGCTCTCAAGGCACTTCATCCACATCCCACCACTCAGAGGCACTTATTTCAGAGAGCCGCGGAAGGGACAAAAGCAGGGGTCCAGGTGGTGGTAGAGACAAGAGCAGGGGAAAGTCCAAGGGTCGTTACGAGGACTCAGAGTGTTACCATTGTGGTAAGAAGGGCCATATCAAGCGGAATTATTTCGCTTGGAAGAGAGAGAAGAAGGGCGACATGGGGAAGCAAGAAGAGAACACTACAGCGGCGGCCTCGGTGCATGGAGGCGATGTGATCGTCGTAGGTGATGAGGTCATTAATAACCTCGCCTGCGATGACAATTCTTGGCTGGTGGACTCAGGGGCTTCAGCACATGTATCTCACAACAGGACACTATTTGCCACTTACACAACAGGCGACTGTGGAGTGTTGAAGATGGGCAATGGAGATGTGTCGAAGGCGGTTGCCGTTGGAGACGTGCATTTGAGAACGAAGACGGGTGCGGTTCTTGTTCTCAAAGATGTTCGTCATGTCCCTGATATCCGTTTCAACCTGGTGTCGGTTGGAAGGTTGGATGACAAGGGATTCTTCAGTCTCTTCGGGAACAGTCAGTGGAAGCTTTCCAGGGGTTCGATGGTGATTGCCAGAGGAAGCAAGAAGTCCGGTCTCTACTATATGGAGGGGAGCGCAGAGGGGGCACAAGAGGTGAACGCAGTCAGTGATGCGTCTACCGAGTTGTGGCACAGGCGGCTCGACCATATCAGCGAGAAGGGGATGAGCTACTTGGTGAACAGGCAGGTGATTCCGGGGCTCAAGTCTACAAAGTTGGAGAAGTGCACGCACTGTTTAGCTGAAAAGCAAAATAGGGTGTCTTTCCAAAGTCACCCAAGTTCAAGGAAGCCGACGTTGCTCGAGTTGATTCACTCGGATGTCTGCGGTCCTATGAAGGTAAAATCTCTTGGTGGTGCTTCTTACTTTGTAGCCTTTATTGATGACTGTTCCAGGAAGGTTTGGGTCTATGCCTTAAAGACTAAGGATCAGGTGCTGCCTACTTTCAAGGAGTTTCAGGCCTCTGTTGAAAGGAAGACGGGCAAGAAGTTGTGTGTTCGGTCCGACAATGGCGGCGAATACATCGGTCCCTTTGATGCTTATTGCAGAGAGCAAGGGATACGACACCAGAAGACTCCGCCCAAGACACCTCAGCTCAATGGTGTAGCGGAGCGCATGAACAGGACACTGATGGAGAGGGTGCGGTATTTGCTGTCAGAAGCAAACTTGCCGGGCAGTTACTAGGGTGAGGCTCTTCTCACAGCTGCTTATGTTATTAATTTGTCTCATAGTGCTCCTTTGCAGGGTGATGTACCTGATAAAGTATGGTATGGCAAAGATCCGTCATACAATCACCTGTGGGTGTTTGGTTGTAAGGCCTTCGTGCATGCACCGAAGGACGAGAGGACCAAACTTGAGCCGAAGACGAGGCGATGCGTCTTTGTCGGCTACGGTCGGGATGAGTTTGGCTATAGACTCTACGACCCAGTGGAAGGAAAGCTCTACAGAAGCAGTGACGTGGTATTCGTCGAGGATCAGACCATGACCAACACTCAGGATTTCGAGACGCCTTCTGAGGCTGAGGAATTGCCTGAGTTAGAGTCATTTTGCTTCGAGCAGTTTCCAGAGGACATCGCAGAGGATCCAGTTATGGGGGAGCCAGTACATGGAGTTGCTTCCAACCTTGATCATCAGCCTGCTGATGGTGGTCAGGGTGTCCCTCAGGAGGATGAGAATGCCGGAAAGACAGTTTTTGAAGGGGAAGAGGCTGTCGGTATACAGCCAGCACCAGTGGTTCCTTTGAGGAGGAGTGACAGGGATCGTCGACCATCTACGAGATACTCACCAGATGAGTATGTGCTATTGACTGACGGGGGAGAGCCCGAAAGTTTTACAGAGGCTATGTAAGACGAACACAGGCAGGAGTGGATGGAGGCTATGTAGGAGGAGATGAGTTCCTTGTACACCAATTCCACTTATGATCTGGTACGGTTGCCAAAGGGCAAGAAGGCTTTGAAAAATCGATGGGTGTTCAGAGTGAAGCAGACGGATGATGCTACTCGCCCTCGATACAAAGCGAGGCTGGTAGTTAAAGGCTACGGTCAGCGAAAAGGCGTGGATTATGATGAGATCTTTTCGCCTGTCGTCAAGCATTCGTCTATTCGGGTGGTGCTAGCATTAGCAGCCAGTCTCGACTTGGAGGTCGAGCAGATGGACGTGAAGACGGCATTCCTCCACGGTGATCTTGAGAAGGAGTTCTACATGGAGCAGCCAGAGGGATTCTGTGAGAAGGGCAAGTCACATTTGGTTTGCCGGTTGAGGAAGAGCTTGTATGGTCTGAAGCAGGCTCCGAGGCAGTGGTACAGGAAGTTCGAGTCGTTTATGGGGGAGCATGGTTATGCACGGATGACGTCGGACCACTGTGTATTTATGAGGTATTTTATCGAGGATGATTTCATCATTTTGTTGCTCTATGTAGATGACATGCTATTAGTGGGTCAGAATGCCACTAGGATAGCGGAGTTGAAGCGCCAGCTGGGCGCGGCCTTCTCTATAAAGGATTTGGGCGCAGCAAAGACTATTCTTGGGATGGAGATCAGCCGAGAGAGAGAGTCCAAGCTGCTACACTTGTCCCAAACGAAGTACATTTACCGGGTACTTCAGCATTTCGGGATGGACGGGTCGAAGAAAGTGAGTTTCCCTCTTGCGGCTCACTTTAAGTTCACTGAGGAGCAGTGTCCATCTACCGAGGATGAAAAGGAAGATATGGAGCGGGTTCTATATGCCTCAGCTGTGGGAAGCCTTATGTATGCTATGGTGTGTACGAGGCTAGATATTGCTCATGCAGTTGGTACGGTTAGCAGATATCTTTCAAATGCTGGAAGGGTACATTGGAGTGCGGTCAAGTGGATTCTACGATATCTTCAGGGCACTGCTGGTTGGAGACTTTCCTTTGGTGGTGACGAGCCGAAGCTGGTTGGGTATACCGACGCTGATATGGCTGGAGATGTAGACACAAGGCGATCGACTTCGGGCTACGTGATGATATTTGCGAGAGGAGCGGTGTCGTGGCAGTCGCGGTTGCAGAAGTGTGTTACCTTGTCGACGACAGAGGCATAGTACATTGCGGCGACGGAGGCTTGCAAGGAGCTGTTGTGGATGAAGAAGCTGTTACAGGAAATGGGACTGAAGCAAGAGCAGTATACTTTGCTTTGCGACAGTCAGAGTGCTATCCACCTTGTGAAGAATCAGACGTTTCATAGCCGGTCCAAGCACATCGAGACTCGGTATCATTGGATACGGAATGTGGTTGAGAAGAAGGACGCGGAGCTTGAGAAGGTTCATACCGATGACAACGGAGCTGATATGTTCACGAAGATTCTACCAAGGAAGAAGTTTGAGTACTGCAGGCAGGTCGTCGGGATGACGACATCCTCCCCATAGTTGTGAAGGAGGAGATTTGTTGGAGTGGGTGGGGTTCCCAACCTATGTGGAGAATACCCCGGAGTGCGACGAGCGCCATTCGTGTGTCGAAGAAGCTCGGGAAGTAGGCGACGCGGAGTTGCTATTGCTGCTGCTGCTCCTAAGGGAGATTCTGGACTGGGTCTGCCGAGTTCGGCCCGAACTCGGTCCCAGGCCGAGTTCTGGCGGAACTCGGTCTGGCTGTTCCAGAATGTTGGCGTTAGGTACTGTTTGTCCGACACAGAGTTCTGGCCGAACTCTGTGTCGTCGGGGCTGAAGCAGGAATCTGGGTGATTTTTCACCATCGGATTTTTCACCATCGGATCTAATCAAACGGTCCAGGCTTGTTGCGAGATTAGGAAGTTAAGTTGGGATTTCCAAACCCTAACTTAGAGGGCAACACAATTGTGGAGAACACAACTTGGAGAGAGGAAGGAGGCAAGAGTGCCATTACAACTTCGGGAGAGAAGACGGAGGATTGAAGGTCGTTTTCGAAGGAGATCGTATTTCGGGTAATCTCTACTCGTCGTTCTCGCTCTTCGTAGCCTTGTAATCATTGTTCTTACTTCTGAGTGTTGTGGGGATCCGATTTGGATCGAGAGAAGTTTGTAGAGGGTGTAATTCTTCTATTCCATTAGTGGAGGCTTCTCAGGGTTGGACTCCGATCGTCCCGTGGTTTTTCCCGCAAGGGTTTTCCACGTCAAAAATTCTCTGTGTCTGCGTGGATTGTTTTGTGTGGTTGTTTTTGGGTTCATGCGTTGTATTGCTCGGTCCTCTCGCAGGTACTCTCCGGTTTGGGAAAAGGTTTCCGCGCTTCTTTCCCAACAGGAATGACTATAGCAAACTTGAACATTTGTGGTGAAAGGTCCTTCTTCTTTTTATTGTCCGTTGAGTATTGTTTAATATATATGTTATGTTTGATTGACGTAATCTTTTTGTTGTTTGTTACATGATTGTGGAGATTTGGGGTGGATTGAGGGATTATTGTTGTATGGTCATTTTGAATGTCTCTTAGGTTTGTCCCAATTATATCTGTATCAATTGTATGATGTTGAATTATGAGAGGTCCGTTTTTGAACCGGTTTTAAGTAGCAAGTTTTAAATAATTTTAATCCATGCTTTTGAAAGTTTTTTAAAACAATAAAATTACTTATAAGTTCATATATAGACAAAAGTATTACAGAAGAGTAATCGGACCAAATTTTGATTATCCAACCCGATTACTAGTTGATTGGGTTATTTGGACAATGAGTTTCAGGTGAATGTCTAAGAACCATATCTTGACACGGTCTTTTAGTCGGATAAGCCACATTGATTTTCTTTCTTATCAACAACCTCTAGGAAGAGGAAAGAGAAAAACTCCTAATAATACTTTTTGTCTATTATATGGACTATTATAGATTATGGACTAATTTTGCCAGTGTGAAACAAAAGATGATATTTATTTCTCTTTAGTTTTGTCATCAATGTTATCCTCTTGGTATTTACTCATGCAAGTCATTGCTTTTGATTTTTGAATTATGTTTCTGATTAGTGTCTCTTAATTGGTATTGTTAAATAGCATTGTTTGACGTATACATTATAATACTAATAAAAACCACCTAACTATATAACTAAATTTGTAGTTAATTGTTAGTGCCACTTATTTAACTTAATATTAAGTAAGTATTAATAATTAATATCTATAAAATATTTGTTAATTAATAACAATAATTATCATATAATAATGAAGTATTATTACTAATTATTGAACTTATTAAAATTAATATTTAATATTAACAAAGTAAATTTATTAAATAATTGTAATAGTTATTGAATAATACAACCTATTATATTATTAACTTACTTATTTTTATAATAATTAATTATCATAATTGTTGAAGAGCATTATAATTTAACTAATTATATTTAATTATTTAATTATTTATGTTATATTTGTAATTGAGAATAGTTTTTAAACATTAAAAAAAGTAGCTTATCGTTATTATAGTTAGTCTTTAATTATATATTAGTTTTTCTTAATAATTAATCACATCAATTACATAAAAAATATTTTACATTAATCACATGTGTTTTACTATGCAGGGGCGGCCCGGGGGAGGGGCAAACGGGGCGTGGGTCCGGGACACCAAAATCCATGGGGCCCCAAATAATTTTGAGAGTTAGTAATATATATTATATAGTATTAATATATAATAAAAGAATTGGTGAAAGAAAACAAAATGGCAATTACTTTTACATTAGTGAAAAGTTTGTCCCTTCCGATTCCAGAGAAAAAGAACTTCTTGTCTTCCAATTCCATAGGCGAATTGATGGCCAATGATAAGTGTTCCTGAAAATTTTTAATTTTAATTTTCGCTTCCTTATTTCTTCTACTTATAATTGAATTCCAAACTCATACTTTTCTTTCAATTTATCCTTCATGACCTCTTCTACTGTCCATAATTTTAAAATCTACTTAGGAATTTGAAGTTAAGAATTAAGATTTTATAATCGTTGAATTGACGTGAGTTGCAGCTAAGACAACTCACTGAAACAATGACGCAAGTTCCATTGAACATACTCCAGATAATGAACTTGAGGTCTAAAATTCGAATTTTAATGATGAACTTGATTGTTGGTGATGCTAATAGCGACAATAACTTAATTGTTGGTGATGCTAATAGCGACAATAACTCCAGCTAAGACAACGTCACGTGAATAGATATGTCATGGCCCATTCCCCTTCCACCAAAGAACACAAGTTGTTAGCAATTGGCTTTAACCAACCCAACGAATATGAAGTCCTCACCATTGGCGATGACCGCTGGAGGACACTGAGAAACCCTTCGATGCCAATGTGAACCCGTAATTATTTTAGTGTTATTTTATTTATTATAAATTAGATTAAATTATTATTATTTCTGGAATTTTATTGTTGGTCAAACCCGTAAAATTTTATTGTATAATTTATTTGCTAAATTAATTATTATTAATGAAAATCATATTTTAGAAAAAATTAATATTCTGTAATTTCATTTTTGGGCCTGACCCGTCCAGACCTGTCCCGAACCCATCTCGAACCCAAGTTCTGTTTTCCGAAGTTAATTCGGAAGTTCTACAGATATTTATTTATTTTAATTTCTATTTAAAGGAAAATAAATATTTTCTTATTAAATTCTTTATTACTTTTTAAACCTCCTCTTTCTTTCACTTTCCTTTCACCAGCAAAGGAAAGCAAGTTTTTCTTTTCCCTTCCAAACTGTCGACTTCCTCTCTCCCCGCAAGCAACGGCCGCTGGTCGACCCCTCCCCTTCCGAAACTGGCCACCCCCTTCGGTTTCCCGTAACCCCCAGCCCTACCCTATTTAAGCCCCTTCTCCACCTCCATCCTTATTCACCATCACCACCAACTTCCAAAACCCCAACCTTTCGCCGATCTTCCGAGCTCTCGCGACCCCGGCGGCCAACGTCGACCCCGGCCTCCGGCAACAGCTCCGCCCGGCCCCAATCCCTGGACCCGAGCACCCTGATGCGCGCCGCCCCGGCCTTCCCTGCCGGACCCGCGCCCGACGCTGGCGCCCGCGAGTTCCCGGCCCCCTCTGCCAGATTCGCGCCCCTGTCCTAACTCCGGCGCGGTTTCCCCTCCGGTCGGACCTTTCCGCGGCGGTGGCCTAGCCGCTGTCCCGCCGGCGCCGCTTCCCGCGACCCATCTCGCCGGTTTCCCTTCCAACGTCTCTGTCGCAGCTCCTCTTCGAGCCGCAGCATCCCGAGCCCCGATCCGGTCGCCCTTCGAGTGCCATTCCCAGTCCAGCACTTTTAAGTGCCCTGGCTTGCTGTCTCGATCTGATTTTCGTGTCTGATCTGCTGTCCGTGGATTTCTGTGGCCCGTCCCGCTGTCCAGCGCTGTTCCCGTGGCGTTTCGATTCTCGTGGCAACCTCTGTTTTGGTAGGAGTGTTCGTTTCTGCGCTGTACCGCGCAATTTGTTGCTGTTCATGTGTTTTGGGCTTTCCCGAGTCCGCGGGAATTGGTTTTTCTCTATAAATTGCATCTGAGAGCTCTAGCCGAGCACCCGCGGTATAATTCCTTTGACCCATTCCATTTTTTGTTATTGTCAATGATGATTCTTGGTCCCCGATCCCATTGCGGGATTCGGTTAGACGTTTCGAATTCGAAAATTTCGAAGTTCGTTGGATATTTCTGTGGATAGTTTCGTTTTGAGAATGACAGGTTCTGTGATTTTCTAGATAGCTTTGCTTCGGATTTAGGTTCTGTTGGATTGGTTTTGAGAGTTTAATCTTTATGTTGGTTTATTTCTGTAAATTCTCGGGTTTCCGAGTAATTTCGGGTTTTTCGAATATTTTTCGGAAATATATTTTGTGAGTTATTAATCCTTGTGGTGGAATTTAAATTATGAGTTTTCCCTGGTTTGGGATATATATATATATATATATATATATATATATATATATATATATATATATATATATATATATATATATATATATTGGTATTATGGCACATTTTCCCAGTTTTGGGTTATCCCGAAAATAGAGGGAATGCTGCCGAAATTTTTATAAAATTAAATTATGGATTTCAAATCGGTTTTTCGAAAATATTTATAAAATGGATTTTTGGGCGACGACCATACCGGTCCATGGGCCCTTAGCAAAATGCAAATGAAACCGGCGCCATTGTTCCGGACATTGAGGCATTAGCTCAATTATGTCGATTGGACCAAGTCTGAGACTCTTAATAATATTTATTTTAATTTATTTTATTAATTTTGTTTTAGTAATTAAAGTGCAGGATATTATTTAGAGCTGACTAACCTTTTCTCTTATTTCAATTTATGTAAAATGGTCTGTAAAGGGCATAAGCCCAGTTTTATTATTTTTTTGTGGCTTTGTTATAAGTTAGTGTAGTTTTTATTATTTTTCTGATCTGTGGTTGGCGTAAATTCGTAAATTCGTAAAATAGTAAAATAATTATTTTATAGAAAACTAATATTATTTTCTCACATTAAATAAATAGGAAATACTACAAGTCATTATTTAAACAAATTTCACGTTTTTCCTCATTTAAAGAAAAAATATTATTTTTAAATATAATATAATGAAATACAAAGTTTTATTAAATAAATTGGAAAATACGATTTTTTCCAATACAAAGTTAAATTGACTTTTCTTCTTAAGTTAGAAACTCACCTCGATAAGCGTTCTAAAATAGATTTGTAAATAACATAAAATTGACTAGGATCAAATACTAGAGATTGTAACTAGCACACCTAGATATGGATTAAATATTGGTGCTAAGTCAGGAATTCTCAATTGTAGGATTTTGAGGACTGTACTAGCATCACCCCGGAGTCAACAATCGAATCCAGTCATAATCAAAGACAAGTAAATTTTTGTGGTAGATTATAATTATTTAATAATTGTTTTAATGCAAGTTTAAACCACGATGCAACACGGAACTCTCTTTGAGAGCACTGACTGTAACTACTGTAACTATTGGGGACTGAGGGAATAGTGTAATGAGTATGACCATATCCTTTACTGTAACAAATCTCACATCCTTTACTGTAACAAATTCCATATCCTTTACTGTAACAAACCCAAGCCGGTCATATTTCATTGCCTATTCACATCACAGAACTGTAACTGTTTTAAAACTGTAACTGCTTAAATTGTTGATTTTCAAAACTGTTTAAAAGTGCATAATTCCATTATTAATTTTAATTGTTAAAATATCATGAATTGTACTTTGCTCCCTCCTGACTGGAGACAACTTTTTTAGGTGATTTGAGTCATTGAAGACCTGATGCCTGTTCTTGCAGAACCTGGAACCCAAGAATAGTAGAGCTGGATAGTAAAAATTTTAGTAACCAATGTATCAAATATAGTTGTTGTAATTAATAGTTGTATTTCAGAAATTTTGAGTTGATTAAAAGATTTTATATTCGTTAGAATTTTATCTGCATATGTTTCACTACTGAATACAGCTTACTGCCGCCGTTTCAACAACGGTGCAGGTTGGACATGATCCGATTCGACCCAAGAAATTGGGACCGGATCGTGACATATTTTTAGTGGTGGCCCATGCAGGTCAGATCTGTAAATTGGTTTAGTCAACTTAGTCTAGACCATCGCGCAGTTCTGTAACTTGACCTAGGGATAGTTGAGACTGTAGGAAAACAGACTTTAGAAACAACTAGAACACTTAGATTATATACACCATGTTACATTATAGGGCCAAAAAAAATTATTTACTTAAATATCTATTTTTGTCTGCTTATAGATTCGTAGGATACCTTGTTTGTGTTTGTACCTAAACCTTATCTAGACTAGACTGATTGTACCTTTGAGTGTCCCATGACTTTCGAGATTTTCCTTCGATAATTTCCAGGTTCTAGTATACTTTAGGATTCATATTCTTTTTGGAATAAGATTGAATTTTTCAATCTTCTTCTTCTTTGTCAAACCTAATTTTAACTTCTTCATTGGTTGATCAAAATCTTACTTCTCTACATTTATTGGGAATTTTGATTCGTTCATTATGAAGAGTTTCAGTATCCTCTTAGCAACCCTATTAAACTCTTATCTACCTAATGTATATCTACAACCATTATATCCAATCTTATATTCAATTGATTGACTTTCTCGAAATCAATTCTGAATTAAATTCTGGGACCATAAAGCCTCAAGGTCAATTATTACCAGAAGAATTAGTTCAGTTAATGATTCTCCTAAAGAAGTTATTTTCAATTTCAATATTGTTATCTCCTATGTTTTTTTCAAAAAAAAACCGAGAATATTTTCATATGTTGACTTCCTCCACTCATCTTAAAACCCTACTCTTTCTATGCAATTTCTTGATCAAATCAAGGCCTAGAAAGCTTCTATAAACGTGAAGCAGGAACGGTCAGAAAATTGATCACATTTTTGAATCCATTCTATTGTTAAATTTTCTTTAGTCAAGGAGATTTTTAGCTGTCCCAAAGCTATTTAATTTCTTGGCGTTACTAGAGAATTTCAATTTGATTTCCTTGAATCAATGAAACTTACCTTCTCTCAAATTTCCAACTTTCCTTAGTTATGGAATTATTCTTCTCAAAATAATTTTTCTTTATTCCCTGAGTAATTTGTCAGGAATATTTTTATTGGTTTTTTCTTACTTAATCCGAATCTGTGATGCTTCTATCTAGTGTTTGACTCAATTATTCAAATCAAGGTTGATCGTTTCATCTTTGGAAAAGAAAATCGGAGAACAGATACTCCTTTTGATTTTAGCCCCAGTCTCTTGAATCTCAAACACATATTTTGATAAATCCCTTAATCTCAGAAGAACAGTCATCTACATTTTCTATCATGTTTAGAACTTTAAACTCGTTTGAAATTTTTTTGAAATTTCTCTGAAATTCACATGGACAAAGCTGAGGAAATATTTAACAACCTAACATGACACCACACATTTACGTGATAGTCATTTATCTGAATTATGGAAAACTGCAAGTTTACTGCAGCTAGTTGTGCACTGGCGAGGCATAAACTCTAAGATAAAATAATGACAGATAATCGTTAGGTTTCCAAATATTATTTAGACTTTGTTCTATGTTTGTTTAGCCATGAAATGGATAAAGTTGGAAGATTACTCGGTAAACTAAATCATTCAAGTTATGGAGTCAAAAATTTATTGCAGTCAGGTGCACACTGGCGAGGCATGAATTTGAAACAAAGTGACTTGAAAATAGTGGTTTTCGAATATTAATAAGACTATATTCATATCATGGTTATCTCCAATCATTCTGAGGATTTGTATTCTAGCATTTGCTCCCACTTCCAGAAATATTCTATCGGATTATATTCTTGTCGTGGCTATTTTTAATCACCCTCACCATCTTAAAATCATACAACTTGTTGATTCTTTCTAAGTCACAAACTCCTATACCTCATACCAGTTTGAACTGAAAATTGTCCCTCATTTCGAAAAATTATATTATCTTTTGTTTCTCAAAAATTGATGTCGTATTTTATGACCTTTCTATTTTATTTGATCTCATTTTAAAACTTTAAACTCGTTATGATTATTTAAATTATACCTCGATGTTTACTCATGATTTTGATCACAACAAAATATTCTAAACTCTATCTAGAAGATTCTAAACATGTTTACTTTTTACTTTTTATCTTTATATTTAGCAATCATGCCTCGAATCTGATTATGCCTGATAAATTAAAAATTGGAAACGATCTATTGAAGGAACTTATGGAGTACATGAAATACGAAACACTTGTGATTGAACTTAAACCTAGGAAGGGATAAATTAATGATGTGAATATTAAGAAAATGGACAGTGTGGATTAGAGGTAGTTAAATGATAAGTATGGAGATGTACTATAGGAAAATGCATAATGAATCAGGAAAGGGACAATCGAAACAAGAAACTATGGAGTTAAGATGTAACTAATTAAGGTTGTAAACGTATGAATTGAAAGATGCAAAAGATTACAAATCAGAAACCATAGATAGAAAAGTTGTAAATAATACAAGGTGGAAAGATTTTAATAAGATTTTACAGAGAAATGTTTAGTCAAATGATACAGTAAAATCAAGATGAAGGATTCGAGCTTAAGCATGATAATTAAATTTTGTTGAGATTTTGGGATCAAATATGGAAAATGAGGATTTAGAATTAAGATATACACATGTTGATGAAAAGGGACATTTAAATAAATTACAGAGTGATCACGTATGGGTAAGGAATGATAAATTTTTTTTTTTCACGACAAATTGGATGTTGGATTCTAAAATATGATATTGGGTTACCGAGGCTTGATACTGAAGTATTAAGACAAAACAAAGTGTATAAAATCATAAAGTTAAAATTAGCAAGCTGAAGAAAGTATAGTATATATTGGAGGAAATATTATATGTGTTTAGTATGAAAAATGTGGAAAACCAAATTTTCAAAGATCGTGACGGTAATTGACAAATCAGGAACGAAAACAGAAATTCATAATTGTGGTTAGTGACTATGTTTCTAAGGAGGGAAGAAAATTATTTCGGAATAGTGGACATATTGCACTAGATTGATCTGCTATGAGATAGTAGTCCAGTTAGACATGAGGCTACTGAGGAAGAATACTTAGACTGGTTGAGGCATGATTGCATGATTGTAACCCTGATCCTGTCCTTTGATTTCGAGGACGAAATTTTCTAAGGAGGGAAGGTTGTGAAACCCGTAATTATTTTAGTGTTATTTTATTTATTATAAATTAGATTAAATTATTATTATTTCTAGAATTTTATTGTTGGTCAAACCCGTAAAATTTTATTGTATAATTTATTTGCTAAATTAATTATTATTAATGAAAATCATATTTTAGAAAAAATTAATATTCTGGAATTTCATTTTTGGGCCTGACCCGTCCAGACCTGTCCCGAACCCATCTCGAACCCAAGTTCTGTTTTCCGAAGTTAATTCGAAAGTCCCACATATATTTATTTATTTTAATTTTTATTTAAAGGAAAAGAAATCTTTTCTTATTAAATTCTTTATTACTTTTTAAACCTCCTCTTTCTTTCACTTTCCTTTCACCAGCAAAGGAAAGAAAGTTTTTCTTTTCCCTTCCAAACTGTCGATTTCCCCTTTCCCCGCAGGCAACGGCCGCTGGTCGACCCCTCCCCTTCTGAAACTGGCTACCCCCTTCGGTTTCCCGTAACCCCCAGCCCTACCCTATTTAAGCCCCTTCTCCACCTCCATCCTCATTCACCATCACCACCAACTTCCAAATCCCCAACCTTTCCCCGATCTCCCGAGCTCTCGCGACCCCGGCGGCCAACGTCGACCCCGGCGGCCAACTCGACCCCGGCCTCCGGCAACAGCTCCGCCCGGCCCCAATACCTGGACCCGAGAACCCTGATGCGCGCCGCCCCGGCCTTCCCTGCCGGACCCGCGCCCGACGCCGGCACCCGCGAGTTCCCGGCCCCCTCTGCCAGATCCGCGCCCCTGCCCTAACTCCGGCGCGGTTTCCCCTTCGGCCGGACCTTTCCGCGGCGGTGCCCTAGCCGCTGTCCCGCCGGCGCCGCTTCCCGCGACTCCTCTCGCCGGTTTCCCTTCCAACGGCTCTGTCGCCGCTCCTCTTCGAGCCGCAGCATCCCGAGCCCCTATCCGGTCGCCCTTCGAGCGCCGTTCCCAGTCCAGCACTTTTAAGTGCCTGGCTTGCTGTCTCGATCTGATTTTTCGTGTCCGATCTGCTGTCCGTGGATTTTCGTGGCCCGTCCCGCTGTCCAGCGCTGTTCCCGTGGCGTTTCGATTCCCATGGCAACCTCTGTTTTGGTAGGAGTGCTCGTTTCTGCGCTGTACCGCACAATTTGTTGCTGTTCACGTGTTTTGGGCTTTCCCGAGTCCGCGGGAATTGGTTTTTCTCTATAAATTGCATCTGAGAGCTCTAGCCGAGCACCTGCGGTATAATTCCTTTGACCCATTCCATTTTTCGTTATTGTCAATGATGATTCTTGGTCCCGGTCCCATTGCGGGATTCGGTTAGATGTTTCGAATTCGGAAATTCTGAAGTTCGTTGGATATTTCTGTGGATAGTTTCGTTTTGAGAATGATAGGTTCTGTGATTTTCTGGATAGCTTTGCTTCGGATTTAGGTTCTGTTGGATTGGTTTTGAGAGTTTAATCTTTATGTTGGTTTGTTTCTGTAAATTCTCGGGTTTCCGAGTAATTTTGGGTTTTCCGAATATTTTTCGGAAATATATTTTGTGAGTTATTAATCCTTGTGGTGGAATTTAAATTATGGGTTTTCCCTGGTTTGGGATATATATATATATATATATATATATATATATATATATATATATATATATTGGTATTATGGCGCATTTTCCCAGTTTTGGGTTATCCCGAAAATAGAGGGAATGCTGCCGAAATTTTTATAAAATTAAATTATGGATTTCAAATCGGTTTTTCGAAAATATTTATAAAATAGATTTTCGGACGACGACCATACCGGTCCATGTGCCCTTAGCGAAATGCAAAGAAAACCGGCATTGTTCCGGACGTTGAGGCATTAGCTCAATTATGACGATTGGACCAAGTCTGAGACTCTTAATAATATTTATTTTAATTTATTTTATTAATTTTATTTTAGTAATTAAAGTGCAGGATATTATTTAGAGCTGACTAACCTTTTCTCTTATTTCAATTTATGTAAAATGGTCTGTAAAGGGCATAAGCCCAGTTTTATTATTTTTTTGTGGCTTTGTAATAAGTTAGTGTAGTTTTTATTATTTTTCTGATCTGTGGTTGGCGTAAATGCGTAAAATAGTAAAATAATTATTTTATAGAAAATTAATATTATTTTCTCACATTAAATAAATTAGGAAAGACTACAAGTTATTATTTAAAAAAATTTCATGTTTTTTCTCATTTAAAGAAAAATATTATTTTTAAATATAATATAATGAAATACAAAGTTTTATTAAATAAATTGGAAAATACGATTTTTCCCAATACAAAGTTAAATTGACTTTTCTTCTTAAGTTAGAAACTCACCTCGTTAAGCGTTCTAAAATAGATTTATAAATAACATAAAATTGACTCGGATCAAATACTAGAGATTGTAACTAGCACACCTAGATATGGATTAAATATTGGTGCTAAGTCAGGAATTCTCAATTGTAGGGTTTTGAGGACTGTACTAGCATCACCCCGGAGTCAACAATCGAATCCAGTCATAATCAAAGGCAAGTACATTTTTGTGGTAGATTATAATTATTTAATAATTGTTTTAATGCAAGTTTAAACCAAGATGTAACACGGAACTCTCTTTGAGAGCACTGACTGTAACTACTGTAACTATTGGGGACTGGGGGAATAGTGTAATGAGTATGACCATATCCTTTACTGTAACAAATCTCACATCCTTTACTGTAACAAATCCCATATCCTTTACTGTAACAAACCCAAGCCGGTCATATTTTATTGCCTATTCACATCACAGAACTGTAACTGTTTTAAAACTGTAACTGCTTAAATTGTTGATTTTTAAAACTGTTTAAAAGTGCATAATTCTATTATTAATTTCAATTGTTAAAATATCATGAATTGTACTTTGCTCCCTTCTGACTGGAGACAACATTTTTAGGTGATTTCAGTCATTGAAGACCTGATGCCTGTTCCTGCAGAACCTGGAACCCAAGAATAGTAGAGCTGGATAGTAAAATTTTTAGTAACCAATGTATCAAATGTAGTTGTTGTAATTAATAGTTGTATTTCAAAAATTTTGAGTTGATTAAAAGATTTTATATTCGTTAGAATTTTATCTGCATATGTTTCACTACTGAATACAGCTTACTGCCGCCGTCTCAACAACGGTGCAGGCTGGGCATGATCCGATTCGACCCAAGAAATTGGGATCGGGTCGTGACATATTTTTAGTGGTGGCCCATGCAGGTCAGATCTGTAAATTGGTTTAGTCAACTTAGTCTAGACCATCGCGCAGTTCTGTAACTTGACCTAGGGATAGTTGAGACTGTAGGAAAATAGACTTTAGAAACAACTAGAACACTTAGATGATATACACCATGTTACATTATAGGGCCAAAAAAAAATTATTTACTTAAATATCTATTTTTGCCTGCTTATAGATTAGTAGGATACCTTGTTTGTGTTTGTACCTAAACCTTATCTAGACTAGACTGATTGTACCTTTGAGTGTCCCATGACTTTCGAGATTTTCCTTCGATATTTTCCAGGTTCTAGTATTCTTTAGGATTCATATTCTTTTTGGAATAAGATTGAATTTTTCAATCTCCTTCTTCTTTATCAAACCTAATTTTAACTTCTTCATTGGTTGATCAAAATCTTACTTCTCTACATTTATTTGGAATTTTGATTCGTTCATTATGAAGAGTTTCAATATCCTCTTAGCAACCCTATTAAACTCTTATCTACCCAATGTATATCTACAACCATTATATCCAATCTTATTTTCAATTGATTGACTTTCTCGAAATCAATTCTGAATTAAATTCTGGGACCATAAAGCCTCAAGGTCAATTATTACCAGAAGAATTAGTTCAGTTCATAATTCTCCTAAAGGAGTTATTTTCAATTTCATTATTGTTATCTCCTATATTTTTTTTCAAAAAAAAACCGAGAATATTTTCATATGTTGACTTCCTCCACTCATCTTAAAACCCTACTCTTTCTATGCAATTTCTTGATCAAATCAAGGCCTAGAAAGCTTCTATAAACATGAAGCAGGAACGGTCAGAAAATTGATCACATTTTTGAATCCATTCTATTGTTAAATTTCCTTTAGTCAAGGAGATTTTTAGTTGTCCCAAAGCTATTTAATTTCTTGGCGTTACTAGAGAATTTCAATTTAATTTCTTTGAATCAATGAAACTTACCTTCTCTCAAATTTCCAACTTTCCTTAGTTATGGAATTATTCTTCTCAAAATAATTTTTCTTTATTCCCTGAGTAATTTTTCAGGAATATTTTTATTGGTTTTTTTCTTACTTAATCCGAATCTGTGATGCTTCTATCAAGTGTTTGACTCAATTATTCAAATCAAGGTTGATCGTTTCATCTTTGGAAAAGAAAATCGGAGAACAGATACTCCTTTTGATTTTAGCCCCAGTCTCTTGAATCTCAAACACATATTTTGATAAATCCCTTAATCTCAGAAGAACAGTCATCTACATTTTCTATCATGTTTAGAACTTTAAACTCGTTTGAAATTTTTTTAAAATTTCTCTGAAATTCACATGGACAAAGCTGAGGAAATATTTAGCAACCTAACATGACACCACACATTTACGTGATAGTCATTTATCTAAATTATGGAAAACTGCAAGTTTACTGCAGCTAGTTGTGCACTGGCGAGGCATAAACTCTAAGTTAAAATAATGACAGATAATTGTTAGGTTTCCAAATATTATTTAGACTTTGTTCTATGTTTGCTTAGCCATGAAATAGATAAAGTTGGAAGATTACTCGGTAAACTAAATCATTCAAGTTATGGAGTCAAAAATTCATTGCAGTCAGGTGCACACTGGCACGGCATGAATTTGAAACAAAGTAACTTGAAAATAGTGGTTTTCGAATATTTATAAGACTATATTCATATCATGGTTATCTCCAATCATTCTGAGGATTTGTATTCTAGCATTTGCTCCCACTTCCAGAAGAATGGTTGTAGAAGAAAATGGTATCAGTTATAGCTTGGTTTGTTTGTTTCTAGTGTAGTTTTTATTTTCCAGTCTTCTTTTTAGATATTTAGATATGGTAACCAATTCTAGTTCTCAATTCGAGAAATCAATGAAGAATAGTTGTTCTTCCCCAATTAAAACCCTAAATTCTTCTTGTTGAGAAGTGTTGAGATTGATTGATGAATTTCATTGATAATCTCATATGCTTTATATAGCCTTTACATGATAGAATATCTAATGGAATATCCTGTGGCATATTCTGGCATCCCAAATATGTTCTCAGGATATTCATATACTAAATATAACATATTCTTATTCTAAATATATCAACACTCCCCCTCAAGATGGACGAAAGATATTCACTAAGCCCATCTTGTCACATCCTCTCATTATGCTGATAGAGTTAAGCCCCTTGGTCAATCCGTCTGCTACCTGATATTTGGTTGAAACATAGTCCAGCTCTAGTAGTCCACCATCCAACTTTTCTTTGATGAAGAATCCGTCAATCTCGATATGCTTGGTCCTGTCATGCTGTACTTGATTGTTGGCAATACTAATAGCTGACTGGTTGTCACACCATAGCTTCATCTTGGCTCTCTGGTCCAACTTCAGCTCCATCAGCATATTCTTCAACCACAATAGCTCTGTGACTTCCAAGGCCATAGCTCTATACTCTGCTTCAGCTGTTGATCTGACAACCACTGACTGCTTCTTACTCCTCCAAGAGACCAAGTTGCCTCCTACAAATATGTAGTATCCCGATGTAGATCTCCTGTCGTCAGCACAGCTAGCCCAGTCAGAATCACAATAGCCCTCGATGCTCACATGATTTTTTTTCTTCTGAAAATCAGTCCCTTTTCGAGGGCTCCCTTCAAGTACCTCAGAATCTGGTACACTGCGTCCATATGACCCTTCCAGGGATCATGTATATAGTGGCTCACTACACTAACCGTAAAGCTGATATCAGGTCGAGTGTGGCTCAAGTAGATCAACTTGTACACCAATCTCTGATATCTATCCTGGTCAACTGGTTCTCCAGCTTCAGCATCCAGTTTGAACTTCTGGTCTATCGGTGTCGTAGATGGTTTGCATTCCATCATCCCTGTTTTCGTAAGCAGGTCCAGTGTGTACTTCCTCTGAGAAAGAACAATTCCCTCTGTATCTCGAGCAATCTCAATCCCGATGAAGTATCGAAGAGGGCCAAGATCCTTCACCTCGAACTCCTTGCCGAGCTTTCCTTTGAGTTGGGCGATCTCCTGCTCATCATCGCCTGTAATAATTATATCATCTACATACACCACAAGCACGGTAATGTGGCCTCCACTTCGTCTGAAGAAGACAGTATGATCAACATTGATCTGCTGATATCCCATCCCTATCATTGCTCTCCTGAACCTGTCAAACCATACTCGAGGAGGCTGCTTCAGTCCATTGAGGGACTTCTTCAGTTTGCAGACCTTGTCTTCTGTCTGATTGGTGCCGAATCCTGGTGGTATCTCCATGTACACCTCCTCCACTAGATTCCCATAAATAAATGCATTCTTCACATCCAGTTGGTGTATCTTCCATCCTCTATTGGCTGCCAGAGAGATCAAGGTCCTGACAGTGCTCATCTTTGCCACTGGTGCAAATGTCTCGTCATAGTCAATGCCGTATGTCTGACTGTATCCTTTTGCCGCCAGTCGAGCTTTATAACGCTCAACCTGTCCATCTGGGTTCTGCTTCACCGTGAAAACCTATTTGCATCTGACTGCTCTCTTCCCTTCTGTCTTGTCCCGATTCCGTGAAATCGATAGTCGTCCCCCGGGCGTAATGCCGTGCAAGCCTAAGTTGCGCTCGCACAAGGCATAGTCATAAGGTTATCCGAAACACAACAACAAAAGAATGTGCAGAGTAAATTGAACACACATTATAGAGAAGAAAACTTAAGCTTTATTGATAATGAACATCATTTTACAGACTCGATACAAGGACGCAGCGCGGGCATTTTACAAACTGACTCCATTACAAAATGAACGTCGACGAGATAGCCATTTCATACATTTCATCCCTTTATTACAACCAGCATTACAAAACCACCTGGGATGACGGAAAGTCGCTCCATCGGTCTTCTGGCCTTCGACAGTGGAGTCTTCAAAAGAGATTGGATCCAAGCTTCGATCGCACAGACAAAGCTTCAAAACACACGAGCATAGCCTCCCTTCACGCGACACGCTCCTCCTGATTTATCGCACCTGTAGAGAGAGCGAGGATCAGTACAATCAACATGTATTGGCGAGTGGCTAATTAATTTCCAGGCTCTCATTTGGTTCAAGAATTTAGATAAAAATTTACACAACTTGCTTTTCGTGATCTTTCTAACCATCCTAGGTATTTTCATACGAAGCATTATGACGAAGCATAACCCAAGTAAGTTACACCAGAATTTCCTTCGGCAGAGTGTGCCGTGCAACATAAAACTTACCATCACCTTACCTGTTAGTTGAATAACAATTTATATCAAGTGTTTGATGTGGAGGTCACTGGCATTAACTAGCCATCTTGGACATAGCCTGGTAATACGGGACCCTTGCAACGCAAGTAGCAGGCTCCGATGCAAGTCCCCGTCTTACCGATTGCCTATTACCCAGCTCGGCTATAACCTGTTTCTTCCTAGGCCGAGTTGGTCTCGTGGCCCTGGGTTGCCGCTCGAAGAAACCATCGCCCTTGTTGACAAGTTGACCATGACCTTGATAGGTTAACAAGGTATATTTGGGGTACCGTTGGGGCTTGTTATGTAATCGATTCATTTACTTGATTGTTTTGCAGGCCTAAAATAATTCTATCTCTTTTCTACACAACTCATCTTTTCTCTTCTCAAACATAGGACTTGTGTTTTTCAACCGAATCATTCAATTTCATTACCATTACCCAAGTTTTCATTTTTGAAATAGAGGGTCGAGATGAAGGAGGTCAGCCACTCACCTTGAGTATTTGCTTGAGGCGAGAGACTGGTTAGCCGCGCTAGACGTCGCCTACGCGATTACCTAAAATCGCACAAGCAACCGATTAGAATACTGTATTAGGCAAGAAATTCGATAGAAAATGCGAGTTCGAAATGTAAGCCATGAAAACCATCGAAAACATTCACGAAAATGCATTCAGAAAACCAAATCCAAAACCAACGCAAGCGGCGTAAAAAATAGAGCAACGGGAGGTCTCTCCCGACTTACACGCAGAGTCAATCCTCGAGGCGCTACCCGCTGAATATGGGACTTGGTTCCGAAGAAGCCATTCCATAACATGGAATGGATCTTAATTCAACCGTTCCCGTTCGATCGATCCCGACCTATCAGTCCCGACCGAGTCGATAGCAACAGTGTTCCTTTCTCGCGCGCTCTATGGACGGAGAACGGGACACGATGTAGAGACGGGGCACTACACCATAACCAACAAAAAAAAAGTTTCGTCTTCGAAACTTAAGAACAGAACCTACCTCTTTGAAAATAATGAAGGAAACTTTTCTTTTATCTCTGACTCGAGTTCCCATGTCGACTCTTCCGTCGCATGGTTCCACCAGAGTACGTGAACAAGAGGGATCACTCGACTTCGCAGCAGCTTATCCTTACATTCTAAGATTTGAACTAGCTCTTCAACGTAGGATAAGTCAGACTTTAGCTCCAGATGGCCAAAATCTACCACGTGGCTAGGGTCGTGCATATACTTTCGCAGCTGAGAGACGTGGAAGATATTATGCACACCTTCGAGCGCCGGCGGTAGGACAATTTTATAGGCCACTGGGGCGACCCGCTCGAGTATTTCGAACGGTCCAACGAATCTCGGAATCAGCTTTTCCTTCGCGCCAAACCGAGTAACTCCTCGCATGGGCGACACCTTCAGGAATACGTGATCGCCCACCTGGAACTCAAGCAGTCTTCGATGGGTGTCGGCGTAGCTCTTTTGCCGACTCTGTGCAATCTTCAATCTTTTTCGAATTAGCTTGACCTTTTCCATAGTCTGTTCCACCAGCTCCGGGCCGAGTATCTGTCGTTCCCCGACTTTATCCCAGTAAATAGGCGATCTGCACTTTCGGCCGTACAAAGCTTCATACGACGCCATTTGGATGCTGGATTGGTAGCTATTGTTATATGCAAATTCCGCCAGTGGTAAAAGTTTCAGCTTGATTTGAAGTCAATTGCGCAGAGTCGTAGCATGTCTTCGAGAATCTGATTAACGCGCTCCGTTTGGCCGTCGGTCTGAGGATGGTAAACTGAGCTGAACTGCAACTTGGTACCCAGTGCTGACTGAAGGCTACTCCAGAATTACGACATGAACCGTGAATCCCGATCAAAGACGATGGATACTGGAACTCCGTACAGCCGTATTATCTCGTCAAGATAAATATGCGCCAGACGATCAACGCTCCAAGTAACTTTGATGGCGATAAAGTGTACTGACTTGGTTAATCGATCGACGATGACTCAGATGGCGTCGTTCCCCCGTGGTGTCATCGGCAGGCCAACAATAAAATCTATAGTGACGTGATCCCATTTCCACTCTGGAATAGCAAGGTTCTGCATCTTCCCTTCCGGTCGCTGATGCTCAGCTTTCACTTACTGACGGCCATGCATTGCGACACGAAAAGCGCCACATCTCTCTTCATCCCATGCCACCAGAAGGTCGTACGGAGGTCCTTATACATCTTGGTACTGCCTGGATGTAAGGTATATTTCGCATAATGCGCCTCCGATATTATCTTCTTTCGTAGTTCTGAATCATCCGGAACACATAGTCGGCCATTCAATCTCAGCATGTCGGTCTTGTCTTCCGCAAAGTCGATCGCACTACCTATCGATATTCGCTCACACATTTTCTTCACGTACGGATCATCCTTCTGAGCGGCCATGATCTTTTCCAGCAAACTCGGCTCTAACTGCAGCTGTGACAAACGTACATCCCTGAATCAAACCCGGAGATCAATGCCCATTTCTTCTAGATCTTGTAGTAGTCTATGGTTGATGGATAGCGAAGCAAGATATTTTTTACTCAGAGCGTCCGCCACCATATTTCCCTTTCCCGGAGTGTAGTCGATCGTCAAGTCATAGTCTTTGATTAGTTCGAGCCAGCGCCTCTGTCACAAGTTCAATTCCTTCTGGGTGAAGAGATACTGGAGGCTCTTGTGGTCGGTATAGATCACGCACGCCACGCCATATAGATAGTGACACTGTAGAAGCATGGAAAATTTTAGAACGATGATCTATGCGGCTCAGAATAGGAGAACCCCATGCGGCTCATACAGGAGCAATCCCATGCGGTTCAGAGAGACTCTTAGTCTCATGCGGCTCGGACAGTAGAGTCCATGCGGCTTACATAGGGACAGTCTTGCGGTTCAAAGAGTTTCCCAGCCGCATGTGGTTCAAAAGTACATGCGGCTCACGGAGATATGCGGCTCATTGCCACATGTACCCACGAAGGCCCCTTTACACAGCTGGCCCTCGAGCAGTCTGTCTATTTAATGCTCTATCATGATTTGACAGCTGACGGCTCTGACATAAAGTATCATAATGGCCCTGCCATAATGACAGACTCTTGGGAAATAGGAGAAAATCTCTGACGCGATCCGAGATTGACACGTGGCTACTTCATGCGGCTCCAGTGAAGAACAGCTTCATGCAGCTGGCAAGGACCGTCTTCCTGCGGCTCACCAAAAAGCCATTCCATGCGGCTCGCAGTTACTACACTTATGCGGTTCACCAAGGAACCATCTCATACGGCTCGCGATTACTACACTTATGCGGCTCACCAAGCGGCTCGCAAATACTATACCTATGCGGTTAGCCTAGACGCTGTCTCATACGGTTCATGGATGTCATGCGGCTTTAGCAGAGTCTATCATCAAGACACGTGGCAGAGATTCAATGACAGCTGACAGCAAAGATGATTATGAGATGCAAAAATTTACCAGATCCCAATGACCATATCCTCATAATTAATGGGAATGGGATCAGGTCATATCATTCATAATCAAGCCAATTGGACACGTGGTGGAAGATCCAAGCTACACAATCAATCATGAAGATTTAAAGCAATCAGCATTAATTATTCACTGGATTCAATATTATCCCCATTTATGGCCAGATCCTTCACGCCAAAAACGAATGGTCCAGATTGGTTATACATCAGGCCGTCGCCACTTTGAGAATGGGTAATCATCCAAACCCTAATGATGCCCCCTCTATTATAAATAGCAAGGTGCCATTTCCTTGTAAAAAAGATACACGATCAGAAGGAGAGAGAAAAGAGAGCTTCCCCCTAATAATCAGAGAGAATACACAGAGAAAGAGAGAAGTCAGAAGAGCAACAGAGGAGCCAGAAGAACATCTCTTCATCAACGCCAACCATCTTCTCACATGAGCCAAGGCTGCATACCGGTCGTCCAAGGAGTAAGGCAGGGCTGCCGTCGCCTTTCCGAGCCTCTATCGTCACCCCCCAGAATCTAAAATAAACAATTATACTTAGACTGCTGTACCTAGGTTTTCGTCCCTAGGCTTTCTTTGTACAAGCGAGTTTGTATTGTGAGTCTAAGTTCAGTCCTCCCATAAAACTGTTCTGTACTTTTACAATCAATGGCAAATACGATGGCGACTCTGCTGGGGAAGCTCACGATGGCAATCAATGGCAAACACGATGGCAAAGGGGTCGAATCCTACTACTCAGACTCCTGCCTATACGAAAAGTCAAAGAGGCACCTTGAGGAAGGAGACGTACGAGCTCACACCGAGACAGCCACGGGATCAGAAGGACCCCTGACGATCCACCTCCAAGCTCGCAAACCAGGCAGGTCCGCACCCCTTACTGCCACTCTGCGGAAGGACGCGATCAGCCTCTCAGCGCAGGAGGAACCGATGATAATCCGGCTGCCAAGGTTCGGCCAAGTGCCGAGACTCACAACGGGGCCACTGACAATCAGACTGCCGAGAGTCGGTCAACCCCAAACGGAGAAGCTCAATCCCTCTGATAGGCTACTGACGATACGCCTTCCCAAGAAGGGTTGTCACCCCGACACAAGGTCTGACACTTCTAGCGAACCGGCCACTCCTCGCTCCACCTCGAGTGCCAAACTGGGGGTCGCTAGTCTGCCAACAACTCCACGCTCAACTCCATCAACTGAACCACTGACAATCAAGCTTCCCAGGTCGTCCTCTCAGTCTTCATTCACAAAGGGGGTAGCCGAAGAGGAACCGGAGCTAGCCAAGTATGTGGCTGCCCACACTAATGTTCCCTCCGCTGATGATGCAATCCCCCTAGAAAAGATACCTTACTTCATCAATAAAGGGTTATCTTTGAACTACACCGAGCTCAATAAGCTATGTACAATGTATGCTATGGAACACGGTATAGGAACCCACCTACACACACAAGTGACAAATGTGTACACCGCGATCCAGCTTACTCTAGTAGAAGACGCTTACCGAATAATCGAGGGAGGGGACCATCCAATCATCTTCGGCCGGACGAACAACCCGCATCCCTCCACCACAAAGGAAACCGACTTCGGGTCAGATGCCGGGAGACTGCCTCTGTATCTCTATAGCCCTCAATCTAAATATCTCATGCAGAAATAGGGGTATGATTTGGAGACAACGCCAGGATTAAACTACGGCACTGGAAGCCGCCAGTCCCGGCAGGCAATCCACGGAATTATTATAACAAAACTCGATGCGGGCTAGGATATGTAACGCCCACTACGACCCCCGAGAGCTAAGATGAAGAATGCGACTGGCAGTCATATTCAACCAGGTCACCAACTTCTGACTCGGATACTAGCATCGGAGATGTGTTCAGACAAGTCATGCCAGTCAATATGGCGTTCGCAGACGCTTACGAAGAAGATGAAGACATCCCCGAAATCCTTGAGCTAGAACCGTGGGCCCAACAGTTGGACGCACAATGGGAAAAAAGGTTCATACAGAGAGAACCTCCTACCGAAGATGAGGTCATACAAGTGGATCTCGGCAGCGAATCTTCTCCAAAACCAATTTTCGTCAGTAAAAGACTAACAGACGAAGACCGGGAGTCGCTGCTAGAACTGGTCAGAGAATACATTGATGAGTTCGCCTGGAGCTATGAAGACATGCCAGGATTAAATCCCGACATTGCTCTTCACAAACTTAATATTCGGCCAGATGCGAAGCCAGTCAAGCAACAACAGCGACGCTTTCGTCCAGGCATCATGGACGTGATCGAAGATGAAGTCAACAAACTGATAGCCAGCGGTTTCATTCGTGAGGAGCAACATCCCGATTGGGTTGCCAATATAGTACCCGTCCTCAAGAAGAATGGGAAGATTCGAATCTGCATCGACTTCCGCAATCTGAACGAGGCATGCCCCAAAGATGAATTCCCCCTTCCCATCACAGACATCATGATCGACAATACCTGCGGCTTCGAACGTATGTCATTCATGGATGGCTTCTCGAGGTATAACCAAATCAAAATGTCTCCTGATGACGAAAAGCATACATCATTCCGAACACCGATTGGCACGTACTGCTACACAGTCATGCCTTTCGGTTTAAAGAATGCTAGCGCCACATATCAGAGAGCCATGAGCATCATTTTCAGAGAACACTTACGCAAGACGGTGGAGTGCTATGTTGACGATATAGCCGTTAAGAGCCGTAGCAAGGGAGACCATCTGCAGGATCTAAGGACGGTATTCGACCTAATGCGAGCGCACAATTTGAAAATGAACCCTACGAAGTCCTTTCTGGGCGTATCCAGCGGGAAGTTCTTGGGCTTCATCATCACTGCAAAGGGTATCCACGTAGACCCTGAGAAGACAAAAGCAATCATGGAGATGGGTCCCCCGAGAAATCTTCGCGAACTCAGAGGCCTCCAAGGAAGACTAGCTCATATCAGGAGGTTCATTTCTAACCTCTCCAGGCGATGTCGATCGTTCACGCACCTCATGAAGAAAGGAGTCTCATTCATATAGGACGAGGAATGTCAACGTGCTTTCGACAACATCAAAGAATATTTGTCAAATCCTCCAGTTTTGGTGGCTCCGGTTCCTGGAAAACCATTTCTGCTCTATGTACGAGCAATGGAACACTCCCTCGGGGCTCTGCTGGCACAGAACAATGACGCAGGCCATGAACAGGCCATATATTATCTCAGCCGAATGATGATTGGGCCAGAGCACCGATACACCGTTGTGGAGAAGGAATGCCTCGCCCTGGTGTTCGCCATTCAGAAAATGCGACACTATGTCACCGGACAAACGATACATGTGATCTCACGAGTCAACCCTCTCAGAGTCCTCATGACTAAACCAGGGGCACTCAGCTCTCGCCTCGCTACATGGGCAATTCCCCTTATCATATGATCTTCGTCCCACAAAAGGCAGTCAAAGGTCAAGCCCTTGCGGACTTCTTAGCAGCCCACCCAGGCTCGAAGTCCTCCAAAATATATAAAGAGATCCCAGATGAGGTCGCCGACTCGCATGCAACCTCTCACGATAATATATGGCGAATGTTCTTCGACGGGCTTCGAGGACCGGACCCAAAGGCAATATAGTCGTCGGAGTCGGGGTAGTGCTAACCTCTCCTTCTGGATTGGTGATTAACCGCGCTTATTTCCTCACCGAGCCCTGCTCTAACAATGTGGCCGAGTACAACGCTCTGGTCATTGGCCTCCAACTTACAAGAGAGATGGAGGTAGAATACCTTGAAGCATATGGCGATTCCCAGCTAATCGTCAATCAGATCCGGGGCTCATACAAAGTCCGCCACGAAGATATGATCCCTTATCACCAAATAGCGATTGACATCTTCTCGTCGTTCAAGGGGTTCTTCATCGAACATGTCCCCAGACTCCAAAATATCGAAGCAGATGCCTTAGCCGGTCTTGCTGCTTCCCTAGCAGTTCTGAATTATGATCACCAATCAGTGGATGTGATAGGCCACGAACTGGTCTGTCCCAAAAACAATGTACAATTCGTGGCGAGTTATTCCGCACAGACGATCGATGATGCCCCAGATTGGAGACAACCATTCATCGACTTCGTCGTCTACGACATCCTGCCCGAGAATCCAAAGGAAGCCACTTCCATCAGACGACGTTCTCTCAGATTCTTCTATGATACAGAGACAAAAATGCTGTATCGCCACTCCTACGATGGACTACTGCTTCGGTGTCTGTCAAATACAGAAGCCAAAGAAGCCGTACGAGAAGCTCACGACGGTGTCTGTGGGGGCCACCAGCCCGGTCCTAAATTGCAAGACCGCCTCCGCCGAATGGGCTACTACTGGCCCACAATGGTGGCAGATGCAATAGACTATGCGAGAAAATGCAAAGCCTGCCAAGTCCACGCGGACTTCATTCACCAACCATCCGAATTTCTACATCCAATAGTGGCATCCTGGCCATTCGAGGTATGGGGAATAGATATCATCGGTCCAATCACCCCACCTTCCTCCCGGGGACATCGCTTCATACTTGCGATCACTGATTACTTCTCCAAATGAGCGGAGGCCGTCCCACTCGCAGAAGTTAAGACTTCAAACGTGATCAGCTTCCTTAAGTATCACGTCATCTACCGTTTCGGACTACCCCGAAGGATCATCCATGATAATGGTCCGCAATTTGCGAGCCACGCATTCTATCTGTTTTGCGATAAACACCGTATTCAGAATATCGCTTCGACGCCGTACAACCCGGCAGCAAACGGGTTGGCAGAGGCATTCAACAAAACAATCATCAAACTCCTCAAGAAGTTTGTCTTCTCCAACAAACGTGACTGGAACGAGAAGCTCGGCAAATGCTTATGGGCTTATCGCACCACAGTTCGAACAACCACTGGGAATACGCCATTCTCCCTAGTGTACGAAAGTGAGGCAGTTCTCCCATTAGAAACTCAAATACCCTCGCTCCGCGTCGCCCTTACTTATTAATTGATGACGGATGACAACTACCGACGTCGACTGCAAGAATTGGAGGCACTAGATGAAAAGCGCCTCTTTGCCCAGCAACGAATTGAGCTATACCAAGCACGCATCTCTGGAGCCTTCAACAAGAAGGTCAAAATCAGAACATTCCAGGTGGGCGATCTCGTCTTGGCAGTCCGGAGGCCGATGGTCATGACTCACAAGACCGCCGGTAAATTCCAGCCAAAGTGGGAAGGCTCGTTTATCATTGAGACAGTATTCTCCAACGGTGCTTACCGCCTCGCAAAGCAAAACGGAGACTTGCTCATGTTGTCCGTCAACGACAAGTTCCTGAAGAAATATTATATCTAAACAACATTCTCTCCAAAATCTTCGAGTCATGTACCCGCTAGTACCGCTGAACTCACCTCCACAACATTTCAGATTATCGAGTCATGTATCCGCTGGTGCCGCTGAACTCACACTTTCTCAATATTCTAAATTACCGAGTTATGTACCCGTTGGCGCCTCTGAACTCATATTCCGGTCACTCTTTCAGATAGTAAGTCACGTATTATTATACCTCTGAACTTTCTTCTTGGAAGAGATCCTCCCTCATGATACACTACCCGTGCTCCCAGTACACAAAAAGGGTAATCGGTCAACAAATTTCCGAAACGGCCATGTCCTCATACCTCTGAGTCGTTTTCACTTCCATCAAAAATAAACCGCCCCCTCGCATAGAACTTCCACGTTCTCCGACCTCTGAGTCGTTCTATGTACCCCCTCTTCATTGAGCCCACTCCTGCCATGTCCTCATTACCTCTGAGTAGGAAGGCTCCGTCGAAGAAACCTTCATGCTTGCCATGTCCACATTACCTCTGAGCAAGTATGTGGTCTCCTTTCAACCTATTATCTGTACCCACAACCGGAGTACGACAAGGATAATAGGTCCACAAATGTCCTCTGTTGACCACAAATGTCCTCTGTTGACCACAAACGTCCTCTGTTGACCACAAATGTCCGCTGTTGACCACGAATATCTTCCGTAAAGTCTCCCCTGCCATGTCATCATTACCTCTGAGCAGGAAGATTCTACAGTGAAACCCTCATGCTTGCCATGTCCTCATAATCTCTGAGCAAATATGTTGGTTTTCCTGTCACCCTATTATCCGTATCCCGAACCAGGGTACGCCAAGGATAATAGGTCCACAAATATCCCTTGCTAAGCTTCTTAGCATAAATCTACTACCTCGCCATGCCCCGGGAGCCCAGCTGCTCTATGGCACTCTTTTTTCTAATACCGTGAACATCTGTGACCACTTTGCCACGGCTGTTACGGACATCCTGTCCAAACTTGTTATCCGTATCTAAAACTAAGGTACGCCTAGGGTAACAGGTCCACAAATAATCCCCCAGCAAGTCCAATTCCGCAAACGCCACAAGTACAAGAAAGAGAAGATGAGTTGAAACATGCTCATTTATTCGAAATTCTAAATACTACATCATTTGGGATCACATCCCTTACAAAAAAAAAGAAAAAAAGAAGAAGAAGAGAAGCAAAAGAAAACAGAAAGCTGATCACTGCTCCGGGGCACATAACGCCCTGAGACGGTCCGTCAGTAAAGCAACCGACCGCTCAAACCTCTGGGAAGCTCGACGCTCCGCCTCGTGGGTCAGCACCGCCTCGTCCTCCAGATGAGCGTGAGCTTGCCAGTTGTCCTCAAATTTCTTAAAGGCCCGCTCCAGGTTATCAGAAGATCGGGAAACCTTCTCGGCCTCCCGAACGATTGACTCCTGTTTCGCCTGAGCAGCCTCCAGCTCTGACTCTAAGAAGGCTAATTCCCTCTGGAGTGCGAGGATCCGCTCCTTCGTATCAACGATTCCACGAGAAGCAGACTCTTCCAGAGCACGACAAGCCTGACTCCGACGACCCAACCTGTCATACGAAGTAGAGAACTTGTCAAGGTCTTCCCGTACAACTGGCCCAGCAGTATCTCGAGCAAGCTTGATCCTATCCCGAGCAGCAATGAGGAAGCCCCGCTCCCGCTCAATCGCAGCAGGCAAGCCCGCCTGTCGTATCGCCAGTAGTTGGGTCACAAGCTGATCAGCCTCTGTCAGCTTAGGCTCCAGCAGTGCAGCCAACCCTACCCCGCCAGGAAGGGACTTCAAAGTTGTAACCTGACCCCGAGCACACCGGAGAGATAGAGAAAAAGGGGTCCCCCGTTCCACAGCAGCGTCTACGCCCCTTTTTAAATGACGATAGAAGCTGTCGACCACGTCCTGCGTCACCTCGTCCAGAGCTTCCGAAGAAGCCGGTGTCAACGGGAGTGTAGCCGGCAACACTGAAGAAGACGCAACAGAATCTGCCGCTTCTGCCACAAGAGAAGCCAGCTCCGCACGGAAGGACGCTTGAACAGCGGCCAACTCCTCTTCGGCAGCCTGCAGAATTTGAATGCTCGGTAGGGTCGAGAGGTCAGTCTCCAGAGCCGTATAATCGGTGGAGGATGAGGCGGAGACCATCGCCAACTCCATTCCCATCTGCCTAGAGCTGACGGGAGGCCTCTCAACATGAGACGGCAAAGGAGAGGGAACGCTCCTTTCTTCCGGATCACGGCAGGCCGAGCCTTCCCCAAAAACATCTACGGTGGGAAGTAAAGGGTCCGGACCTGCAGGGCCAAGGCAACCATGAATCGATTTGACTCGAAGGATATGTTGATAGAGCAAATAAGCCCCCTCACTAGTCAATATCTGGCTTACCTTACCAGTTGAGGAGTGTGGAGGCTGAGGTTCGCCTGCAGCCACCGCAGCCTCTTCACCAACAGCTTCCGAGTCAGGTATAACAGACTCCTCCTCCCTTGCATCCTCGTGAGGGGATACACCGAGGTCGGCGTCGCCTTGCTGAAGATCAGCGGTCTCAGAGATGGGTCCGAGGAAACCTTCGTCACCCCGGGCCGAGACCTCAGCAACCTGGAAGCTTCCAGCCGCCGCTGAGAGAGCCCCCGCAGAAAGAACCGCAGCACACATGTCGTTAATCAAAGCAGCAAGGGCCGGATCAGCTTCAGGGGTGGTAGACGATTCGGAAGAGGACGGTTCGTCGGACACCTACAAAGAAAAGTGATTAAGTCATATCTCTGAGAGAAAAGAAAACTATAACAAAGAGATGGCTAGGACTTGGTCTTACCTCCGGAATAGCGTCTGTACCTTCACCCCTCTCGGTAATAAGTAATCCACGAGACCTAACGGCAGCTCTCTTCATGGAAAAGGTCGCTCTACTGACAGAAGACTCGTGTCTGACTCGTTTACGCGAGAAACCAGACACAGCCGAAGGCTGTTCTTCTCTCACTACTTCCTTTTGTGCAGTAAGCAACGGATCTTCCGCCGGGTCATCGGGTGTGGGAAGCGGTTGATCCGTGACTTCTTCACCCCCACCAGAAAGGGAGTCTTCGCTATCATGATCATCCTCCTCCTCAGCCGACTCGGAAGGTTCTGATTTAGGAAGGGGAGTCTGGAGTGCTAGTTGCTTTCTAGCCTTAGCCCCCTTGGGCTTCTCCTCTAAACCGGTACCCACGATAAAACTGGTACTCGGATCGAAATTAACAGGAGGCTTGTTCGCCATAACGTGATATAGAGCAGCCACGTATAAAATTTCCCTCGGCGCCTTAGCATCGGGGACCGAGAAGCTGGCCCGAGTATGATAAGCGTCATAATAATTCCACGCCCTGACACCATTAAGAACGCTACCTTCAAAGCCCAAACAAGGGTTGGGACAATCAAGAAATAACTGACTATAACCAAATTGGCGGAAAAACCTACTAGGTAGGTAAGGCTCCAAGTACACATTATCGCGGTTGCAATAAACCAGATGCGCGGGGCGGATGTTGCGCAACCAGGTGAGCATATCTGGAGACAGAAAGTGAGAAGGCCCAGTACCATCGAGATGTACCTTCCTCACTTCCTCATCAAAAAAGGAAGGAACAGACAGAAAAAAGTCACACCCGTCCACCCTCGCCAGCTCCTTCCGACAAGCTGGCATAATGTTGTATTCCCAAGACCGGCGATGGCATTTGAAAAGGAAAGCGTCTTCATCTGTAGCATCTTCCGCTATTCCAGGTCCCGTCAAGGACTTGTAGTGCATTGCCAACCACCCCATCAAATAGTGGAAAGGTAGTTCTACACGCTCAAAATCCAACGTCTTCTTGCGCGCAATAACCTTGGACAAAAAGGTTCAAAAACCATGCTGTATGCTACACACCATAGCAGGAAGAAGGGCCAGTCTAACTTCGAATACCAGTTTAACGGCAGGAAGAATGAAATGGCGACCAATCCTCTCGATAGAACCCGCTTCTCCCGAGACTACGCAATTCCGCAGCCATATCATTAAAAATCCTGCCAGGAGCGCCTTCTCTGACATCTGTGTGGTCCCATAGTAAAAATAGCTAAGAGAGTCAGTTTGACTCCCGAATATGTCGCTCTTGGATCGCGACTTCTTGACGCTTGACATCAGATCCCTTATCTCTCCATGCGTTCGAGGGGTTCGAGGAGTAACTTCGCCAGAAGGGTCAACTTTAAAAAGATAATTAATCCAGGATATGGTGTGGGGAGCGGTCCCCTCGGAGCTATCCACCGTTTTTATAGCCATCTGATGACAAGCACTATGGTGGCACAGCAACTCCCGATACACCGCAACAGAACCTGGGAGTCGTCGGTTCAAGTCCTCAAATTCCTTATTCGACGGGGTATACACCTCGAAAGGCTCATTCCCCCACGAAAGTTTGGAGACAGTATACATCTCATGGAGAGCAAGCCCCAACTCCCCTCCGGGTGTAAAGAACGTCCCCGTCCGCTGGCTATACATCTCCAAGGGCGCCACGAACAGTGGCTTATTAATAGAAAGCTCGTGACAGGTGCCCCGAATGGCATGGTAAAGTCCCACCTCCCGCAAGAATGTTTCGTAGGTCTGCAGAACCCAAGTGGTCAACTGGGCCCACGTAGAAGTGGGGTTTATCCAGTTCGGCAATGCTAGCCTGCCAACGGGATAAGATTTCTTGCGAACAAGCCGATTCAGGAAGGTATCAGCTTGAGTGAGTGTGAAGTTGGGACCGTATACATTCATGAAAGAGCCCGGGGCCAGACCCATCATATACCGGAGGGCGGAATCCTTACCCGCGTACGCTGACCGCATGTTCGGGTTATAATGGATGTTGCCCATCAACATCCCTGATTGAGTAGGAGTTAAGTTACACACCATCTTCCTATCCAACAATACCATGTTGAACCACAACAAAGGATAATGACGTTCCATGAGAGGAATATGGATTGCCATCCCGTCCAAAGAAAAATCCCAGTTCTCGGAAATCTCTAAAACTCGGGAATTCTTTATGATTAAAGCATCTCCAAAAAGGAACGAAGGCTTCAGGTATTTTCCATCCAGCTTCCCAGCACTCATCATGGAACGGAGGTAATGGAGGGTCTGATTCTCGATGGCGTTCAACCTCTCCGAAGGCTCATCAGCAGGGAATTGATTCAACACATGCTTAATTAAGTCGACAAGACGCACGTCCAGGGCAAATTGATTTGAACCCACTATAAGTTCCCCCGCAGGGTTTACTGGCAGATTCACTGAAGAAAAAAGTAAAAGAAACAAGTCAAAAAGATAGCCGAAACACAAAACTATGTGATGCTTATGCGACTTAAGCTCAGTACAGCCTCATGCGGCTCCGTTTAAAAGAGTTCATACAGGTCTGTCCGAATGAGCTTATGCGGCTCAATTTGAGAGAGCCCATGCAGTTCAGTTCGAATAAGCTTATGCGGATTCGGCTCGAAAGGAACTTATGCGGCTCAGTGCGGATGAGCTTATGCGGTTCGAAAGGAGCATATGCGGATATGGTCCGATTCGAATAAGCTTATATGATTCGGCTCGAAACAGGCTTATGGTCCAGCGCGGATTAGCTTATGCGGTCCAGTTCAAATAATCTTATGCGGTTCAGTTCAAAATATGCTTATGCGGCTCAGTTGGAAAGAGTTCATGCGGTCCAGATGGGTTTATGCGGCCCTGATGATGAAGTAGTTATGCAAACAACTTTCATACGGCTCAGGCCTGGGTCATATCCCATGCGGTCCGTATATGAGTCGGACACACAGCATACTTGGGAATATAGGCTCGCACATAAAATATGCAGCGTAGCCATGGCAGTTCACATTGATGGTCCTACCAGCAATAGGCGGGTGGACGTCGGAGTGAAAAACAGGCACGCCAGCCGTCGGAGGAGCCGCCACGTTCGCCGCCGTAGTCGATGAAGATGTGGCCTTCTTGCCATTCGCCGTCGCAGAAGATGACGCGGCCTTCTTGTCCGTAGCAGCAGTAGTCTTCTTGGGAGCCGTTGCCGATCGCTGATAGGAGAAGACGAAGAGGAAGCCGACAACAAAGAGTTCGAGCAAAAGAGAGAAGGTAAAAGAAACCCTCAAAGAATAAACTTACTCCTATTTATAGGCGAAGGAGGCTCAAAAAATCAAAACAAACGCCTCGATCTATGCACCGCCTAAAAGAATAAACCGCTTCGGTCAAAACGAAACTGACCCTTGGGATCCTCCCCCAAGAGGCGGCGAATCAAGGGCATTTAATGCAGAAGATTTGCACACGTGGCTAAGACACGTGGCAAAAAGTTTATGCGGTCTCACAGCTCATACGGTCAGATAAACCTATACGGCTGAACCATCTATGCGGTCAACAAAGGCCATGCTTCTTATTCAAAGTATTTCAATTTTGCAAATTGAAAACTTTGAAGGGGGTCTTGTAGAAGCATGGAAAATCTCAGAACGATGATCTATGTGGCTCAGAACAGGAGAACCCCATGCGGCTCATACAGGAGCAATCCCATGCGGTTCAGAGAGACTCTTAGTCTCATGCGGCTCGGACAGTAGAGTCCATGCGGCTTACATAGGGACAGTCTTGCGGTTCAAAGAGTTCCCCAGCCGCATGTGGTTCAAAAGTACATACGGCTCACGGAGATATGCGGCTCATTGCCACGTGTACCCACGAAGACCCCTTTACACAGCTGGCCCTTGAGCAGTCTGCCTATTTAATGCTCTATCATAATTTGACAGCTGACGGCTCTGACATAAAGTATCATAATGGCCCTGCCATAATGACAGACTCTTAGGAAATAGGAGAAAATCTCTGACGCGATCCGAGATTGACACGTGGCTACTTCATGCGGCTCCAGTGAATAACAGCTTCATGCGGCTGGCAAGGACCGTCTACCTGCGGCTCACCAAAAAGCCATTCCATGCGGCTCGCAGTTACTACACTTATGCGGTTCACCAAGGAACCATCTCATGCGGCTCGCGATTACTACACTTATGCGGCTCACCAAGCGGCTCGCAAATACTATACCTATGCGGTTAGCCTAGACGCTGTCTCATGCGGTTCATGGATGTCATGCAGCTTTAGCAGAGTCTATCATCAAGACACGTGGCAGAGATTCAATGACAGCTGGCAGCAAAGATGATTATGAGATGCAAAGATTTACCAGATTCCAATGACCATATCTTCATAATTAATGGGAATGGGATCAGGTCATATCATTCATAATCAAGCCAATTGGACACGTGGTAGGAGATCCAAGCTACACAATCAATCATGAAGATTTAAAGCAATCAGCATTAATTATTCACAGGATTCAATATTATCCCCATTTATGGCCAGATCCTTCACGCCAAAAATGAATGGTCCAGATTGGTTATACATCAGGCCGCCGCCACTTTGAGAATGGATAATCATCCAAACCCTAATGATGCCCCCACTATTATAAATAGCAAGGTGCCATTCCCTTGTAAAAAAGATACACGATCAGAAGGAGAGAGAAAAGAGAGCTTCCTCCCTAATAATCAGAAAGAATACACAGAGAAAGAGAGAAGTCAGAAGAGCAACAGAGGAGCCAGAAGAACATCTCTTCATCAACGCCAACCATCTTCTCGCAGGAGCCAAGGCTGCATACCGGTCGTCCAAGGAGTAAGGCAGGGCTGCCGTCGCCTTCCCGAGCCTCTATCGTCACCCCCAGAATCTAAAATAAACAATTGTTCTTAGACTGCTGTACCTAGGTTTTTGTCCCTAGGCTTTCTTTGTACAAGCGAGTTTGTATTGTGAGTCTAAGTTCAGTCCTCCCATAAAACTGTTCTGTACTTTTACAATCAATGGCAAACAGACACCACAATTTCAATGCGAACACAATCGTCGCTAAATCCAAGTCGTGCGTAGGATAGTTCTTCTCGTGCGGCTTTAACTGTCTGGAGGCGAAGGATATCACCTTGTTTCGCTGCATGAGCACACATCCCAAGCCCTGGCCTGAAGCATCGCTGAATATCTGAAAACCCTCTGGCCCATCTGGAAGTGCGAGTATAGGCGCATGTAACCCCCTGTTTCTCAAATTTTTTTAAATTTATTTTATTATGTTTGAAAGTAATTTATTTTTGAAACTTTGTAAAAGATATTTACTATTTTTTTCTGTATTTCAAAATGTGGTTTATAATTAACGGTTTGAAAGTACTATTAAGTTTTAATAAATATTTGTTCTTGAAATTTTATTATTGAAATTATAAAGTTATTTATTATTATGTTTGGATTTTCAAAAAAAATATCGGTTTCGAAAATAGTTTGAAAATCATGATTATTTTTTGAGCAATAAAAAGATTTAGTAACTTATTTTGAATAAGATTTAGATTTATAAAATATATTTTACCTTATTTGATAACATCAAACATTATTTAAAATACTTATGGTGATTAATTATGGCATTAAGAATTATCTAATCTAGATTTGAAATATTATTTTATTTAACGATTTATCTATTATATGATTTAAATTGTTTTGATAAACATTAAATTTATCTTAAAGTTATTATGTTTAATTTGATTTGGATTTAGATTTGGATTTGAATTCATATGATTTGGATTTAAATAATTTATTTGATTTAAATTTATGGAGAGACTTGTCCGTTAGAAATTCTAATCCTATTTGAAGCATATCTAGTATTAGATAGGTTTTTTCTTATTTGAACTAATCATATTTCTATCCAAATTAGTTGGTAATCCTAATCATATCTTTATTGATTGAGTTCTAATCATATCCTAATTCACTAATTGCTTTCAATTATCTATATATATTGAACCTATAAAATAAAATCATCTTTCATACCTTCTTTTCCAAAATTTCTCTCTTTTTTCGTCATAATTATCCCAAATTCATCATAAATTCAGCCCTTCTTTTCAAATATTTTACCAACTTCGAAGGGCCATAACTTCAAACTCCGGACTCCGTTTGACCTCCAGTTTTTTTTGTTGCAACCGTCTCAAGGTATATTTTCAGAATTTAAAATTTATTTTCAAATAATTTTAACCTAATTTTCTGGAAAATTCGTGGAGTGTCAGTTGTCCGAAAATTGACACGTTTCGGTGTTTTCGAGATTCCGGGAGAACCATGAATCGAAATCACGATCCGTTTGAATTTCGGAACGCTGATGAAAAAGTACACATCATATATTTTTCTCAATAATTTTCCAAAATATTTTATTTATTTTTTTATTTTAGAGGCCCGTCTCATCAATTAAAATCATCTTGCGTAGTTTGACTTCTGAGACTATTTTCGTGCCGACATGATCATATCACGCCAGTCAACTTCAAATCAAACCAAGGCAAGTACTTGTTGACGCTTTCATGTGCATTTACTTTATATTATTATATTTCACTTATATATGCTATTTTTCGTGTCTTGACTGTCTACACACACGAGATTTGAGTGATTGACTAATGTTTCTCATTGTTATTGTGATCGTTATCGTGACCGTGTTTTCATGAATGTGAGGTATGGACATTGGGGGGTACAATTATTAGGCACGTGGACAAAGCCCAGATTGTATTGTTGGCAACTCTCCCGTTTACGGGGGCGGACCTTATAACCTAATCGTTCGCCCAAGCCGTCCATGTGTAGGAACGTTGTACTTCTGACGACACGTGCACTACGAGTGTTTATATGAGTCTCTTTACTTTTCATGCTTGTTACTTTCCTTATCAGTTTCTTCTATCCCATGATTTCTTGTTTATATTGTTCGTGTTTCCATTGATCATTGTTTCACATGTTTAGTGTTATATTGCTTTATATTGTACTTGTATCATGTTGGTTTAGACTTGTACCTGTTCCAATCCGGACTAGATAACCATTTTTTAGTTGACATATTCTTGATGATTATTCTCGATGACTTGCTCTCTTGCTTTGGGATCCTTCGGGTGGAGTTAGAGCTATCTTGGAGGCCAACCATAGATTCTAGCTAGAATAGTCACATGTAGCGGGTTTGTATCTGTATACAAATTTAAATATATTATTGGAATTGTAATTTAAATAATTGTTGTGAATGAGCAAATAGATAATGTGATTTTTTTGTATTTAAGACTTGTATTGGAGTATAGACAGCGTACTACCGTCGATGCTGCGGCGTAGGCTGGACTTGGCCACATACTCGTATCCCGAAAAGCGGGAGCGGGTCGTGACAAGTTTTTATGGTGGCCCATGCAGCCGACGGAATTATCTCTATCGGCGATCAAAAGATCGGTCTTGACGTGATAGTTCTAGATATGAAGGACTTTGACATCATTCTGGGAATGGATTGGCTCGGGCCGTGCAACGCAACCATAGACTGCGCCGGAAAGACGGTCACCTTCTGTATATCAGGAGTGTCTGAATTCTGCTTTTCGTGTGGTGAGGCGTCGTCGACCTGCATGCTGATCTCGACGATTTCTGCTCGGAGGATGCTGTATTCTGGGTGCGACGGCTATTTGGCGTCCGTCCGAGACATGCGACAGGATGGTGCAAATGTGGGTCAGATCGACGTTGTGGCAGAATTCACCGATGTGTTCCCAGACGAGCTACCCGACATGCCCTCCGACCGAGAAATCGAGTTCAGCATCGATACATTCCCCGATACTCGACCGATTTCCAAGGCCCCGTACAGAATGGCCCCCGCCGAGCTGAAGGAACTCAAGGTCCAGGTACAAGAGTTACTTGATAGAGGATTTATTCAGCCTAGTGTTTCACCGTGGGGAGCGCCCGTGTTGTTCGTGAAGAAAAATGACGGGTCCATGCGTCTATGCGTCGATTACCGAGAGCTGAACAAGGCCACCATCCGGAACAAGTACCTATTGTCCCGTATAGACGACTTATTCGATCAACTTCAAGGAGCCTCAGTATTTTCGAAGATTGATCTCCGCTCGGGCTATCATCAACTCAAGATCAAGTCAGACGACGTACAAAAGTCAGCCTTTCGCACTCGGTACGGCCACTACGAGTTCTTGGTGATGCCATTCGGCCTGACCAACGCCCCTGCAACCTTCATGGATCTAATGAATCGGGTATTTCGACCCTTTCTTGATAAATTTATGGTAGTCTTTATTGACGATATTCTCGTCTATTCGAAGGACAGGACGCAGCATGCAAAACATCTACGGGCCGTGCTCCAGACACTTCGAGAAAATGAGTTGTATGCAAAGCAGAGTAAGTACGAATTTTGGCTAAGCAGCTTATCCTTTCTTGGTCACATTATTTCGTCCGAAGGCATTGCAGTCGATCCGAAGAAAGTAGAAGCTGTTGCTGATTGGAAACGGCCTGCGTCTGCTGGTGAGATTCGAAGCTTTCTTGGTTTGGCTGGATACTATCGACGCTTCGTGAAAGACTTCTCGAAGATTGCATCGCCATTGACTCGCCTCACTCAAAAGGGCGTCGTGTATGAGTGGTCGGATGACTGTGAAGCTTTCTTCCAGGAGCTAAAACAGCGACTAATTTCGGCGCTGTCACGACCCGCTCCCGCTTTTCGGGATACGAGTACGTGGCCAAGTCCAGCCTACGCCGCAGCATCGGCGATAGTACCCTGTCTATACTCCAATACAAGTCTTAAATACAAAAAAAAATCATATTATCTATTTGCTCATTCACAACAATTATTTAAATTACAATTCCAATAATACATTCAAATTTGTATACAGATACAAACCCGCTACATGTGAATATTCTAGCTAGAATCTATGGTTGGCCTCCAAGATAGCTCTAACTCCACCCAAAGGATCCCAAAGCAAGAGATCAAGTCATCGAGAATAATCATCAAGAATATGTCAACTGAAAAATGGTTATCCAGTCAGGAGCTAAACATGTGAAACAATGATCAATGGAAACACGAACAATATGAACAAGAAATCATGGGATGGAAGAAACTGATAAGGAAAGTAAAAAGCATGAAAAGTAAAGAGACTCATATAAACACTCGTAGTGCACGTGTCATGAGAAGTACAACGTTCCTACACATGGACGGCTTGGGCGAACGATGAGGTTATAAGGCCCGACCTCGTAAACGGGAGAGTTGCCAACAATACAATCTGGACTTTGTCCACGTGCCTAATAATTGTACCCCCCCCAATGTCCATACCTCACATTCATGAAAACACGGTCACGATAACGATCACAATAAAAATGAGAAACATTAGTCAATCACTCAAATCTCGTGTGTGTAGACAGTCAAGACACGAAAAATAGCATGTATAAGTGAAATATAATAATATAAAGTAAATGCACATGAAAGCGTCAACAAGTAATTACCTTGGTTTGATTTGAAGTTGACTGACGTGATATGATAATGTCGGCACGAAAATAGTCTCAGAAGTCAAACTACGCAAGATGATTTTAATTGATTAGACGGGCCTCTAAAATAAAAAAATAAATAAAATATTTTGGAAAATTATTGAGAAAAATATATGATGTGTACTTTTCATCAGCGTTCTAAAATTCATACGGATCGTGATTCCGATTCATGGTTCTCCCGGAATCTCGAAAACACCGAAACGTGTCAAATTTTGGACAACTGACACTCCACGAATTTTCCAAAAAATTAGGTTAAAATTATTTGAAAATAAATTTTAAATTCAGAAAATATACCTCGAGACGGTTGCAACAAAAAAAACTGGAGGTCAAACGGAGTCAAGAGTTTGAAGTTATGGCCCTTCGAAGTTGGTAAAACATTTGAAAAGAAAGGCTGAATTTATGACGAATTTGGGATAATTATGACGAAAAAAGAGAGAAATTTTGGAAAAGAAGGTATGAAAGATGATTTTATTTTATAGGTTCAACATATATAGATAATGGAAAGCAATTAGTGAATTAGGATATGATTAGAACTCAATCAATAAAGATATGATTAGGATTACCAACTAATTTGGATAGAAATATGATTAGTTCAAATAAGAAATAACCTATCTAATACTAGATATGATTCAAATAGGATTAGAATTTCTAACGGACAAGTCTCTCCATAAATTTAAATCAAATAAATTATTTAAATCTAAATCATATTAATTCAAATCCAAATCAAATTCAACATAATAACTTTAAGATAAATTTAATGTTTATCAAAACAATTTAAATCATATAATAGATAAATCGTTAAATCAAATAATATTTCAAATCTAGGTTAGATAATTCTTAATGCCACAATTAATCACCATAAGTATTTTAAATAATGTTTGATGTTATCAAATAAGGTAAAATATATTTTATAAATCTAAATCTTATTCAAAATAAGTTACTAAATCTTTTTATTGCTCCAAAAATAATCATGATTTTCAAACCATTTTCGAAACTGATATTTTTTTTTGAAAATCCAAACATAATAATAAATAACTTTATAATTTCAATAATAAAATTTTAAGAACAAATATTTATTAAAACTAAATAGTACTTTCAAACCGTTAATTATAAACCAGATTTTGAAATGCAGAAAAAAATAGTAAATATCTTTTACAAAGTTTCAAAAATAAATTACTTTCAAACACAATAAAATAAATTTAAAAAAAATTGAGAAACAGGGGTTACAAATCTACCCACCTTAGAAAAATTTCGTCCTCGAAATTTAAGGATGACAGGAAAAATAGGCTTGGTTGGTCAGGTAAAAAGATAGAAAAATTCAAAAAGGAATAATGATCAATGAGATAAAAATAATAATTTTTTTTCCTTAATAAGAAGATTGATCAAGAAGGATGGAAGAATGTAGTCAATGGATATAGTTCGGAGGAGTATTACCTACATGACATCTAAGTTATCACTCATCAATCTTATAAATTCGTATTCTCAAGAATATTTAAAAAAATTTCTCAAATTCAATCACTTTTTTAAATCACTAACTCAATTTAATACCATGATGTAGCAATCATGAATATTATCTTTTCAAATTCAAAACCCTTAATCCAACTTGGTAAATATCTTCAAAATCTAACTTCACAAAACATTAAATTCCTCAATTATATTTTAAATTCAAAATTCAATATTTTCATAATCTCCTCAAAAATTTAAATTCCATAAATTTTCAAATCATACCTCAATTTTATTGATTAAATCAAAATTATTTCCTTTAAAAATTAAATATTCGACCTTATCAATAATTCTTCGATCATATAGAAATTTAACCTCAGAATACCAAAAGCTAAAAATTTCATCTTCAATAGTAACCAAAATATTCAATTTATTAATCGAGAATTCTATCCATCTTTGATTAGAGTCATATATCAAATCACAATTTCAACTTCATCAAATAGGGCATCTCAAAATTCAACGAATATCACCACCTTAATCATGTAGCCTATGTAACAACCTTAACTACCCATACAATCAATTCAAAATAATTCTATGGGTTACCCACGGTTTACCTAGTCCTAGGCCTAGTCATTTTTAAAAAATTAAATCAACCTAATTGTGAATGAGCATCCTAATCGCAGACTTGCAGTAGAACGACTAATATAGGTACTACCACAAGTTCGTATAATTTTACGAAAATGGACCGCAGGCTAAGTTTGTGAGTATTGGTGTGTCCGAAGGTGTGCTTACTTTAAGGTCGAGATCTAATGATATTATAGAAAATTTGTGCTCGGAGGCAAAGTCCGCCGATATAAAAGTATGCGAAGCGCCTGAATCAAATAGTACACGAGCAGGCACATTATTGAAATTTAGTATACCTGTCACGACCGTATCTGATGCATGCACTTCATCTCGAGTCATGGCGTAGACGCGGTCCTGGGCATTGGGGCGACGATCTTGGCCATTTTACGGTGCCGGTTGATGGGCTCGAGGCGCTAGGACTTGATTCCCTGGACGGTGCTGTTGGGGCGCCATTGGCCGGTGCTGTTGGGGCGCCACATGACGGTGCTGTAGGGGCGCCGTTGGGTTCAGCCTTCTGGTTGGACACTCAGCACGAACGTGACCCCTCTTGCCACAGTTCCAGCATCCACCCTCTGGTATCTGACAGTCGTCGATAGTGTGACCGACATGGTGACATCGGTTGCAGTAAGGCCGTGGATCACGTCCTTGATATCCGCCTTAGTTTTCGTTGTTCGGACGCTTGGTCACATTGTTTCCTCCCGCGTGGCTAGGGCATTTGTGATTGTAGGTATGCACATCGCCGGCAGCACCTGGAGGGTATTGGCATTCAAGGCGGAGGGCGTGGTTGAGAGTCCTCCATCGTTTTGTATTTTGGAACAGACACATGGGCGTAAATAGATGTTCATAGACCCACTTCTAACCGTCGAGCACGACTCGCCAGGGAGGGCAGGAATTTTCCAGCAAATTTAGCTAAGTTGTTGAACTCTGCTGCATACTGCCGCACCGTCATGTTTCCTTATCTTAGCTACATAAATTCATTCTCCTTCTCTTGTCAAACAGCTTCGGGAAGGTACTCGATCTCGAACGCCTCTCGAAAGGTGGTCCAAGAAATTATCGTTGTCTCGTCGTCGCGTCTGATTGCTCGCTTTTTTACGGCCCACCAGTCGTGCGCGTTCAATCAGAGTAAAAGTTGAGCGCATGCGACTTTCTTGGACTCATCGACGCCCAGAAGCTCAAGCCGGTCTTCCAACTCCTCCAGCCAATCGATCGCCAACGAAGGGTATTCAGTACCGCAGAAGGAAGTACAGAAGCTCTTTGTGAATTTTGACATACCGAAGTTGAAACTTCTCGGTGGTGAAGGCATAAGCTCGGGTACCTCCGGTTCGACTTCACTTTGTCTGGCCGCAGGCTCGGTTACGACATGGGTTGTCGCAGAGTTGTTGTTGTTGGCCACCACTGTCTGGACAATCTGTTGGAGAGTATTAAGACGCTTCTGCTGCAACCTGAATTGTGCATCGAATTGAGCCTCGAACTGAGTCTAGCGTGCCTCCGTCTCCCATCGATGTTGCTTATTCAGGCGTTGACTCTCATGTCGATGTTGCTCATTCAGACGTTGATTCTCCTGAGCTTGTTGTTGTTGCGCTTCCAGCATGCGCAACATCCTTTTCATTGCGTCGTTAGAGGGTCCGGGCCTCGAGCTACTCGAGCCGCTCGAAGCACTTTTTTCGTTCGCCGCCACATTCACCGCCGCACCTTCTGGGATTTTGAAGGTAAAATACATTAGTCACAAAACTTATTACGGACTCCCTCGTATGGAATGACATATCTCATCGACACGAGACCAACGATTTGAGACTGGAAACTCGATACTAGAGGCAAAAGATGTAAAGCCGTGCTCTGATACCATTATGTCACGCTCCGATTCCGTGGAATTGATAGTCGTCCCCCGGACGTGATGCCGTACAAGCCTAAGTTGCGCTCGCACAAGGCATAGTCATAAGGTTATCCAAAACACAACAACAAGAGAATGCACAGAGTAAATTGAACACACATTATAGAGAAGAAAACTTAAGCTTTATTGATAATGAACATCATTTTATAGACTCAATACAAGGACGAGCGGGCTTTTTACAAACTGACTCCATTACAAAATGAACGTCGATGAGATAGCCATTCCATATATTTCATCCCTTGATTACAACCAGCATTAGAAAACCACCTGGGATGACGGGAAGTCGCTCTATCTGTCTTCTGGCCTTCGACAACGGAGTCTTCAAAAGATATTGGATCCAAGCTTCGACCGCACGGACGAAGCTTCAAAACACACGAGCGTAGCCTCCCTTCACGCGGCACGCTCCTCCTGATTTATCGCACCTGTAGAGAGAGCGAGGATCAGTACAATCAACATGTTCTGGCGAGTGGCTAATTAATTTCCAGGCTCTCATTTGGTTCAAAAATTTAGATAAAAATTTACACAACTTGCCTTTCGTGATCTTTCTAACCATCCTAGGTATTTTTATACGAAGCATTATGACGAAGCATAACCCAAGTAAGTTACACCAGAATTTTCCTCGACAGAGCGCGCCGTGTAACATAAAACTTACCATCACCTTCCCTGTTAGTTGAATAACAATTTATATCAAGTGTTTGATGTGGAGTTCACTGGCATTAACTAGCCATCTTGACATAGACTGGTAATACGGGACCCTTGTAACGCAAGTAGCGAACTCCGATGCAAGTCCCAGTCTTACCGATTGCCTATTACCCAGCTCGGCTATAACCTGTTTCTTCCTAGGCCGAGTCGGTCCCGTGGCCCCGGGTTGCCGCTCGAAGAAATTATCGCCCTTGTCGACAAGTTGTCCACGACCTTTATAGGTTAACAAAATATATTTGGGGTACCGTTGGGGCTTGTTATGTAATCGATTCATTTACTTGGTTGTTTTGCAGGACTAAAATAATTCTATCTTTTTTCTACACAACTCATCTTTTCTCTTCTCAAACATAGGACTTGTGTTTTTCAACCGAATCATTCAATTTTATTACCATTACCCAAGTTTTTATTTTTGAAATAGAGGGTCGAGATGAAGGAGGTCAGCCACTCACCTTGAGTATTTTCTTGAGGCGAGAGACTGGTTGGCCGCGCTAGACGTCGCCTACGCGATTACCTGAAATCGCACAAGCAACCGATTAGAACACTGTATTAGGCATGAAATTCGATAGAAAATGCGAGTTCGAAATGTAAGCCATGAAAACTATCAAAAATATTCACGAAAACGCATTCAGAAAACCAAAGCCAAAACCAACGCAAGCGGCGTAAAAAACTAGAACAACTGGAGGTCTCTCCCGACTCAGCCGCAGAGTCAATCCTCGAGGCGCTACCCGCTGAATATGGGACTTGGTTCTGAAGAAGCCATTCCATAACGTGGAATGGATCTTAATTCAACCGTTCCCGTTCGATCGATTCGATCGATCCCGACATATCGGTCCCGACCGAGTCGATAGCGACAATATTCCTTTCTCGCATGCCCCATGGACGGAGAATGAGGCACGATGTAGGGACGGGGCACTACACCTTCTGGCAGTCTCACCAGCTCCCAAGTGTGGTTCTTTTCAAGAGCTCCCAACTCCTCGTGCATCGCCGCTTTCCACTTTGGATCGTTCTTGGCAACCTGCCAATTGTTAGGTACAGTACTACTATCCAAAGCTGCTATAAATGCTCCATAAGAAGAAGAGATATGGTCATAAGAAACAAACTTAGCAAGATCCTAACCATATCAGTCCAGAGGATTTCTTGTATTACTGCGAGTAGTCCTTCGTGTAGATACTGGTGTAGAAGATGTAGGAGGAATGATATCACCTGAGGAGGATGGTGGTGTAGATGAGGAGGATGGCGATGTAGGTGTCTCAGGAGTTGGGACAGATGCAGGCAGGGGACTTAGCACTGGCACTGCAGGTACTGGTCCTGCAATTTGCTTCTCTCTTCTGCTATAGGTAAGTAACTCCCCCTGAGCCGTAGACCTAACATTTCTCATCTCCTTCCCAGTTCCGTTTCACCTTCATGTTCCTTCTCAACCGTGCCTCTGTGCCAAACTTCTAAATCGGTTACCATCAAGTTCTCCATTTCGCCCTCTCGCCTTATACTGATAGTATTAGGCGTGTTGTGTGAAGTTCCCTCATGGCGGTAATATGGCTCATGCTCCGGAAGTGAACATCCATACTAACAAACTTCTTCTTCTCTACTGGACTCCATCATACATACCCTTTTTGAGTTGTTGAGTAGCCCACAAAGATGCACTTGACCACTCTAGGGTCAAGTTTTTCAACTGATGGTCTGTTGTCTTTCATAAAACACACACATCCGAACACTTTCAGTGGAAGTATCTCACTATTATTGCCTCGCAATACTTCACATGGGGACGTCCATCCCAGGATTTTTGAAGGCATCATGTTGATAAGTTGAGCTGCTGTCAACACTGCATGCCCCCATAGATTTTGTGGGACATTCAAGTCGATCATCATACTTCTTGCGGTCTCCAGAAGGTGTCGGTTCTTCCTTTCTGCTACTCTATTTTGTGCTGATGTGTATGCATAAGTGGTCTGATACTGTATTTCGTGTGCTGCCAAGTACTCTGCAAGCGTTTTGTTAGTATACTCTGTTCCATTATCAGACCTTAGTACCTTCATCACTGTATTGTACTAACTCTGGACATGCTTATGAAAATCTTGAAAATAGGCAGATACATTACTCTTATTTTTTATCAGATACAGCCAGGTGACACGAGATGCACAATCAATAAAAAAACAAACTACTTATACCCATTCATAGTGTTAGTAGCACATGGACCCCAAATATCAGAATGTACTACCTCAAAAGTAAAAGAGCTCTTATGACCAGTAGCAACATATGAGCTTCTAGTAATTTTTCCTAACTCGCATGCATCACATACTAATTTTTGTTTATTTTTTGCTTAAATCTCTGGATACAACTTACTTAGAGTATCAAAAGAAGAATGTCTCATCCTCCTATGATGAAGTATCAAAGTATCTTCAGTCCTCTGCTGTAGCTCTCCCATTCCAGCCTTCTCTGCCATAGATATCAATGCTGAGTCCAGTCCTTCTCGATCTAGGTACTACAGTCCCTCATGCCAAGTGCCAGTCCCAAGTCTTCGTCCCGTTCCTTTCTCCTGGAAGATCACCTTAGGAATATCAAAAGAAACAATGCATTTAAGTTGAAGAATTATAGAACTAATAGACAGAACACTGACTGGAAATGATGAAGCATGTAAAATATTGGATAATCTTAATGAATCCATACAATTAACAGTACCCTTACCGACCACTGGCTGGAAAGTGCCATCTGCAGTCTGAATGGTGTCTGCTGCTGCTAGGTGAGTGTATGAAGAAAACTCACTAGCATTTTCGGTCATATGTCGAGATGCTCCTGAGTCGATAATCTAGTCTAACGTTTTAAGGAAAGACATAGATGCAAGAGCAAGTGACTCGTCAGTACCTTCTGATGGGTGGGTATACATAGCAGTGCTGCCTCCAACGAAGAATGGGATGGATACTCCTCTGTTCTACTCCTCCTGTCTCCCTCGGCTGACGCTTTCTGCTTTCTCTCCATCATGTCCAGCAGTGCATGATCCTCCTCAGTAAAGGTGTCAGCAGCTCCTCCATTCCCTTTTGCTACTAGCAGGTTTGTCCAATACCCTCCTCGGCCGCCTCGTCGACCCCCTCGACCGCGTCCAATATATCCTCGTCCACGTCCACCACCCGAGTCTCCCTCCTTAGGTGGTTTGGTACAAGCATACCGATGATGGCCCATCTTTCCGCAGTTGTAGCACTGCCGATTGTGTTGCCAGAGCTCTCCCTTGTGTAGAACCCTAGAGGGGGGTGAATAGGGTAATTAAAAATTAACTACAACAATTGAAGCAATAAAGACAATTGAAAGTAAAGAGTAGAAAGATCAAACGCAAGGATGTATCCTGGTATCCTCTTTTCAGGCAATCCAGTCCCGAAACTCTCTCCGGCTTTAATCTACTATTTAACCAAATAGTACACACGAGTTTGGATCCGAAGAACTCGCCAACTTCAACACGAGTTTGGATCCGAAGACTCGCCAACTTCTACACACGAGTTTTCTTACGAAGGCTCGCCAACTTCAAACAAAAGAGAAGAGAACTTGTTGATCTTCTAACACGTGAAGATCGAAATGTACAACTCTTTAATACTCTAGCACTTTGGGAGAGGATGACAATGAAAAGCTTGGAAGAGTATTAATGGTGGAGCTCTTGGTTGTTGGAAAATTTATGGTAAGAGTTGGTGAAGAAGCTCAAGAGAGAGAGAGCTTTCTTTTATAGGAGAACCAAGAGTTGGTGGCATTTAATGCTCTGAATACAGACAGACCGGCATGCCGTCGGTATGCAGCGGCATACCGTCGGTATACCGGTCAAATAGTAACGGTCATATTAATGACCGTTTGAGAGCATTAAATGCTGCCATTAATGCTAGTCAGGGCAATTCAAAAACCAAATATTTGAAACTCGGTATACCACCTGTATGCCGGAGCATGTCGCCGGTATGCCGACAATTTGTCACAGTAAGTTTTGGGTTGCTAAAAATGGTATACCGTCGGTATGCCGGAGCATGCCGTCGGTATGCCGATAATTTGTCACAGCAACTTTTGGGTCGCTAAAAGCGGTATACCGCCGGTATGCCGGAGCATGCCGCCGGTATGCCGACAATTTGTCACAGTAACTTTCTGAGCTCTAAAAACGGTATACCGCCGGTATGCCGGAGCATGCCGCCGGTATGCCGCTCTGTAGGTATTTGATTTTTGACTTGTTCTTTTTACTTGTCATCCGTCCTTAGGTATTTATAAATATACCTAGACTTGTACAGACACAGAGACTCTAAGCAGGAAGACGCCGTCTTATGCCGGAAACGCCGGTAACTGCTTCAGTCTTCAAAGTGAAAGAGATTGCGCTTGAACGGAAGAACTCCATGTAGTAGATCTTCTTAGAATATTTGAATCTGAAGAATAGAAGACTAAACTACGAAGATGCTGTTAATAATCAAAATAAAATGTGCCAACAAACTCCCCCATTTTAATAATTGACAAAATAGAGAGATAGCATCTTCAGGGAGTAGCTCCCCCGTAGGTAGACAGCTCCCCCTCAATACGATTTCTCCCCCTTTGTCACTTAGTCAAAGATGGGGATAACAATAGAAAACGTACATAATGATAATGACAAGAGCATATAAAGAAAAGCATGTATTAATATGTTTGAAGTGAAAAGTGAATACATGCCCGACACACACATAGCATAAGGTAAATAGAAAGACTTTCCTCAACGAAAGTCGAAACTAGAGATAACTACAGATAAAGTCTCCGAAGGACTGCAAATAACTGGTACCAACCACATACCGGTCCCCGAAGGACCACAAAAGACAACATAAAAACAAACACATAAAACTAAAACACGCATAAAACGAGACCATCATCCAAAAGCAAATCCGTCCCTACTCATCAGCCGGATCGTCGCCATCACCCTGAGCCTACTGGAAGGCGCCAAAAGGATCAATGCCGTCAGGGTACATAAACCCATAGGTATTGGGATCAGAGAAGCGCAGGGCCTGGTACATAGGATCCTGAAGATTAAGATCCAGAAAAGCATCCCGGTCCTGAAGAGTGCGCTGAATAAAGTACCCCTGATCGTGGAAACAGGACTGGATCAGGGCGCCAAGGCCACGAGTGTGGGCCCGCATCTGCTCCTCCGCCTGGGCCATACGCATATTAAAGTGCTGCTGAGTCAGCGGCATATAACGGCCCGAAGCGGAAGGAGTAGGTGTGGGAGCAGCAGAAGAGAATGCCGGTTGCTCTTGGAAAGACGAGACACGTGAAGTAGATGCGCCACTAAGGAAATGGGAGACAGCAAGATAGGATGGGATGCCATTCGAGGAGCAAAGAGATAGGTCAACTTGCCGGGCTTCCAGAAGCAGAGTGATAAAGGAGCCGTAGTAGAGGTTCTGCTTTCCCGTGGGCATTACACGCCGGAAGAGCAGAAGGAGAGTCTTGGGGAAGGAGAAGGGCTTTCGGGCATAGAGATAATACATGCAGACGAGGGCATCGCCGGTAATGGCGTCGTAGTTTTTGCCCTTAGGAAATAGTATATGGCACACTATCCTATGGAGCTCGTAGTAAAACGGCTCCAGCTGTGCAGAGAGGGCCGGGATGGCAGGAGGGTTGGGGCCCTTGTAGATGATACGGCAGAACTCGTCGAAGGGTGACGCTGCCGAGGAATGAAGAGCAGCCAAGGATGGCAAGGCTTCCCCTTTATCTGGGATGCCGAGGATGTGCCCGATGTCCCGAGATGTGAGACGGAAGTGACGGTCATTGACCATAGACTGAATGGCGGGGTGATCGTCGTCCCCGACCAAGTTGCAATAGAATAGTCGGACAGCAACGGGGTAGACGGGTATTTGGTGCCGAAGTAGAGAGGAGAGTCCGGCCTCGTCAAACAAGGAGACGTGACCGGGAAAGAGGTTCCAATTTATTGCCCGTCCCTTGAAGACATTGTGATGAACGAAGTGCTGGAACCATAGCTCGGCCGCCAAAGAGTTGGAAAAGATCCGTTGGTCGTACCCGTGAGGTTGGGCCACCGGGATGAAGGGGTTGAACAAGGAGGAGGAGGAGGAGCGGGGACGCTTAGTGTTTGCCATAAAGAGAGACTAGGTTTTTGGAGTAGATGAAGGAGGAGTAGGGGAAGTAATGGAGGAAGGAGGATTTTAAAGAGGAGGAGGAAGATGAAGAGATGGATTTTAAAAGGGGAGGAAGGGTGGGAACGATTGTAGAGGAGGTTTAAAGAGGGGAGTTGAAAAGGAGGTGGGTTAGAATTTATGAGGGTGGAGTAAAAAGAGGAGTGAAAGGAGGATATGAGGGGAGAGTAATAAATGAGATGGGAGGTGAAAAGATGGGTAGTTATGATAGATTGGATGGATGAGAGAGAATAAAAATAGTTTAAAAAAGAATAAAGGAAGTAGAGAAGAAAGGTGGGCCCGGACCCTGATTTGATGTCCTGTCCGCCACGAACCGGCATACCGTCGGTATGCCGGCGTATAACGACGGAATGCCGAGTTTCGAGATAGAACCAAATTCTGAAATGAAAAACGGCATGCCGTCGGTATACCGCCGTATACCGCAGGTGTGCCGATCAAAGAACAGTTTTAAGGGTCAATGGATAAAATGCCTAATTCTTGGCAAAGAAAGGAGAAGCGATCTTCCGAGAGTGGTTTGGTGAAGATATCGGCTAATTGAGAATTGGTCTCAATAAACTCAAGACGGATGTCTCCCTTTTGTTGATGGTCACGAAAAAAATAGTGTCTAATTTCAATGTGCTTCGTGCGTGAGTGACAAATCAGGTTTTTCGTGAGATTGATAGAGCTAGTGTTATCACATTTAATAGGGGTGCAAGAATGAGAAATTTCATAATCTAAAAGTGTTTGTGACATCCAAAGAATTTGTGCACAACAACAACCAGCCGCAATATATTCTGCCTCAGTGGTTGAAATAGCAACAGAATTTTGCTTCTTACTAAACCACGATACCAAAGACTTCCCGAGGAATTGACATGTGCCACTAGTGCTTTTTCGATCAATCTTGCATCCGGTAAAATCTGCATCCGAAAAGCCGTGAAGCTCAAAGGATGAGGATTTCGGATACCAAAGACCCATGTTAATGGTGCCTTTGAGATAACGAAAAATGCGCATAACGGCACTCAAATATGATTCCTTTGGATTGGCTTGATATCGAGCACACAAGCAAACACTAAACATGATATCAGGACGGCTAGCATGTTAAATAAAGTAAGCTACCGATCATACCTCTATACTTACGAATGTCGACCGATGTGCCATCTTCATCATTGTCAAGCTTTGTCGTTGTGGCCATAGGAGTCCTCATTGATTTGGATGAGTCGAGGTCGAAACACTTGAGGAGGTCCTTTGTATATTTCGCTTGATTGATAAAGGTTCCTTTGGGTCCTTGTTTGATTTGTAACCCCAAGAAGAAGGAAAGTTCACTCATCATACTCATTTCAAACTCTTCCTGCATAACTTTAGCAAATTCTACACAAAGTGTGTTGTTAGTGGAACCAAAAATAATATCATCGACATAAATTTGAACCAACAAGAGAGTCCCATCATGGGATTTAATAAAAAGTGTTGGGTCAACTTTTCCCTTTAAAAAATTGTGAGAAACAAGAAAAGAGCTAAGACGCTCATACCAAGCACGGGGAGCTTGTTTGAGGCCATAAAGGGCTTTATGGAGTTTGAACACATGATTAGGAAATTGAAAATCTTCAAAGCCGGGAGGTTGTTTAACATAAACTTCCTCTTTAATAATACCATTTAGAAAAGCACTCTTAACATCCATTTGAAATAGCTTAAAGTCATTAAAATAAGCAAAAGCACAAAGCATACGAATAGATTCAAGATGTGCAACCGGAGCATAGGTTTCGTCGTAGTCAATGCCTTCCTTTTGGTTATAGCCTTGAGCAACCAATCGGACTTTGTTACGAGTCACTAACCCATCTTCATTAAGTTTGTTACGAAACACCCATTTCGTTCCAATAATGGAATGATTGCTAGGTTTTGGGACAAGTTCCCAAACCTTCCTTCGCTCAAATTGATTTAGCTCCTCTTGTATAGCTATCATCCAAAACTCATCAAGGAAAGCATCATTAACATTTTTAGGCTCTATTTGAGAGATAAAAGCCACATTTGTACAAAGATCACGAGTGGCGGATCTTGTGCTAACACTGGAGGAAGGATCCCCAATGATAAGCTCCTTGGGATGATTGGTGACAAATCTCCATTCTTTTGGGAGATCCTTTTGAGGAGGCTCGAGAGGAGGAGACTCTTTTGATGGGGTCACAACTTCATTGTTAGATGAAGAAGGACGATCCTCAATAGAGGAGTTCTCCAACCCAAACGAGATGTCATCAATATCCTCGGAAGAGGAGAATGTAGAAGAGTTGAGTTCATTAAAAGAGACATTGATTGACTCTTCGACAACAAGACTTCTTTTGCTAAAAATACGAAAACCTTTACTATGAGTAGAGTATCCAAGGAATATTCCTTCATAGTCTTTTTCTTCAAACTTGCCTAGGTTATCCTTGGTATTCAAAATAAAACAATTGCAACCAAAAACTTTAAAATATTCAATAGAGGGAATTTTGTCAAACCAAAGCTCATAAGGAGTCTTCTTAGAAATAGGTCTAATTAAGACTCTATTTATAACATGACATGCCGTATTAACGGCTTCCGCCCAAAAATATTGGGGGAGCTTATATTGGTTTAACATAACCCGGGCCATATCGTCAAGGGTTCTATTCTTTCTCTCCACAACACCATTTTGTTGAGGAGTACGTGGGCAAGCAAAATCATGTCCAAAACCATTCTTTTTACAAAATCTTTTTAAATCAGCATTATCAAATTCTCCTCCATGATCACTCCTAATTTTGTTGATAGAAAAACCTTTCTCATTTTGAACACGTTTACAAAAAGCAACAAATTTACGAAAAGTATCACTTTTGCAAGCAAGAAAAATAACCCAAGTAAATCTCGAAAAATCATCAACTAAAACAAAAGCATAAAGTTTGCCACCAAGGCTAGCTACTCTACTAGGGCCGAAGAGATCCATATGAATAAGTTGAAGAGGTCTAGTGGTACTCACAGAGTTGATGGATTTGAAGGATGACTTGGTCAACTTACTTTTCTCGCATTCTTCACATACCATATCCTTTTTGAATGGGATACTTGGGAGTCCTCGTACAAGCTTCTTGGAGGCGAGGCGAGAGATGGTATCCATGTTGGCGTGTCCAAGCCTCATGTGCCAAAGCCAACTCTCATCGTTCTTAGCAACTAGACATCTGTCATTGTTAGTACCTTCAACAAGATAAAGAACATAAATGTTGTTTTCTCTAATGCCTTCATAAACAATAGTTCCATTAGAACTATCGGTAATATAGCATTTGAGTTTAACAAACTTGATATCATAGCCACTATCGGTAAGATGGCTAATACTAAGGAGGTTATGCTTGAGATTGGTAACAAGACAAACATTATTAATACAAGGATAAGGAGGAGAACCGATATTACCATTTCCAATAATATAACCTTTAAGATTGTTACCGAAGGAGACGTGTCCTTCCTTCTTCATCGATAGCGTTGTAAAAAGTGAAGCATCACCGGTCATGTGCCGTGAACAACCGCTATCGAGAATCCACTTGCTTCTAGCATGAGAAAGATTCGTCACCTACAACATAAGTTGAAGATGAACGATTTGGTACCCATGATTGTTTGGGTCTTTGATTGTTAGTTCTAGGAACCCATTTAAGAACTTTCATGTCAACTTGTTTCCTTGTATAACAAAAATTAGAAGTATGTCCGAGCAAACGACAATAATTGTACCTCAAAGAAGATTTAGAAGAAGAAGTGTGAGTGTTGTGCATATGTGAGTTTCTAGTGTGAGAAGTTCTACCATGAGTGTTGTGAGGATGATAGTAAAATGCATGATGTGAGGTGTTCTTCTTAACAAAAGGTCCTTTTCTTATGTTAGAAAAGGAGTTGTGTGTAGTGTTCATGTAAGGGGTATGCCTAGTATTGTGATGAGTGTGGGGGTGTCTTGGAGCATGCATGTGAGTGGTATTCTTATTACCTAAATTCTTACTCCGTGTAAGAAGATCATTATACTTAATAGAAGTGTCATATTCTCTTCTATTAGCATCTTGACATTTGCACATAGCAAATTCATAAGAACTTCTCATGGATAGAATCTCATCATCCATTTTCTTGATGGTGTCAAGAGATTATAGATATTTGAGTCTTAAGGACTCTATCTCATCCGTGTCAGATGCGGAAGATTTTCCTTTTATATCAATAATGATATTAGAGAGTCTCTCTACTTCAAGTTGAAGGGCATCAATATCTTTTAGAGACTTCTTGTATTTATTCCTAACACCTTTGTGTTCTTCATGTAATTCAAGGATAGCTTTTTCCAAGTCATCATAAGTAAGAGTGTTTAAGGAAAGATCATCAAGTACCTCATCAGTTGCCATGAGGCAAACATTTGCATTGTGTTTGCACTCCTTGTCATTGTCGGAGTCACTAGCATCACTCTCACACCAAATGCTAGTGTTGGTAAATTTTCTAGAGGACGAGCTTCATTTGCTTGGCTTCTCATACTTGCTTGAATCTCTTCTTATCATTGGACATTCCCTCTTGATATGTCCGGGTCTTCATCATCATCCGACTCATTGTCGTCGGAGCTCTCCTTGGAGTATGACTTTATAGCTTTGAGAGCAAGAGATTTCTCCTTTTCTTTGGTCTTCTCCTTCTCCTTCTCTTGTATGGAGGATTCCTCTTGATCCTTCATATCGAGTTCGTGAGTCATTAGCTTGCCCATGAGAGTCTCAAGGTTCATGACAGTCAAGTCGTTCCCCTCAATGATTGCGGTAGCTTTAGGACTCCAAACTTTCGTCAATCCTCTAAGAATTTTTCTGATCTTTTTATGAGCCGGATATTCCTTACCAAGAGAGAAGAGAGGATTAATAATATCACCAAATCGAGTAAACATGCATGTAATAGATTCATCATGCTTCATTTTAAAAGACTCATATTCTTGCGTGAGTCTACTAATCTTAGAATCCTTCACTTGTGAAGTTCCCTCGTGTGTGACTTCAAGTAATTTTTAAATCTCATTGGAAGTCTTGCAAGTAGAGATTCGGTTGAATTCACTACTGTCGAGAGCACAATAAAGAGCATTCATTGCCTTGGCATCTCGACTTGCAAGCTTCTTGATGTTTTCAGAGAGAGTGTCCCGAAGGGTGTCAGAAGCAATATCCTCAATAGCTCTGGAAGGAGTAGGAAGACCATTTATCACGCAATCCTATAAGTCAAAATCTATGGACTTTAGATCAATACTCATCCTAATCTTCCAGTAGTTATAGTTGGTACCATCAAATAGGGGAGGCCTATTTGTGGAGTGCCCCTCATTGTGAAACGTGTTGATACTAGGGTTAGAGGCCATGGATCACTCAAGGGTGTAAATCTAAATCAAGAGAACGAAGCTCTGATACCAATTGTAGAACCCTAGAGGGAGGTGAATATGGTAATTAAAAATTAACTACAATAATTGAAGCAATAAAGACAATTGAAAGTAAAGAGTAGAAAGATCACACGCAAGGATGTATCCTGGTATCCTCTTTTGAGGCAATCCAGTTCCGGAACTCTCTCCGGCTTTAATCCACTATTTAACCAAATAGTACACACGAGTTTGGATCCGAAGAACTCGCCAACTTCAACACGAGTTTGGATCCGAAGACTCGCCAACTTCTACACACGAGTTTTCTTTCGAAGGCTCGCCAACTTCAAACAAAAGAGAAGAGAACTTGTTGATCTTCTAACACGTGAAGATCGAAATGTACAACTCTTTAATACTCTAGCACTTTGAGAGAGGATGACAATGAAAAGCTTGAAAGAGTATTAATGGTGGAGCTCTTGGTTGTTAGAAAATTTATGGTAAGAGTTGGTGAAGAAGCTCAAGAGAGAGAGAGAGCTTTCTTTTATAGGAGAACCAAGAGTTGGTGGCATTTAATGCTCTAAATACAGACAGACCGGCATGCCGTCGGTATGCAGCGACATACCATCGGTATACCGGTCAAATAGTAACGGTCATATTAATGATCGTTTAGGAGCATTAAATGCTGCCATTAATGCTAGTCAGGGCAATTCAAAAACCAAATATTTGAAACTCGGTATACCACCGGTATGCCGGAGCATGCCGCCGGTATGCCGACAATTTATTACAGCAAGTTTTGGGTTGCTAAAAACGGTATACCGCCGGTATGTCAGATCATGCCGTCGGTATGCCGACAATTTGTCACAGCAACTTTTGGGTCGCTAAAAGCGGTATACCGCCGGTATGCCGGAGCATGCCGCCAGTATGTCAAAAATTTGTCACAGCAACTTTCTGAGCTCTAAAAACGGTATACCGCCGGTATGTCGGAGCATGCCGCCGGTATGCCGCTCTGTAGGTATTTGATTTTTGACTTGTTCTTTTTACTTGTCATCCGTCCTTAGGTGTTTACAAATATACCTAGACTTGTACAGGCACAGAGACTCTAAGCAGGAAGACGCCGTCTTATGCCGGGAACGTCGGTAACTGCTTCAGTCTTCAAAGTGAAAGAGATTGCGCTTGAACGGAAGAACTCCATGTAGTAGATCTTCTGAGAATATTTGAATCTGAAGAACAGAAGACTAAACTACGAAGATGCTGTTAATAATCAAAATAAAATGTGCCAACACCTTGGATCCTGTGTAGCCCGAGCTAGTAACCGCTAGTACTGACTTTGCTTCGGGGGGACCACATGTCCCCGCCTGTAGTCTGATGACCGTATCCTCCTGGATCATGGCTGAGATAGCCTCCTCGAGACTAGGAATCTTTAGTTGGACGAGGAGTAAGGTTGTCCTCTGTGCGAATGCTGTAGTCAGTCCTTTAAGAAATTTCATTGTCCTCTTCTGCAGACACACATGTCTCTCCTTGCACTTTGGGTCCCCGCAGCTTGTCCGTTTTGAGGAGTGATCATAATCCAGCCAGAGATGCTCCAACTCTGTGGCGTACTCCTGCACCGTTTTCTCTTCCTGTACGGCGTCGTCGATCTACCCTTTTATCTGGAAGATCCGTAAGTTGTTTTCCACACCATCATAGGTTCTCCTCAACTTCTCCCACACGTCTTTCACCATCTCAATGCCATCTACTGTGGAGGCAATAGACGGGACTAAGGAATTGAGAAGCCAGATGCAAATTATCATATGAGTGGATTTCTACTCCTCGCGTCCTGTTGAGCCCTCATCCGGCTCTGTCTTCTCGCCCGTCAAGAATCCCTCCAGGTTCTTTCCTGCAAGGGTTCTTCTCACCCGCCGTAACCAACTCAGATAGATGGCTGGTCCGTCCAGCTTCAGATCGATGGAAGAAAGTTCCAACTTTGGCAACGTTCGTATCGTGATTTCATCAGCCGAAATCTTCATTAACTTCATCAACATCGCAACATCTGTAGCATCCAGCATCTTGAGGATCGCCTCCATCGATGCTTCTTCTTCGATCACGTCACGCTTGCTCCATGACTCACGCTCGTTCTCGTCGTTCTCTTCTAGATCCGAACATGTCTAATTTTATCAGATCTAGGCATCGACGTCTCCTTTGTCCTCGTCGTCCTCTCTTACGTGTCGGAAGAGGAGGGTGGCGCACATAGCGACAGCCACGACAGCAGCAGAGGCAGCAGTAGCTGCAGCGGCAGCAGCAGCGGGAGCGGCAGCGACAGCGGGAAGGGAGGGAGGGAAGGAGGAAAGGTTAGATTAGAGTTTTGGTGGCGGCTAGAGTTAGGATTTGTGGAAAGGTGACTCTGATACCTTGTTGAGATTGATTAATGAATTTTATTGATAATCTCATAGGCTTTATATAGCCTTTATATGATAGAATATCCAATGGAATATCCTGTGGCATATTTTGGCATCCCAAATATGTCCTCAGGATATTCCCATACTAAATATAACATATGCTCATTCTAAATATATCAACAAAAAGTTTCCTTCATTTTCTATCAATGGCAATGTCGAGCACAACTAGGCCTCCAAGAGGACGTATTATAAACAAAGGATACACCAAATTCTCTCATTCTTTTATGACCAAACTAGCCACGAAATTTTCTGGTTCCGCCCTTGGATTTATCTAACCATAGGTTTACACTGTATCATAAGTTTGTATTTAATTTGGGATGAAGATTTACTACCATAGGTTCTCTGAATGTCTGTTTTCAAGAAGTCCATATTTTTTTCTTCTAATCACGGTCATTGCCTGTCACAGATAACTATAGATTGTATTACGATGTGATGTGTAACAATTGCACTGTTTAAACCATGTTCTATGACAAGGAAAGCAAGAAGCTAGGCAGTCACAGAACATGTGAGATAGCAAGCAAATCGTCAGGGGCGGCCCTGGCCCATGGCAAGCCGCACTACGGCCCAGGACCCCAGTCAAAAGAGGACACCAATATGGATCTAACAATAGAACTACTATGTATCATGTGTCATTTTTAACAAAAAACTATTGTCGTATAGGGTTATAATGTTAGACATCTACTTTAGAGGTCCTTGGTTCAAATCTTGTTATATTTAAAAAAAATTACATTATGTATGGGGGCCCATTTTGGAAGTTTCGTCTCTGGCCCCATCAACTCAGGGCTGGCCCTGCAAATCGTTCTCTGACTGCCCTAAATACTACACCGAGTTTGAGTCAACAAGCCGAATTCGAGTCAAAAACATAACCCTTGCAAAGTCACATAACTCTCTAACAAAAAAACTGCAAAGATTGTAATTAATTACCTAGAATTCAGTCCTCCAGTAAATGTTTTGATTTCGTTAGTTCAAACACAATCAACACGAAACATGGCAAACACATTTATGACCTGCCTAAACCATAAGATGCTTAGATGAATTGAGCACAAAGTACAAGGGAAGAGACTGAAAAGGAAAAACTTTAATTTCTACCACAATTAGGCCCTTCTGGAGTTTAGAAGAAAAATGTACCCAACTTATATCAAGTTTCAGAGAATACCCAACTAATCAACTGAGGCATTTTAGTATTGACATTCGAGACACTAGGAAATTTTGAATTGATAACAGATTTGTAAGGACAATACAATTGGCTGAAACACTATATAATGATAAATGATGTATGGTATGAAATATCATTGCTGAAGGGTTTGAGATAGTAGTGTCAAAAATTAACCCTGATGTTTCACAAGTTTAGTAGGCTATGACCTACTTTTAGGATTATCTCACAGTTTTCTTATATCAAGTTACTAAGTTATTATGTTAGACAACATGAAATTTGCTTAGGCTTAAGAACTTCAGATTAACTACTATTGACATACCTTGACCGAATAATATAAATCTACAAAACTAACTTCATAAAGATTAAAGTTCTAAAGTCTCATGAGGTAAGTAGGCAATCAACCATTTCTATGATTATCATGATTTTGTTATGTCAAGTTACTGATTCCTATGATAAACTCTAACATAAAATAAGTTTAGGCTTCCTTTGCAGACAAAGTGATGGGCCCTCTTCCCATCATGTTAGGAACTGGGGCTGATCGAATAAGACTGGCCATGGATTTGTACAAGGTTTTTTTTTTTGTTGATTCTGATCAATGTAACATGAACTTGAAATTGGGAAAGTAGATGTAAACTAGGGTTTTTTTTGTTGATTCTGATCAATGTAAGAAGACAATGTACAAGGGAAAAAAACAATGGGAAGTAATTTGGAAGAACATTCATTCACACACAGTCTCCTCTCTTACTGTGTGGCTTATTTATAGAAAGAGCTTACAATAGCTGCTCTCAAGAAGATAACTAATTGCTTGCCTTGCACCTCAAGCTTAAATGTTGGCTAATTGCTTGCCTTGCACCTCAAGCTTCTATTTGCAGGCTGGTTTACTGCTTCTGATACTCTGATACTAGTGAATACCAGTGCTTTAGTACTTCTGATACTCTGATACTAGTGATTGCACAAGAGTATAGATGGAAGAATATAGGCATAAGTTGGCCTTCAGTGATTGCACAAGAGCTTCATTGACTCCATAGAGATTCATTATCTAGTCCTCACTAATCCTACATTGCATAAGAGAACCTACACTGATCACTTGTCACTGCCTGAACAATATATGCTCAACTGACGCATATATTGCCTCAGCTGAGCCCATATCTCTCATTGAACTGTTTAGGCTCGTATCACGAAGTTCACCTTAGCTACTACAAAAATATCCCAGACCCGGTATTTTGCAGGTGCACGGCCGCGTATCAGAATAGCATCAAAAAGC
>JANAVB010004796.1:4679943-4757079 GCA_029216955.1 Iris pallida
TTCGCAGCGATGTTCCGTCGCGTACGATCCGTCGTTTTGCGATTCGTCTTCTCAGGTACGAAGACCATCTATACACCTTCGATTTCCTTTATCTAGTTTGAATTTAACTGAACGGGATTGCCGAGGAATTCGACTCAAAGTCGCACATAAATCTGTTCCGAAAACAGAGTTTGTAGCAGTCCAACCATCCATGTTTGGAGGTCGTTTCCGATCGATCTAATGGCCTATTAGAAATTCTAATTGAACGCATTTTTAGACAATATATAGGAGATCAGAAATCATTTTATAGAATCGGATTTCATTAAGTATGCACAGAGAAATCGGTTTTGGAAATCAAGAAAAAAACCAGGAAAAACTGTTTTCAAAAATAATAGAAATTGTTCCACACGACGTCCGTCCCGCCATTCCGGGCGACGTGGTTGTGCACCGAAGACATCGAAAGCTGCGTAACAGCTTCGTGGTCATGTGGGCTTTGACGGAATTCAAATTGATCGCGTGTGCGCGACGAATTCGACGCGTATCCGTCGAAATCGTCCCGTATCCGTCCAATGCAAATTCAGTCATAACTTTTAACTTTGTGCATGCTCGACAGATCGAGACGAAACTTGCGCCAACAGGACCGTATCGTTTTTCTGGTCCTGCATGCCAAGTTTGGTCCAATTCTGAGACAGTTGAAATCGACGTCGTTTTGCGGGCCCCACGGTCCCACTCAACGGGCAATTTTGTGCACGGCCCGCCGGAATCCAACTTTGGACATACGGTTGGGTTCGTATCGAAAACTGGATCCGTAGACATGTAGTTTGACGACTTTAGAGACCGTTGACTCTGGCACACTTTTCGGTGCAAAGCGGGTCCAACGGCGGACATCGTTTTGGCCCAAAATTACCGTTTTGCTCCTGTGTCCAGAATTGGACGTAAGGACAGGCAATCCTAGCTAATTGGACTATTCTGAGATCATTGGTATTGTTTATTTCAGCTTCGGGGACTGTTGTACGGGTTTTGACTATAGTGGCACATCGAGTAGTTCAGATTGTCGGTTTCACCAGCAAAGGACCACAGGCGAGTACAGTTTATTGTCTGCATTTCGATATTGATTTTCACTATATTTCATTGGTTGGTCATTGGTTATGTGATTATTCTACTATAAATTGTGGAGTCGAAATTAGAAGTACCAAAGATATGTGATCTGACCATAGCCCGTGTTAGACATTGTAGCCCGTGTTATTTTCTGCAAGTAGTGTAGCCCGTGTTTACTTTCTGCAGTAGTGTAGCCCGTGTTTATTTTCTGCAAGTAGTATAGCCCGTGTTTATTTTCTGCAAGTAGTATAGCCCGTGTTTATTTTCTGCAAGTAGACATTGTAGCCCGTGAGTAGACATTGTAGACCGTGCGGTGTAGTACCCCAGACCGATCATATATCAAAGGTACTTCTAACAGTTGGGGAGAGTATTTTGTGTCTATTTACTTACTATTGGTTTTTATTTCATGTTTATTTTCAAACCCATGATTGATGTCTAACTTTTGTTTATAGTCATCTTCTTTATTTGAAATTGCGTTCAGTGAATTGTGCTCGTTCCATTCCTGACTGGAAACCAACATTTTCAGGTTAGCCGAGGATCACTTAGTTTGGGGAGTGATGGTATACTTGCAGACGGGAAGCCTAGAGATTAGCTAGCTTGTGGAGTTGTAGCCATTCAAATTTTTGTACAAGTTTATATTTTTCAGCAAATGTAAAACTTGTGATCTTGTAAATTAAATTAATTATGTGAATGAGCATTGTTTGTGATTTTGATCTTCATGGCCGTGACAGCGTTCTACAGCCGACACTGCGGCGTAGGCTGGCTTGGACACGTCTCGTATCCGTTTAAAAAAAAATGGGTGCGGGTCGTGACACCTGCACTCAGGAAGTCTCGAGGACGAGACTTGTTTTGAGTGGTGTATTATGTAATGACCAGCTCCACCCTAGCGGAACGCCGATTCAAACGGCAAGTGCAACGACTCAAGCGAGCCGTCGACTCGAAGAGTTGCGTCGACCCGATGAAGTATCGATGCGAATCGACGCAAGACTTATAATGGCTCGTCAAAGATGAAGCCAGACTTAGACTGTCAAAGGCGCGCTCGGAGTATCGCTCGGCCGATGCAAACATCGCTAAGGTGGGTGGCTCCGATGAACCCGTCTTTGCTTAGCCTAGACACATAACAATACGGACACTATCTGTCACGACCCGATCCCAATTTCTTGGGTCGACTCGGATCATGCCCAGCCTGCACCGTTGTTGAGACGGCGGCAGTAAGCTGTATTCCATATGCAGGTACAATCAACAACATTTGAAATTTTTAATTGCCACAACATTTAATTTAACGATAAAATAAACTTGTTCATTACAAAAGAGTTCACCACTTTTAAAATAACATTAATTTAAATAAAAGACAACAAATCTCCATCTAAGCAGAAGTATCATCAACCTCAGGAACCTCCTCTGGAAGCATAGCAGGATACAGCTCTGGGTCGTAATAGCTACTAATCTGTAGCTCTGAGTCATCAATAGGACCTATTGGGTGTGGGGAATCCAGTCAGGAAAGGAGCAAGTACAATTATGAAAATAACAATTTGCATAATGAATAGAAAATTGAAATATTAAAATAACTTTGGAAACAATGATTTTCAACTATAAAACAATTGTGATTTGAGTATGCAGTATCTATGACCGGTTTAGGATGATTCACTTGTATCCTATTGATACGGTCCGGCCTAACCCCGTGTGAGGTGTAAGCTCGCACATTCATTTACTATTGGGCTTTGATCATAGATAACTACTACTCCCCATTATCCCGATGCAATGATTCAATGTGTTACTCTAGGAGAGAGTACGTGTAACAATTGTGTATTTAATATGCAATATTCTAATATTAATTAAACTGAAATTAACACAACCATACTTGCCTTGAATTTCAATTGGTCGAGATTTGTACTTCGGGATTCGAAAGGTCACGTTCTTCCTTGAAATCCTACATTCCGGGGAACTTTATCTCAGAAATACAAATACCAGAAAAATCTAGTTGCAATCTCTATTTGTCTTTCCTAGTCTATTTTAGTTATTAGCTAACTAACACAACATCACAACGTTTACTAATGAGTTTGAATTTAGAAATTCAATTTATTTAGGTTTTTCGGGAAAACTTGTAATTTTCAATTTAAATATAAAACTTGGTATTTTATTAACTTATTGGGAAAAAGATTGGTGTTTTATAATAACTAAATAAAATATAATTTCTTTTCTTAAAATGAGAAAATCGTGAATTATTAATTAATAATTAATAATTATTGATTAATCCTACTCGTTTACTCAATCCCAGAATTCACAAATCTAATGTTCCTACTGATTACAAACTTTTGCAGAAAATAAAAGAATAGGCTTATGCCCTTACAAATTAATACATGAATTTAAATAAGAGAAAAATGGGTTAGTCCTTTTAAATCACCTAAAAATTAAATAATAAAATTTTAACTAAATTTGTAAATTATTAGAATGTCTCAGAACTGGTCCAATCTTCAAATACAGCTACTCTGCCTCAACGTCCGGACGAACCGGTGCGTTTGCATTTCGCTGGGGCCCATTGACCAATATGGTCGTCGCCCAAAATAATATAAAAAATATAATATTATCCGAAAATCCTTTGAAAATCATTTTTATAATTTTCTAAAAATTTCGGCAGCACTCCCTCTGTTTTCGGTCAACCCAAAAACTGGGAAATGCTTCCGATATACCTGCAAAATAATTTCCAAAACTCGAAATTATATATATCCATAGAACATATTTTTTCCAAAAACACAGCATTTCCGAAATGATAACGAAATTCCCGAAACCCGAAACCATTCCGATTTAACTTCCCAAAGAATTCAATTCCAGCATATTAACCGAAAATTCCCAACAGAACCCAAAAGCAATAACAGAACATTATCCAATCTCATTCACAGAGCTTAAGAGCAAAAATTTGAATCTCCAATCATTTCCATTAATTCTCGAAAACCCGAGAATACAGAAAACAGAGAATCTCTTCTTAAAAAGTTCTCAAAAATCCGAGAAAAACTACAGAACCCTTCTGTCCTAATATTCTATTTAATCACAGAAAACAAACCACAGCAATCTTTCCGAGATTTTCGGAAAAGCCGAAATAGCAACGTACTATTACGTTGTCGAAAACCGAAATCCGAAGGATTCGGGGACCAGAGAATTCATCATCGACAGAAAGGAAAATAGAGTTCCAGAAATTATACCCAAACCGAAGTCGAAGGAAATCCCGAATTTGGGTCGCGGAACCGAACGGCAAAACGGACAGTGCTGGACATGGACAGGGGCGAGCAAAGGGTCGACGGACGAAGGCCACGCGGGGTGCCGGCGGTGGACGGCGGCGGTCGCCGGTCGGGCGCGGGCGGCGGTGACGCGGGGCCGCGCGGGTCGACGGGAGCGTCGGGAAGCGGCTCGGTCGCGCTGGAAAGGGGCGTCGGCCTCGGAAAACTCGGCCAGTGGTTCGCCGGGGAGGATCGAGAAGGGGATCGCCGGAAAATAGTTGATTTGGAAAGAGGATGAAGAAGATGGTGATGGTGTGGAAAAAATGGGGAAAAGCCCCTTTTATAGGAAATAGGTAGTGAAGGTTACCATTTAAGAAGATGGAGTGCCATCCTGGCTTGATGGTCGGCCGGTTATGGAAGGCGAGGGGTCGACGGGTGGGGAAGAAGAAAACTTCTTCGGTTCACAAAGGCCACTCACAGCACCCAACACTAAAGAAGAATGAAAAGGCTATTGAATGTTTTCTTCATCAGACACTTAATATAGTCATTCAATACCAAGAGTAAGTATAGACTTAATGGGTTGAGACATACGAATGGGTTTGAAACCCATTCAAGATTTATAGGTTAGCCTATAATTGGCTTGGGTTAGGTCCAATTGGACTTAGAAAAATAATGAGTTTGGGCCAGGATTGAAACTAATGGCCAAAGCAATGGGTTTCAATAAAATTTAAAGGCTTTGGGCTAGGAAAATTTTAGACAACTAAAATATTTTTAAAGGAAATATTATTTAGAAAATTTTTGTACAATTTATAAAAATATTTTATGTTCAAATTTGGGTTCAAGTCCGGGCTGACATGCCAAAAATCCAAGTTTAACTATTTGGAAAATAATTTACTCTTAAATAATATTACATCTAACATTATTCTAAAGAAAAAATTTATTGCTAACAAAATTTTATTTAGCAAATAAAAAAATTAGAAGTAAACTAAAAAAATACGGGTTTCACACTATCACTGAAATCGCTAGGCGATAACACCGCACAAGCTAATAAAGGCCTCAACGCACCTAGCTAAGGGAATAATCCCATCTTGTATGCTTGTATAGAACATGGAAAAGAACATGGAAAATATGAGATCTCTCGCACCGCGCTCTACGCTCGTGCTAAGGCACAAGCTTACGTTTATGTTCCTTATGTGTTCAAACAAAGAAACAATAAATGGGTTGCAATAATGAAACGGGAAGACTATTAATATAGTCGTTCCGAGTAGACTATAGCAACATTGAAAGACTATGGGACCAATGGGTCGCCAAGGCGACTCCCACAAGGGGAGTTGCATAATGAATGAATGATTGAATACGTGAATGAATCGATGAACAAATGAACAAGTGAAAGAATAAAAGAAAGGAAAGAATAAATGAAAGATGAAAGGAAAGAATGGTTGCGACAGGTGTGACGGGCACGTGCAACGGGGCTCGCTACCCGCGCTGCACGGACGCCAACCTAGTCGATAATGCATTATGGCTAAGGGTTAGCCAATGGCTCAAAGACAGCCGTTAAGTTAAAATGATAATAAAATACGAAATGGTCGTGGATGGCTCGTGCACGAGTGATAAGGGATTCCAAAGGCAACGAACGACGATTTCGTGGACGGCCTAGGCGGAATCATGGCCTACGGGCGGACAGGTTGCAGGCTTGGGCACATAACCAAACGTAGGGCCGGTTATTCAATAGTCTATCAAGGTGTACCAGCCATCACGCTTGATAGATGAGAATGCCACAGGGGAAAATCCAAAATGGCTTGTCATGCCAGCGACCGGTGCATATAGATTAAGTGGGCTTTGCTGGTGGCTATCCACATGCAAGTCCTTACATTGAAATCAAAGTAGTCTAAGTTAAATGAACAAGTGCCTACTGAACGGTTTAAATGTATCACACCAAATGACAAAGAGTACTTCATGCAAACGAGTTAAAAGAACACACGCCTACGACGCGCTAGAATCTGAGGCAGGAACACTCCCTTTACAGTGAATGCTTACGTGTATCATGTTAAGTTAAAATATATGAACTGTTGTCTAACTTGGTTTACCTTGGACAGGGAAGGCCGGACGGTAAGTATGGGTAAGTCGTGTATGTATTTCCATGCGACACTTGAATTTGGCAACACGGGATAAGTTATGACATATGCCATGAAATTGATCCTAAGGCAAGATTAGAAAGACAATGAATGATAGAGTTGCACAAAAGTAAATGGAACGTGTTTGGTAATGATGGCGTTGTGGGCGAGCTAGCCTCCCCACCAGTGCATAACAATGTACTGATAACCCCACAGTTTGCTTGCAGGAAGCAGGAGACGTCGGCGGGTGCGAGCTTTCCTCGTACGTGCTAAGGCGCGGAACTATCTCTCGAGCCTTGGAGCGTTGCAAGGAGCTGGAGCACCATATACAGGACATAATGTATTGGAACATCGCCATGTATCATTCCATCTTGTAAGCCACTTGGCACGCCTTTTATGTTTCAGAGAGAGAGCTTGAGCATTTGTAATATCGGCCTAGCGCCGCTTGTAACCTTCGTAAATATCAATAAAGAGATCGAATGTGCTTCTACTTGTGTTTATTTACTTTCCGCTGTAATGGGGACACTCTGTGCGACTCTGTGGCCTAGCTCAAATCGGCCGTTTCTGGACTTGGCCTTGTACGGGCGCAACCTAGGCCCGTGCGGCATCACGCCTTAGCGAGGACGATCGCTCCTACGGGAGCGGGCGTGACAGAGTCCACACACGGGACGAGGGTGTCTTGCCGTGAGCTAGCCAGGGAGTCCACACTCGGACGAGGGTTAGCGCTTAGTTTAAACCCGTGAGTCCACACTCGGGATGAGGGTTTGGTTTCTTCCATTGATCTCGTGATTATCGTTCATCCGGCAGTTCATTTATACGTAGTTGTTCTAGTGTTCGTATTCGTGTTCGTGTTTGTGTTCGTAGTCATTTGTCTTATCCGTGTTCTTTCTTGTTTATTTCTTTGCGCATGATAAAACTGTTAGATAGGCATGTATATTATGTATCTTGCTATATCCTCTGAGGACCTGATGATCTCCTCAGGTTTAGCGATTGCATGGAGTTAGCTAGAGTTCTGGATGGCAGAGATTTTGCGGTTCTTACGGGATTCAGGTATCGTATTATGTTTATTATCCGCTCGTGCCTTATGTTCCTTATCACGATATACTTTTCTTGTTAGTTACATTTATAGACTCATATCATTTCTTAGAGTCTAATCGGACATATATGCTAGTGGGCTGCAGACCACGACCCATAGTGTTCATTCATGTTTCATATTCTTATTGTGGATTGAGATATAGATTTGTTTGCCATGATTTGGCAGTATACCATAGCCTTGACAGCGTTTACGTATTCGAGTCGGGCTAGAGTCTGCTCGATACGTAGCTGGGCTTGGACACGCTTCGTATCCGAAAAGCGGGTGCGGGTCGTGACACCTGGTCCTTCCTTATTGTTCCCTATGTCGTCTTCTTCAGCGGCATTGTTCCGGTCCTACCGATCAGCAAGACAGAACACCTCCCATGGACTAGCAGCAATCCGAAGATCAAGTCCAACATTCAGGAGTAGCCTCCAGAGTCATGCCTACTGGAGGAGAGTCACCAGTTCAGCCCATCCAGCCTGTAGAGCCTGATGATAGCACCTTGGTAGGTCTCATCAGGTCATTATTAGCTTTCCAGGATCGTCGGAGAGATGCCTTGCACCAGGCGGTGGAAGATGCTTTGACCAGAGAAGGTCATCAGGGTAACAACGCGGCTAACAGCTTCAACCACTTGAAACCTCCCTTCTTCGACGGCAGTGAAGATGCTATCGCTGCTGATGCTTGGCTTCAGAACACAAAAGTGATTCTAGAAGCAGTCAGGACTCTAAAAGACGATAAGGTGACGGTGGTGCACCTGCAGTTGTTGGATCTTGCCCGCAGCTGGTGGGCGGCGCAGGCCGTTGGATTAGTGGCACCCATTGCTTGGGCAGTATTCAGAGAGAGATTCCAGATCAAGTATTTTGATGCTATAGCTCGGTACGATCTACAGACGAGGTTCACCAATCTGAAGCAGATGGACAGGACGGTCGACGGATATGCGACCGAGTTTTCGAGACTTAGTCGGTTTGCTCCCATCTTGGTAGCAACCGAGTTCGATAGAGCCCAGCGTTCCAGCAGGGGCTTCATCTAGAGATTCTATTGGCAGTGGAGGAGTTTGAGTATCAGACTTTTGATGCAGTATTGAGAGCAGCTCGGAGGCACGAGTATACCTTCCAGAGGATCGTGGATAGGACCGGAGGTCGGAAGCGATCCCACAGCCAGGTGAATCAGTCATCAGCACCAGCCCCGGTAGCCAAGGCTTTGACCATTGGAGCTCCGAGGCCGGGGACCTCAGTAACGTGGTTCAGCATTCAACCCCGACGCACCCTCAGCAGCAGAAGTAGAAGCAGTCTTCCGCAGTGGGATGTTCACACTGCGGGGAAGCCGGGACATGTGGTATCAGAGTGTCGCAGAGCACAGGATTTGTGCTTGGCTTGTGGTGCCCTGGACCACAGGGTTGGGAACTACCCGAACATGGGGAGTTCATCTTCATCAGCCTTCTCTAGTCTTCAGTTAGAGGACCAGCACCAGTCCAGCAGCCAGCAGTACCCGTTTTCGAGGCCATTGCCGACGCAGGCCCAGGCATTCCAGCATCAGAGACCGCAGCAGTATGCTCAGGCCCAAGCCCTGATCCAGAGCAGACAGAGGAGTTTCATCGGAGGGGACCCGCACCTAGAGGGCATGGTCAAGTGCTGGTTTGACCAGGGAGAGGAAGGAATTGCACCAAGTGAGGTGGTGGCAGGTACTATTCTCGTCAACACCTTTCCAGCTTCAGTATTATTGATTCTGGTGCCTCGTATTCATTTATGTCTGTACGATTCGCGACACGGATAGGATTGGAGCCTGAGTCATTATCAGTAAGGCTCAATATACTTACTGGTAACGGACTTGTGGGAGTAGATAGAGTATTTTCCTCGTGTCGGATCGTAGTTAGCGGTAGAGAGTTCCCCGCTAGATTGATAGAGTTTCGATGGCCGATTATGATGTGGTCTTAGGGATGGATTGGTTGAGGGACCAGTACGCTAGGATAGACTGCCATATCGGCAGGGTTGTTTTTAGCATTCCAGGCGAGCCAGAGTTTTCATTTTCCCGAGGCGAAGTTGAACCTTCTCCTCCAGTGTTGCGGATGGCAGTAGCAGCAGTGCAATTACATCGGATAGTCGAGGAGTTTCCAGAAGTTTTCCCCGAAGAGCTTTCAGGGATGCCGCAGAGCGGGAGATCGAGTTCACCATCGACTTGATTCCCGAAACAGCCCCAGTGTCAGAGAGAGTCTATAGGATGGCGCTGTCAGAATTAGAGATATTGTATAAGATGATTGAAGAACCTAGAACCAATGGATTCATTCATGCTAGTAGATCGCCTTGGGGAGCCCCGATGCTTCTTGTGAAAAAGAAGGATGGTACGTCCAAATTATGTGTAGATTATCGTACCTTGAACTCAGTGACAATCAAGAACAGATACCCTCTCCCGAGGATAGATGACTTGTTTGATCAACTCAAGGGGACAGAAGTATTCTCAAAGATTGACTTGCGGCCAGGATACCATCAGATCAGATTCAGAGAGCAGAACATCCCGAAGACAACTTTCAGATCTAGGTATGGGCATTGGAAGTTCCTTGTGATGCCATTTGGAGCAACCAATACGTCGACTGTATTCATGGACCTCGTGAATCGTATCTTCATGCCTTATTTGGATCAGTTCGTGATTGTGTTCCTAGATGACATCCTGGTCTACAGCAAAAGTGAAGCGGAGCATGAGCAGCATCTCATAGTTGTCCTCCAGATTCTCAAAGAGCACCAGTTGTATGCCAAGTTTACTAAATGCGAGTTATGGCTCGATCGTATTTCGTACTTGGGCCATATCATCACCATAGGAGGAGTAGAAGTGGATCCCCAGAAGATTGTGGCCATTGAAACGTGGCCGGTACCTAGCACAGTGGCAGAAATTCACAGTTTTCTTGGCTTGACCGGCTACTACCGGCAATTTGTTTCAAACTTTGCTCGAATTTCAGCACCATTAACCCAGTTGACCCGCAAGGATGTACAGTTTGCTTGGACAGCAGAATATCAGGATTCTTTTGAGAAGTTGAAGCGAGGCTTGATGAGCTCCTATTCTCACGCTTCCAGATGGAACCAGAGGATTTTCAGTATACTGTGATGCTTCAGGCAGAGGTTTAGGATGTGTTCTGATGCAGCATGGGAAGGTAATAGTTTATGCGTCATGACAACTTCGTGATCATGAGAGGAATTACCCAACCCATGATTTGGAGCTGGCAGCGGTAGTGTTTGCACTTAAGTTATGGAGGCACTACTTGTATGGAGATAGGGTAGAGATTTTCACCGACCACAAGAGCCTGAAGTATGTTTTCACTCAGAAGGATCTTGACATGCGTCAAAGGAGATGACTAGAGCTACTTGTGGATTATGATGTCAACCTGCAGTATCATCCTGGGAAGGCCAACGTCGTTACAGATGCGTTGAGCAGGAGAGCCGAAGTTTATTTCCTAACAGCACAACCAGAGCTGTTAGCAGATCTTCAGAAGATGGGTATGGAAGTTGTCCTTCCTACCAGTTTGGCATTGATGGCCAGTATGCAAGTTCAGTCCAGTATAGTCGAGAGGATCCGGATGGCGCAGTCAGCAGATTCCAAGCTTCAGCGACTCAGAGCAGAGTGTGAGGCAGGACGAAGAACAGAGTTATGTATCCATGAAGACGGTACACTTCGACATAGAAAGCGTCTTTGTACCCAGTGGAAATATCAAACAGGAGATCATGACAGAGGTTCATAGTTCGCAGTATTTCATTCATCCCGGCGGTACGAAGATGTACCGTGATATTCGTCAACATTTTTGGTGGAATGGCATGAAGAGGGAGATAGCCCGGTTTGTCACTCGATATTTGGTCTGTCAACAAGTTAAAGCTGAACATCAGAGGCCAGCTGGACTTCTTCAGCCCTTGCCAATTCCAGAATGGAAGTGGAGCATGTAACCATGGATTTCGTGACTGGATTACCTAGATCCCAAGCTGGTCGAGATGCTATTTGGGATATAGTTGATCGGCTCACGAAGGTGGCCCACTTTCTCCCGTTCAGTCGACGGCTTAGCTGGCAGAGATGTACCTCAGGCAGGTAGTCAGGATGCATAGAGTACCAGTCAGTATCACCTCGGATCGAGATTCAAGGTTTACGTTACACTTTTGGCGCAGCTTGCAAGAGAGTTTGGGAACTCACCTCCAGTTCAGTTCAGCTTATCACCCGCAGACAGATGGCCAGTCGGAACGCACGATCCAGACTCTTGAAGATATATTGCGGTCATGTACACTCGACTTTGGTGGTTCATGGAAAGATCACCTACACCTGGTGGAGTTCTCGTACAACAACAGTTTCCAAGCTAGTATCCAAATGTCACCGTTCGAGGCACTGTTTGGCAGGAAGTGCAGATCCCCGTTAGCTTGGGATGATATTGGGGTGAGGCAGATGCTCGGTCCAGAAATAATTGCTCAGACAGTTGAGGTGGTCAGAAGAGTCCGAGATCATCTTCGAGTTGCACAAGATCGTCAGCGTCATTGGGCTGATTCTCATCGGCGTTCTCTTGAGTTCTCTATCGGCGACCACGTATTCCTGAGGATTTTGCCTAAGGGGCTGTTTGGTACAATGAAACTCGGTGGAAACTGTCAACTTTTGGTAAAAGTTGTGAAAGTGTTTTGAGATCCGGTGTTTGGCTGGACATAAAAGTCTTGGCCAAAAGTGCTTGACAAGACCTATGCCAGTTCCTGTCCCCTACTCTCTCCTTCACATTTCACTTCCTCCATTTTTTTGTGAACTCCTCTTGAACTGCAGAAGAGGGAAGGGGTTTTTTTGGGGATGAAAGTGGAACTCTCCTTCGAGTCACCCCACCGTTGCTCTCGCCATAGTAGATCTCACCGGGAGGATATTGCGGCGGTAGCGATGGCAATAACGTAGCGATGCTGGTGGCGGCGACGACGCTGTGGCTGCGGTGGTGGCGGCATCGGTGGCGGCGAGGACGGAGGTGCAGATCCACATCGATGAGATCCACGACGTCACATTCCTCCTCGACACCTTCGTCGGTTCCCACAGCTGCGGCCCTCCTCGGCGTCCGTTTCTTCATCTCAACCACCTTGTCAAGAAAATAAGCTGCTGTGTAGGAAAGAGATTGAGAATTAGTTAATATGATGTTGTGTTAGAAAAAATTGGGATGAAGAATGTAGAAGAAACGAGGTGGGTGTTATATGCTGCTGTGTTGGAAATAGGCAATATGGATTATTAATCTGGAAATGTCCTAACAAGCTAATAAGGAAAAAAAATGACATGATTAAAAGAATAATAATAAGAAGAAGAAGAAGATGAGTCCAGACTCGTCTGTCGATAGTGAATTTTTTTGGTAAACTTTGTTCTGCTTTATGTTAACCAATTATTTGTGTTAAATATCTAATTTTCCAACTATTTATGTTAAATATGTTTTAGCAAGTGGGATAATTAACAAAGCTGCTATAACCAACCATTTGTGTTAAATATTTAATTTCTTAAATTAAATAATTACGAAAATTTATTTATTTTAATTAATATTAAGTGATTATGTGACAACTAAAATAGTCAGTAATTAATAGATAGTTATGGTATTTAATTTAATTATGATATTTACTATATTTTTTGTATAATTATGATAATTAATTTAATTACAATAGTTGGCAATTAATTTAATTATTGGTTATCATATTTTCAACTTCAATCTCTACTTTCAACAACCATCCAAACAACCGAACTCCTTTTCTCTCCACTTTCAACAACCATCCAAACACCAAACCTATTTTTCTTCCACTTGCAGGAGACAAAAATTACTACATCCAAACACATTTTGGTAAGTGCCACTTTCACACTTTCAACTGCAACTCATTATGACGTAAGTGCCACTTTCACACTTTCAAAGAGTTACATCTATCCAAACAGCCCCTAACTGTAGCTCCCCTTCCCGTAAATTTTTGGAATATTTTTTATTTTTTTATTTTGATTAAAATGGTGAATTATGATTTTATAAATAATTATTTAGTTATTTATTACGGTAGGTGACTTTAGCCATAATTGAGTTTTGGAGCACCAGACGACTAGGAATCGTGGTACGGGTAATGCAGTTGCGTGCCTTGACTAGTGTATTAGCTATAGTAGGGATGACCGAACCATAGTGATGTCCTAACTAGGAAAATCAGGCCAAGTTGCGACTTGACTCCTATAAATAATTTAATTATTTATTATTAAGGTTTATTGACTCGTAGAAGACCCGGTTGTACCAAACCAGTCTGGACTTGACCCGGACCTAGCCCTAGTACATGGGATCATGAAGTGCGACCAGAGACATTCGTGTTGATGGAATTTGGTATGAGCGTTTGGTTTTCCGTTTTAAATTGTCTAATGAATATTTCCAGGCATTTATAATTAAATATTATATGTATATATTTATTTGCATAAAAAAGATTCTTGTGCATCTTGGGATTTCTAGACGGTACATAAAGGTATATATGCACCATTATTATTTTATTCAATTTCGTTATTTTATTAGTATTTTATTGATGTTACAATTATACATTATTATTATTAATATTATTGGTTATGCTAAATTGTCGAATAAATGTATATTCATATTTATATGTAGATATGGCCCTAGACCGTAAATAGATAATATTAAATGTATGGGATTTTTAGAGTATTATATTTATATGTTATACACGTGCATATATAGATATAAATATACATATATATATATTCATGAGTAAATAAGATATACACATATATAGAAATATATTAAATAGCATATAAGTATTATATATATATATATATATTATATATATATATATATATATATATATATATATATAAAATATATATATATATATATATATATATATAAATATATATTGATATATACTAGGCTAAAGTAATATTAGGTACTGTAGACTGACCCAGGCTCGGCTGAACCAGAGCAGGCCTTACCTTCCCCACTCGACCATTACAGAACCAGCTAATACCTATATATGCCAATACTGAATTTAGATGTAACTGTACAGAGCAGGCAGTAAGCCATGCTCAGCCGAGCAGCTGAGCCCATGCTCAGCCCCCTCGCACAGGAGTTCACCCATGAGCCAGGCCCGAGCCCCTAGCCCAGGGCCAGCAGCCCAACCCGATATCAACTGATCCCGAACCCAACTGAACCGAGCATCCTCTCGGTTCTTAGTACAAATACACGAGCACGCGTACGAAAAATTGTCAAAACCCTAACTACTCGTCGCCAACACCTGACGACCTCGTCCCCCGCCACCTGGGCGCACGACCCCACGCAGGCGCGTCGCCACGGCGGCCGCCGGCCGACGAGAAATCCGCGCGCGCGCGACGGAAGAAACAGGAAGGCAGCAGTAGCAGCGCAGCGATGGACCCATGTTCGCGCATGGTTTCCAACCTCCTTGTTCGCCCGTTTTGCGAACCGTTTCCTCAGGTAAAATCCCGAACTAACCCTCTCGGATAACCATCAGCTAGTTTGTGTAGAATCGAAACCGATTCGACGGGAAATCGACGCAAAGTTGAGAGATTCCCTTCCAATAAACAGAACTAAGATAGGTTTTAACGCCGAATAGGAAGATGATTTTCTGTCGATCTGTCGACAGATTTCGAAAACTATTTGAAGGAAACCCTAGACAACCTATAGGGCTTCAATTCCTTTTTTGTAGAATCGGATTTCATCGAACTTGCGTCGAGAAATCAAACCCTGAAGTTTGTGAAAAACCTGTTTTCTAAAATATAGAAATTTGGAAAATCGCTCGATACGACGTGCGTCCCGCCAATCCGGACGACGTGGTCACGAACCGAAAGCATCGAAAGCTGCGTAATGGTTTCATGGTCGTGTGGGCTTTGACGGAATTCAAATTGGTCGCGTGTGCGCGACGAATTTGATGCGTATCCGTCGAAATTCACCGTATCGTGCACTTTGCAAATTCTCTAATTACTTTGTGCACGCTTGTCAGATCGAGACGAAACTTGCACCAACAGGACCGTATCGTTTTTCTGGTCCTGCATGCCAAGTTTGGTCCAATTCCGAGACAGTTGATAGAATCATCGTTTTGTGGGCCCCGCGGTTCCACTCAACGGACGATTTTGTGGACGGCCCGTCGGAATCCAACTTTGGACATACGGTTGGGTTCGTATTGAAAAACTGGATCCGTAGACATATAGTTTGACGACTTTAGAGACCTTTGACCCTGGCACGCTTTTCGGTGCAAAGCGGGTCTAACGGCGGACATTGTTTTGGCCCAAAATTACCGTTTTGCCCCTGTGTCCAGAATTGGACTTAAGGACAGGCAATCCTAGCTGATTTGACTATTCTGAGACTGTTGGCATTGTCTGTTTCAGCTTTCGGAGACAGTTGTGATATTTGGACTTCTTGGCTTAGCAGTGGACTAGATTGTTATTGGTTCCTCGTGCTACCACCAGGCAAGTATACCTTGCCTCCCTCTACAGTTTTATTTACATGCATTTTATTTCAGTTTCTATCTTTTGGAGTATTTATGGACATGTGCTTTTTTGTGTTATTTTCTGTGGAGTTGTTTGTATTGTTTATAGCCATGTTCATATTTTGGCCTTGTGTTTCGCATTTGGAGTTTCTCGTCAGTACCTTGCTTGAGTCGTGTCATAGAACGAGTACGTGTAAGTGAACTGCTAAATCCTTGACATTGTTTCCTTGGCACCAGAGAGTCCACACTCGGGACGAGGGTGTTTTCCTTGATCTGTTTACATCCGTGAGTCCACGCTCGGGACTAGGATATCGATTATTTGTACCAGAGAGTCCACACACGGGATGAGGGTATAGACTTGACTTGCACCAGAGAGTCCACGCTCGGGACGAGGGTGTTTACTTCAGAGAGTCCACACACGGGACGAGGATGTAGTATTTGCACCAGAGAGTCCACACTCGGGACGAGGGTGCCTTGCCGTAAACTAACCAGAGAGTCCACACTCGAGATGAGGGTTAGTACTAACCAGAGAGTCCACACTCGGGACGAGGGTTAGTGTTTAGTTCAAACCAGTGAGTCCACACTCGGGACAAGGGTTTGGTTTTCTTCCATTGATCATCATGTTTCGTTCATCCGGCAGTTCATTTATGCGTAGTTGTTCTAGTGTTCGTGTTCGTATTCGTATTCGTGTTCGGGTTCATAGTCATTTGTCTTGCTCTTGTTCTTCTTGTTTATTTTCTTGCGCATGATAAAACTGATAGATAGGCATGTATATTATGTATCTTGCTATGTCCTCTGAGGACCTGATGATCTCCTCAGGTTAGCGATTGCATGGAGTTAGCTAGTAGTTCTGGATGGCGGAGGATTTACGATTTATGTGGGTATTACGGAGGCAATGATATGCTTGTGGGATTCAGGTATCGCTATTGTGTTTATTATCCGCTCGTGCTTTTCATTCCTTATCATGAGATATCCTGTTTCTCGTTTCAGTTGTAGACTCTTGTTATTTTCTATAGAGTCTTATCGGACATTTATGCTAGTGGGCTGCAGACCACGACCCGTAATGTTCATTCTTGTTTATTATCTTATTGTGGATTGAGATATAGATTTGTTTGCCATGATTTGGCAGTTTACCATGACCTTGACAGCTTATACGTATTCGAGTCGGGCTGGAGTCCGCTCGATGCGTAGCTTGGCTTGGACACGTGCTCGCGTCCGAAAAGCGGGTGCGGGTCGTGACACTAACCGTGGCGTCATTCGTTTCGGCGTACGGAAAAAACTTAGTCCTAGGTATATAGGACCGTTCGACATTCTCGAGCGAGTAGGCGATGTGTCCTATCGTCTCGCTCTTCCACCGTCGTTGCGTGAGGTAAATAACGTATTCCATGTATCCCAATTGCGACGGTATATCCCGGATCTGAGCCATATCCTTGATCATTCGGAATTGGTTGTTGGTACTAACCTTTCGTATGAGAAAAGGCCCATATCCATATTGGACCAAAGAGAGAAGACACTCAAGAACAAGACTATTAAGCTAGTCCGCGTTGCTTGGGGTCATCACTCTTTGGGTGAGTCAACGTGGGAGCGTAAGGATGATATCTGATCGCGATATCCATACCTGTTTGACTCATGAGGTATAATATCTTTCTTATGCCTTATGCTTTAATTCCTCACTTGCATGAATGACTGAATAATTGATTGCTCAGTCAGATATTGCTTGTGATTAGTATAGCTTATCCCGACATCTCTAGCCTCTTGATTAAATTCCGAGGACGGAATTCTTTTAAGGTGGGTAGAGTTGTCACTCCCGTTTCGCATTATACGTATTTCTCAGGATACGTATACGAATTTCTGACAATTGTCAGGTGGCCCGTATTTTGTCTTATCTTGCTTTAGCTTAGCATTGGTTTAAATCTTGACTTGATTTGTTCAACTTGGTTCAATATGACTTGACTTGGCTTGGTTTGGTTTATTTTGGGTTAAAATGAGAGGGGTTGCTATATAAGTCAACTTCTTCTCTCTCCTCCATTATTTTTATTTACTTCTTCATCTTCTTCATTTACTCCTCCCACCTATCAAGCCTAGGCAAGTGCAACTTGCATCATGATGTATCTCAAGTTTTATTATTCCATTCTCTTTCTTACTTGATTCTAAGTCTCTTTAGAACTTGGCATTTTTGGATTTGATGGATGGATTCTTGTAGATCTAAATTTGTAACTTTTTGGTTTTCTTGGTTTTGATCTCTAAAACTTGGTTATTTTCAAAAACTAATGGTTCTATGTTGTAGAGAATTCAATTTCATGCAGTTTTGGCTTATGTTTCGCTTGATTTCGACTTCGGATGAGGAAGTTATGGCCATGGCAAGTTTTTGGAACTTTTATGGCTGAACTTGCTGATTGGGGACGATGACCCCCATACGCTCGGGAGGCCATGCGCTGTGAAGTCCCGGCAACGCATCCCTTAACTCCGAGCGTGTCATGCGCGTAGGTTCCTTACGCGCATGTACTGAAGACGCAACGTGACTTTCCTACACGCCGTTGTGCAGGAATTCCCATGTGCCGTTGTGCAGGAATTCCCATGCGCCGTTGTGCAGGAATTCCTACGCGCCGTTGTGCAGGAATTCCCACACGCCATTGTGCAAGAATTCCCATACACCGATGTACAGGAATTTCCACGCACCGATGTGCAAGAATTCTCATGCGCCGATGTGCAGGAATTCCCACGCGCCGATGTGCAGGAATTCCCATACGCCGATGTGCAGGAATCCCATGCGCCGGAATTGCTATATTTCACTATTTTTGCCTATTTAAGTTGTTTTGCAGCTAGAATCTTAAAAAACTCAAAACATAAAAGTTGTAGATCTTTTCTTTGGCTTCAAGAATATGTTACTAGTTATTTTATGCAAGTTTTTCTCATTCATGATAATGTAAGAATAGAACACGATAGTGGCCCGCTGTGGCACACTCTTGACAAGTAAACTGACATGATATATCTCGACATGCTGTTATGACAGCTAGCCTGACATGATAAGTATGAAAGATCTGGACACCGTGGACGAATGTGATTGTACAAATAAACTGGTACTGTCTTGCATCATTCTAGGATGAGGATCCCTGAGTACCATGGTCAGGGGTACCTACTGAAATTGACCAAGGCTAATTAACTAGAATGATTCAGTAGTCATGAAGAAATTTTCCCAGCTACATGCAATCCCGTTATCTGGGCGCACTAAGTGGACTTGTAGCCTACCAACGAGTAGGGCACATTTCCAGCACACCGTCAAGTGTTGCACCCTTCTTAAATGGACATTCGACCTGGATAACCTGGATGGTCTGCAGGGCTTGTGGCTGTTAGGATAATCTCGTTGCGTCTTGCTAGTAACTAGGCCTGTGATAACCCTAGTTAGTTAAAGTATCAAGCCGTACTCCTTGCTTGGCCGTAATTGATTGAATAAAGTCTAGCCCAGCTTCGACTTGTCCTGATCCTGTACAAGATTGTGACAGGACATGGCTTATTATGCTTGCCTTAACAATAACGATCGGGGGACCAGTTCTGTTCAGGCGAAGGGTTACAACTCCAGTCCTTGTTTGGTTTAAGGGTTGTAACCTGGCTCCCGGAGCAGTTCTGTGTCTTCTCTTCGTTTATTGTCTTATTGTACCCCATGTCATGCTCGTCATATTTACCTTACTTCAATAGCATGATTATCTATACTGGCCTTAACAATAAAGATCAGGGGACCAGTTCTGTTCAGGCGAAGGGTTACAACCCCGGGCCTTGTTTGGTTTAAGGGTTGTAACCTGGTTTCCGGAGTAGTTCTGTGTCTTCTCTTCGTTTATTATCTTATTACCCTATCAACATTATTTGAGACGGGATCCTATTCAGGTGAAGGACTGTAACCCCGGTCCTTGTTTGGTTTAAGGGTTGGAATCTGGCTACTTGAATGGTTTCCTCGTACTCAATTTCTTATTGTTGTTCCTGTTATTACCAGTTCTTATTTACTATCTTTAATATTCATTATGATATGCTAGTTTTAGTTCCTAAATGAAGCCTCCTTTGTGGCACTTGCTTTTTCTGGGGTCTGACCTAGCTGGTTTTGTGTGGCCAGATATCGGAGCAGCTCTAGAGGATCCACCTGCCTTCCAGCCAGATGGTGACCACCAGGCGTAACCCTGGCAACGAGTGGATTTCTTTTTGTCCTCCCACTTTATTGTAAATTTATTTTTTTGAGGCGTTTAGCCGACGAGCACGTATTGGCTCGATTGCACCTTTACTTACTGTCTGCCTACGGGCTGTAACATGATTGGCAAATCCTAGGGTTGATCATGTATTGACTAAAACTCTTGCTAGTCCTGACATTTTATTCGACTAGCTTCATGATCATCCAATATGTAATGTATGGGACGCCTTACTATTATATATTTGATGTTCTAATATATTGTTATTGTTACTACTTGCTTGTGATTAAGACAATAGGCTTGTTTATGACCGTAGGAGACTGATGGCTTGTAGTTAAACCCTCATGTATCTAGACAGCCGTGACCGTATAGCGAGGTGGGTTGCACTTCAATATACGTAGCTGGCTATGTACGCCCCCGCTCTCCAGTATTCTGGTTCTGGGACGTGACAGTTGTCGCATGGGGAGTGGGCGCCAAGTGATTTGGGGCATGGGGAGTGGGCGCCTAGTGATTTGGGGCGTGGGGAGTGGGCGCCAAGTGACTTGTCGCATGTCGCATGGGGTGTGGGCGCCAATTGACTTGGGGCGTGGGGAGTGGGCGCCAAGTGACTTGGCTCGTGGACGCCAAGCCACTTGCGCCTGGGGAGTAGGGGACCGGAAAGTTTGGGGTAATTTATAATTTTGAATGTAGTTTGTCCAAATTATCTATAATAAATTTCAAATATGTTTTTAAATATATTAGATAACAAATAGTTATTTCTTATCCAAGATTTATCAGATAATAGTTATTATCTATATTAGATAACAAATAATTAAAATTATCTATATGAATGGAATATCTATAATAACAAATTATCTTTTAGTTATATCATAAAAAAATTATCAAATAATAATTATTATCAATATTATATTTTTTATGATATAACTAAAAACTAATTTATTGTGGAGAAATATCAAGTAGTTTGTTTAAATATAATTTATAATTTTGAATGTAATTTGTCTAAATTATCCATAATAAATTTTAATTATGCTTTTAAAAAATTATATTTTGAATGATAATATTGTGGTATTATCTATTTGTTATTTTATTTTTTTAAATATTTGATTCCCCCACTCCCAACGTGATGTTCTCCCCTTCCGCAATTACCCCAAACTTCTCCCTTTTATTTATAGTTACACCAAACTTCTTTACCCTACATGAAAATTTTGTTTTTGAAAAGGAAAAGCTAACACTAAACGTTTTCCCCTTGTTTGGCCACCGTCTACCTTCGCTCCCTCATCACAGTCGCTCGTTGGTTGGGTTGCCAGCAATAGCTTGCACGTGATCGTGATTGTCGCATGATCATGTGATTGTAGAGACATACTTTATAGTAGTTTATTACTTTTATTTTAATACTAGTTATTTTCGTGCCTATGGTTATGATTTTGAAATTACTTTCCGTTTATATTATACAATATCATAAATAATATTTTTATTAGTTTTATGGCCCGGCCAGGTTGGATTTTGCGAACGAAAAACCAGCCCGACCGGAATAGGGATTTGTAGAGATATGTTCCGAGCTTTGACAGGACCTGGGTCGACCCAACCCGAGTTTGACCAAGTGAGTTCTTGATTTGTTTACGTGTCGTGCCACCCGGCCAATGCAACACCTTGACCAAAAGGCTAAAAGTTAATATATATATCGTTAGGAAATTATCCTCCCACTCAAATATGCAATTTTTTTTTTGTTTTGAGATGCGAATATAAAAAATGGGGTTACCATTAATAGAATAGAAAAATAAATATGTTGTTACCATTAATGGAACATAAAATTTTATATGGAGAAATATATTTGTGAGAAATTAGCTAAAAGCAGTTTTGGATAATTATGATCAATGGTTCACCCATATGGTCCATAAATTTTAAAATCTATTTTTTTAGAATCAAATCAAAATTTATATTAGAAACACATTTTATATATTGTAATTTAAATTTGACAAATAGATAATTTTGGTATCTAATTTAAATAATAATAGAAACAACATGCAAATAGATAATATTACATATGTTATCATCCAAAATATAATATCCAAGAAAATTTTGGGAGAAAATTGATAGATATTATTATTCATTTGAATTTATTTGGTATTATTTAAATATCTTTGAGTAAATTAATTTTTTTTTATTTAGTATTATCGATACGATAATTTTTGTGACATTACTAATAGATATTTTGTTATTATTCATACACAAATTCATTTGATTTAAAAATCAATAAGTAAATAATTTCATACATAAATTTTTTTAAATAGATATTATATAGATAACAAATAGATAATTTGGATGTTAACATAATAATTATTTGTTATCTATATACGATATATTAAAAAATTTGTATATATAAAATTATTTATTGGATTTTTTATATAATAAATTGTTAAGAAATAGATAATTTTGATGTTAACAAAATAACTATTTATATATAAAATTATTTATTGGATTTTTTAAATAAAAAATTATCTATATATGTAACAGATAGATAGTTGGATGATAAAAAATTGACAATTTTCAAGTTAAATAATATCTTTTCAAAAAATATGTATATAAAAGTATTTATTTGATTTTTTAAAATCAAATAAACTTTGTAAATATTGATAATAACAAATCATTCATTATTTATATAAAAAAATATAACACTATGGATAATACAAAATCAAAATTATTTATTTAGAATTTTAAATCGAAGAAATTTAAATAATACCAATTTTGTTTAAATAATTTGTGATATCTATTAGTTTCCGTTTTCTCTCAAAACTTTTTAGGTATTATACGTTGGATCTATAAGATTCGAATCCTATGTTATTTAAACCAAATTTATTTTGTATATGGATAATAATATACTAGTGTCAAGGCACACACGATGTGTGTGCAACGCGTACGCGTTTTATAATCGTTAAAACTATTTTATGTAGCACACATATCATAAAACTAAACTTATTTTAAAAAAATTAGTATTTTTCATATTATTTTATATGTTTGTTTGTTGAACGTTGCAATTTCTTCGATTTTCAAAAGGAAACAAATCTTCGTATTGTTTCAGAATTATTTTTTGTATTATGTAATCAAATAAATAAATTTTTGATTCTAGTGCGCCCCCTTATAATCCAAAATGGATACAGGATCAATTTGCCGAACATTCATGTTTCCTAGCTATATAGTTATCATATATGCAGTAAATGTTCTTTGACATTCAATGATTCATAAAGAAAAGTTCTATACTTGGCCAATATACTCCAAAACAAATAAAAAAAATATTTTTATTACTTTTATATTTATGTTTGGTTGAACGTTACATTTTCTTAGGTTTTGCAATAGGAGACAAAATCTTCGTATTGTTTATTTTGGAAATTAAGAATTAAAATTTTCATTCTACTCGAATCTATAATTTAAAATTTAATTTCAGTTCATCCTTATCTACGATTTAAAAGAGAACAAAACTAATAATCTATGTTAATTTAAATTGACATAATATCGTATTATCTTTATATCTTCATCTTAGAATTAAAAATAGAAAAATAAATATTAGGGTACAAATGGATGGGAATTTTTTTTTTTTTTCAATTTTGTTAGTTTTATATTTATGTTTGGTTGAACGTTGCATTTTTTCTTCATAATGTTTAGAAATTTTTATAGTTTCCAACAGAAGACAAATCTTTAATGTTTCGAAAATTTTATTTTGTTGTATTATCAAATTATGAATTAAAATCTTGATTCTTGTTTGATATATAAATTACAATCTTAATTGAGAAATTTTATTTTGTTGTATTGTGCAATCAAATTAAGAATTTTTTTATTCTTGTCGAATCTATAAATTAAAATCTTATCATATTCAAAATCAGTACGATAAAGCAATTAAATATATAATTTCAATTCATTCTTATCTACAATTTAAAAGAGAACAAAATTCATAATCTATTCTAATTTAAATTGATGTAATCTAAAATTATCGTTATATCTTCAACGTAGAATTGAAAATAGAATAATAAATATTATGTAAGAATTGATGAAAGGGAAAAAAAAAACTTATTTATAATATTTATAATTTTATTAGTTTTATATTACTGTCGTTATATCTTCATCGTAGAACTAAAAATAGAAGAAGAAAAAATGTAGGAATGGATGAAAGAAAAAAACACTTATTTATAATATTTTCAATTTTATTTGTTTTATATTCTACAATTCCTTCGGTTTCCAACATGATACAAAATTAATATCATTTGGGATTTTTTATTTGGTTGTATTGTGTAATCAAATTAAGAATTCAAATTAATAATTAACTTTGTAATTCTAGTCAAATCTATAATTTAAAATCATATTATTTTCAAAATTAGTACGGTAAATTAATTAAATCTATAATTTGAATTCAATTGTATCTACCATTTGAAAAAAAAATTATAATCTATTCTAATTTAAATTTATGTAATCCAATATTATCTTTATATCTTCATATTATAATTAAAAAATAAAAAAGAACATAGATATGAATAGATGAAAGAAGAAAAGAAGAAGCTTATTTCTAATATTTTTCAATTTTGTTATTTTTATATTTCTGTTGGGTTGAACCTGGACCGATTTGTATATTTTTGATTTAATTATTTTGAAAAAAAAATATTTTAGAATTCCGCATCTTGCGGAACCTCTGATTATCTTCACTTTTTTTTTTATATGCAAATATATTTCTCTCACAATACAAATCTGTAGATGAAGAGAAAAAAAAAAAAAAATCACAACCAGCCAACAAGAAGAAATGGCGAGTAGGAGAAGATCCTGTTGCCGTCGTCTCCCAATGGACATCATCCATGATGTCCTCTCACGTCTCCGAGTGAAGACCCTTTGCAAGTTCCTTTGCGTCTCCAAATCATGGTACGTTCTGATCTCCGATCCCATCTTTCAATCGTCGCACGACCGTCGCGCAAAAGAAAACCCTTTCGTCATGGTCGCAAATGACATTCCCCGTGACGCTTCTGGTCGACGAGGAGGCGGCGGCGGCGGTATCCTTCTCTCGTTGCTGGACTCCAAGGACAACCTAGTCGAAAAATCGATAATCACGACAGAAGCAAGCAACATCAGCGGCGCATTGCTTTCCAAGTTCATGATATGTCCGGACCTAGTGTTCTTGGACTACCGGAAAAATGTCTACGTGTGCAATCCCATCACTAAGGACCTCATCAAAATGCCGCCGACGAGAAGAAGAAAATCTTCCGGCAGTGAGGAACTAAACAGCAGAATACATGTCCTTGCCCATGTCCCTTCCACCAAGAAATACATGCTGTTAGCAATTGAACACAACGAATGTGAAGTCCTCGCCATTGGCGACGACTGCTGGAGGAGGGTTAGCGACCCTCCAATGCCAATAAATACAAGATCATTGGTATTTGGAGGAGTCCATGCGGCCGAAGCTATCTACATGGTGCCCAAAGTCGATGACAGTGAAGAGTCCTACATTAAGGGGATAGTCCGGTTCGATCCTGATCGAGAGGAGTGGTCCGTAGTTCCAACCCCATCAGATCACACTTTCCGTGGAGGACTGTTCTCCCACATACTAAGAGGAACGGGAGAACAACTATGGGTGGCGGAATCGACTTCTCTTGGGTCGAGGGAGTACGACCTATGGTCACTCAAGGACCGGGACGAGGGACTATGGACGAAAAAATGCACATTTGGGATGCCCTTTCCAGATCTTCGCTCTTCTCATTGCTTCCGTCCCGTTGCGATCGACAATAATGGCAGAGTTTTGATACTTATGCGTATTGGAATTTCTGGCAAGTGCAATCTACTGCTTTATAACTCTGATGAACGCAAAAACTTTCAAGTTATTCTTGAGGATGAACCTTATAATAAGGTGGGCGGAATCAGTTTTTATGTAGAAAGTTTTGAGTACCTAAAATGTTGGGCCTTTTGCCAAGGCTCGAGGTACCAAAGGAGAAATAACCTGTACCAAAGGAGAAAGAACCTGCGGACTCTCTAGATATTGAAATTTCTCTCTCTTCTGGCTCTCTATTATTATTTTCAATTATCATGTTCTACTTCAAATAGTTTCAATTATGTAGTTAAGGAAAAAAAATTTCTTTGAATAAATTATTCCGTGATCGTTTGTAGAGCTCAAATTTTCGCAAATATGATTCCAATTTCCTTATCACGTCTTCTGTCTAAAACTTTGATTTCTGTGATGCAAGAAAAGTTCGTTGTTTTATATACCAAGAAGATTTCAGATATGAAACACAGATTTCTCGGACATTGCATATCAACTTAGATGATAGTTGTAAGAGTATACAAATATGATAAACTTATAATTCATGCTAAAAAAAGAGAGAGTCTATTATGACATGAGTATTTTTAAAATTTCCAGTTTAAGAGCAATTTTTTAAATAGTTCACCTAAAAGTATGTCCATGAACACGACCAGTCTATTACTGTTGGCAAATAAAGGATGCACCAAATTCTCCCATGGTTTCTCTGATGACCAAACCAAGAAACAAGAAGCAGCATTAAGATTGTGGAAATCAAAAGATATATCTAACCATAAGTTTGTATTTAATTTGGGATGAAGATTTACTACCATGGCTTCTCTGAGCAATCTCTGCTTTCAAGAAGTCTACATATGCTTTTAAAGTCACATTACTCTCAAACTAAAAAGAAAAGAAAAAAAATGCAACAACAGTAAATGCTTTTATTTCTTTAGGTTAAACACAATCAACACAAAACAAGGCAAACAGATAAGCACAAGGGAATTAGAGACTGATGCTTCCATGAACCCTTTGGTTCCGGATCATGCAATGGTACCGAGAGTGTTGAGAGGTCATTGGTCATTCCAATTCCAATGGATTAAAAGCTCAGGTTGGGCATCGAGCTTGCTCTTGTCAGTTAAACTCTCAAATCTGATTTTATCGAGAGCCTATTAGACAACAAACAAAATATAAGAAGTAATGTCTTTTTCATTGAAGGCTTGAACTTTGGAATGTATTACCAACGATATTGGTCTACACGTAAGGGGTTGTCTGGTTGCATGGAAGTGTAATGAAGTATGAAAGTGACATTTTTATCATTAAAATGAAATGCGTATGCTTTCGACACTTCCATGCCCTGTTCTGGTCAAAACAAAATGATCGCCGCTGCTTTCGACAAACAAGCATAACAAAATTACGTCAATCGATAAGTACACTTGGAAAAGCTAAAAGAGATAGACATTGACCAAGGAGACACACTGAATTTGATGCAAGTGTTTGACGGGGACGAAAAGGCGAAAAAGTTCTTTCTTGAGTTCACAAATCTAGAGTTTCGACGATTATGGGTCTATCGTAAGCTTGGACGGGATCCTCTCCGTTTATAATTTTTTTAGCATTTCATTTTAGAACGATGGATGTGTTGGATATTTTTTTTTTATATGGTTAAGGAATGACTATAGCAAACTTGAACATTTGTGGTGAAAGGTCTTCTTCTTTTTATTGTCAGTTGAGTATTGTTTAATATATATGTTATGTTTGATTGACGTAATCTTTTTGTTGTTTGTTACATGATTGTGGAGATTTGGGGTGGATTGAGGGATTATTGTTGTATGGTCATTTTGAATGTCTCTTAGGTTTGTCCCAATTATATCTGTATCAATTGTATGATGTTGAATTATGAGAGGTCCGTTTTTGAACCGGTTTTAAGTAGCAAGTTTTAAATAATTTTAATCCATGCTTTTGAAATTTTTTAAAACAATAAAATTACTTATAAGTTCATATATAGACAAAAGTATTACAGAAGAGTAATCGGACCAATTTTGATTATCCAACCCGATTACTAGTTGATTGGGTTATTTGGATAATGAGTTTCAGGTGAATGTCTAAGAACCATATCTTGACACGGTCTTTTAGTCGGATAAGCCACATTGATTTTCTTTCTTATCAACAACCTCTAGGAAGAGGAAAGAGGAAAACTCCTAATAGTACTTTTTGTCTATTATATGGACTATTATAGAGTATTGACTAATTTTACCAGTGTGAAACAAAAGATGATATTTATTTCTCTTTAGTTTTGTCATCAATGTTATCCTCTTGGTATTTACTCATGCAAGTCATTGCTTTTGATTTTTGAATTATGTTTCTGATTAGTGTCTCTTAATTGGTATTGTTAAATAGCATTGTTTGACGTATACATTATAATACTAATAAAAACCACCTAACTATATAACTAAATTTGTAGTTAATTGTTAGTGCCACTTATTTAACTTAATATTAAGTAAGTATTAGTAATTAATATCTATAAAATATTTTTTAATTAATAACAATAATTATCATATAATAATGAAGTATTATTACTAATTATTGAACTTATTAAAATTAATATTTAATATTAACAAAGTAAATTTATTAAATAATTGTAATAGTTATTGAATAATACAACCTATTATATTATTAACTTACTTATTTTTATAATAATTAATTATCATAATTGTTGAAGAGCATTATAATCTAACTAATTATATTTAATTATTTAATTATTTATGTTATATTTGTAATTGAGAATAGTTTTTAAACATTAAAAAAAGTAGCTTATCGTTATTATAGTTAGTCTTTAATTATATATTAGTTTTTCTTAAAAATTAATCACATCAATTACCTAAAAAATATTTTACATTAATCACATGTGTTTTACTATGCAGGGGCGGCCCGGGGGAGGGGCAAACTGGGCGTGGGTCCGGGACACCAAAATCCATGGGGCCCCAAATAATTTTGAGAGTTAGTAATATATATTATATAGTATTAATATATAATAAAAGAGTTGGTGAAAGAAAAAAAATGGCAATTACTTTTACATTAGTGAAAGTTTGTCCCTTCCGATTCCAGAGAAAAAGAACTTCTTGTCTTCCAATTCCATAGGCGAATTGATGGCCAATGATAAGTGTTCCTGAAAATTGTTAATTTTAATTTTCGCTTCCTTATTTCTTCTACTTATAATTGAATTCCAAACTCATACTTTTCTTTCAATTTATCCTTCATGACCTCTTCTACTGTCCATAATTTTAAAATCTACTTAGGAATTTGAAGTTAAGAATTAAGACTTTATAATCGTTGAATTGACGTGAGTTGCAGCTAAGACAACTCACTGAAACGATGACGCAAGTTCCATTGAACATACTCCAGATAATGAACTTGAGGTCTAAAATTCGAATTTTAATGATGAACTTGATTGTTGGTGATGCTAATAGCGACAATAACTTAATTGTTGGTGATGCTAATAGCGACAATAACTTAATTGTTGGTGATGCTAATAGCGACAATAACTCCAGCTAAGACAACGTCACGTGAATAGATACGTCATGGCCCATTCCCCTTCCACCAAAGAACACAAGTTGTTAGCAATTGGCTTTAACCAACCCAACGAATATGAAGTCCTCACCATTGGCGATGACCGCTGGAGGACACTGAGAAACCCTTCGATGCCAATGTGAAAACCCGTAATTATTTTAGTGTTATTTTATTTATTATAAATTAGATTAAATTATTATTATTTCTGGAATTTTATTGTTGGTAAAACCCGTAAAATTTTATTGTATAATTTATTTGCTAAATTAATTATTATTAATGAAAATCATATTTTAGAAAAAATTAATATTCTGGAATTTCATTTTTGGGCCTGACCCGTCCAGACCTGTCCCGAACCCATCTCGAACCCAAGTTCTGTTTTCCGAAGTTAATTCGGAAGTCCTACATATATTTATTTATTTTAATTGTTATTTAAAGGAAAAGAAATCTTTTCTTATTAAATTCTTTATTACTTTTTAAACCTCCTCTTTCTTTCACTTTCCTTTCACCAGCAAAGGAAAGCAAGTTTTTCTTTTCCCTTCCAAACTGTCGGCTTCCCCTCTCCCCGCAAGCAACGGCCGCTGGTCGACCCCTCCCCTTCCGAAACTGGCCACCCCCTTCGGTTTCCCGTAACCCCCAGCCCTACCCTATTTAAGCCCCTTCACCACCTCCAACCTCATTCACCATCACCACCAACTTCCAAAACCCCAACCTTTTCCCGATCTCCCGAGCTCTCGCGACCCCGGCGGCCAACGTCGACCCCGGCCTCCGGCAACAGCTTCGCCCGGCCCCAATCCCTGGACCCGAGCACCCTGATGCGCGCCGCCCCGGCCTTCCCTGCCGGACCCGCGCCCGACGCCGGCGCCCGCGAGTTCCCGGCCCCCTCTGCCAGATCCGCTCCCCTGCCCTAACTCCGGTGCGGTTTCCCCTCCGGCCGGACCTTTCCGCGGCGGTGCCCTAGGCGCTGTCCCGCCGGCGCCGCTTCCCGCGACCCCTCTCGCCGGTTTTCCTTCCAACGGCTCTGTCGCAGCTCCTCTTCGAGCCGCAGCATCCCGAGCCCCGATCCGGTCGCCCTTCGAGCGCCATTCCCAGTCCAGCGCTTTTAAGTGCCCTGGCTTGCTGTCTCGATCTGATTTTTCGTGTCCGATCTGCTGTCCGTGGATTACCGTGGCCCGTCCCGCTGTCCAGCGCTGTTCCCGTGGCGTTTCGATTCCCGTGGCAACCTCTGTTTTGGTAGGAGTGCTCGTTTCTGTGCTGTACCGCGCAATTTGTTGCTATTCACATGTTTTGGGCTTTCCCGAGTCCGCGGGAATTGGTTTTTCTCTATAAATTGCATCTGAGAGCTCTAGCCGAGCACCTGCGGTATAATTCCTTTGACCCATTCCATTTTTCGTTATTGTCAATGATGATTCTTGGTCCCCGATCCCATTGTGGGATTCGGTTAGATGTTTCGAATTCGAAAATTCTGAAGTTCGTTGGATATTTCTGTGGATAGTTTCGTTTTGAGAATGATAGGTTCTGTGATTTTCTGGATAGCTTTGCTTCGGATTTAGGTTCTGTTGGATTGGTTTTGAGAGTTTAATCTTTATGTTGGTTTGTTTCTGTAAATTCTCGGGTTTCCGAGTAATTTCGGGTTTTTCGAATATTTTTCAGAAATATATTTTGTGAGTTATTAATCCTTATGGTGGAATTTAAATTATGGGTTTTCCCTGGTTTGGGATATATATATATATATATATATATATATATATATATATATATATATATATATATATATATATATATATATATATATATATTGGTATTATGGCGCATTTTCCCAGTTTTCGGTTATCCCGAAAATAGAGGGAATGCTGCCGAAATTTTTATAAAATTAAATTATGGATTTCAAATCGGTTTTTCAAAATATTTATAAAATAGATTTTCGAGCGACGACCATACCCGTCCATGTGCCCTTAGCGAAATGCAAAGGAAACCGGCATTGTTCCGGACTTTGAGACATTAGCTCAATTATGACGATTGGACCAAGTCTGAGACTCTTAATAATATTTATTTTAATTTATTTTATTAATTTTGTTTTAGTAATTAAAGTGCAGGATATTATTTAGAGCTGACTAACCTTTTCTCTTATTTCAATTTATGTAAAATGGTCTGTAAAGGGCATAAGCCCAGTTTTTTTTTTTTTTTTGTGGCTTTGTAATAAGTTAGTGTAGTTTTTATTATTTTTCTGATCTGTGGTTGGCGTAAATTCGTAAAATAGTAAAATAATTATTTTATAGAAAATTAATATTATTTTCTCACATTAAATAAATTAGGAAAGACTACAAGTTATTATTTAAACAAATTTCATGTTTTTCCTCATTTAAAGAAAAATATTATTTTTAAATATAATATAATGAAATACAAAGTTTTATTAAATAAATTGGAAAATACGATTTTTTCCAATACAATGTTAAATTGACTTTTCTTCTTAAGTTAGAAACTCACCTCGATAAGCGTTCTAAAATAGATTTGTAAATAACATAAAATTGACTAGGATCAAATACTAGAGATTGTATCTAGCACACCTAGATATGGATTAAATATTGGTGCTAAGTCAGGAATTCAGGACTGTACTAGCATCACCCCGGAGTCAACAATCGAATCCAGTCATAATCAAAGGCAAGTACATTTTTGTGGTAGATTATAATTATTTAATAATTGTTTTAATGCAAGTTTAAATCACGATGCAACATGGAACTCTCTTTGAGAGCACTGACTGTAACTACTTGTAACTATTGGGGACTGGGGGAATAGTGTAATGAGTATGACCATATCATTTACTGTAACAAATCTCACATCCTTTACTGTAACAAATCCCATATCCTTTACTATATCAAACCCAAGCCGGTCATATTTCATTGCCTATTCACATCACAGAACTGTAACTGTTTTAAAACTGTAACTGCTTAAATTGTTGATTTTCAAAACTGTTTAAAAGTGCATAATTCCATTATTAATTTCAATTGTTAAAATATCATGAATTGTACTTTCCTCCCTCCTGACTGGAGACAACATTTTTAGGTGATTTGAGTCATTGAAGACCTGATGCCTGTTCCTGCAGAACCTGGAACCCAAGAATAGTAGAGCTGGATAGTAAAATTTTTAGTAACCAATGTATCAAATGTAGTTGTTGTAATTAATAGTTGTATTTCAGAAATTTTGAGTTGATTAAAAGATTTTATATTCGTTAGAATTTTATCTGCATATGTTTCACTACTGAATACAGCTTACTGCCGCCGTCTCAACAACGGTGCAGGCTGGGCATGATCTGATTCGACCCAAGAAATTGGGACCGGGTCGTGACATATTTTTAGTGGTGGCCCATGCAGGTCAGATCTGTAAATTGGTTTAGTCAACTTAGTCTAGATCATCGCGCAGTTCTGTAACTTGACCTAGGGATAGTTGAGACTGTAGGAAAATAGACTTTAGAAACAACTAGAACACCTAGATGATATACACCATGTTACATTATAGGGCCAAAAAAAATATTTACTTAAATATCTATTTTTGCCTGCTTATAGATTCGTAGGATACCTTGTTTGTGTTTGTACCTAAACCTTATCTAGACTAGACTGATTGTACCTTTGAGTGTCCCATGACTTTCGAGATTTTCCTTCGATAATTTCCAAGTTCTAGTATACTTTAGGATTCATATTCTTTTTGGAATAAGATTGAATTTTTCAATCTTCTTCTTCTTTATCAAACCTAATTTTAACTTCTTCATTGGTTGATCAAAATCTTACTTCTCTACATTTATTTGGAATTTTGATTCGTTCATTATGAAGAGTTTCAATATCCTCTTAGCAACCCTATTAAACTCTTATCTACCCAATGTATATCTACAACCATTATATCCAATCTTATTTTCAATTGATTGACTTTCTCGAAATCAATTCTGAATTAAATTCTGGGACCATAAAGCCTCAAGGTCAATTATTACCAGAAGAATTAGTTCAGTTCATGATTCTCCTAAAGGAGTTATTTTCAATTTCAATATTGTTATCTCCTATGTTTTTTTCAAAAAAAAACCGAGAATATTTTCATATGTTGACTTCCTCCACTCATCTTAAAACCCTACTCTTTTATGCAATTTCTTGATCAAATCAAGGCCTAGAAAGCTTCTATAAATATGAAGCAGGAACGGTCAGAAAATTGATCACATTTTTGAATCCATTCTATTGTTAAATTTTCTTTAGTCAAGGAGATTTTTAGCTGTCCCAAAGCTATTTAATTTCTTGGCGTTACTAGAGAATTTCAATTTGATTTCTTTGAATCAATGAAACTTACCTTCTCTCAAATTTCCAACTTTCCTTAGTTATGGAATTATTCTTCTCAAAATAATTTTTCTTTATTCCCTGAGTAATTTGTCAGGAATATTTTTATTGGTTTTTTCTTACTTAATCCGAATCTGTGATGCTTCTATCTAGTGTTTGATTCAATTATTCAAATCAAGGTTGATCGTTTCATCTTTGGAAAAGAAAATCGGAGAACAGATACTCCTTTTGATTTTAGCTCCAGTCTCTTGAATCTCAAACACATATTTTGATAAATCCCTTAATCTCAGAAGAACAGTCATCTATATTTTCTATCATGTTTAGAACTTTAAACTCGTTTGAATTTTTTTAAAATTTCTCTGAAATTCACATGGACAAAGCTGAGGAAATATTTAGCAACCTAACATGACACCACACATTTACGTGATAGTCATTTATCTGAATTATGGAAAACTGCAAGTTTACTACAGCTAGTTGTGCACCGGCGAGGCATAAACTCTAAGTTAAAATAATGACAGATAATCGTTAGGTTTCCAAATATTATTTAGACTTTGTTCTATGTTTGCTTAGCCATGAAATGGATAAAGTTGGAAGATTACTCAGTAAACTAAATCATTCAAGTTATGGAGTCAAAAATTCATTGCAGTAAGGTGCACACTGGCGCGGCATGAATTTGAAACAAAGTGACTTGAAAATAGTGGTTTTCGAATATTAATAAGACTATATTCATATCATGGTTATCTCCAATCATTCTGAGGATTTGTATTCTAGCATTTGCTCCCACTTCCAGAAGAATGGTTGTGGAAGAAAATGGTATCAGTTATAGCTTGGTTTGTTTGTTTCTAGTGTAGTTTTTATTTTCCAGTCTTCTTTTTAGATATTTAGATATAGTAACCAATTCTAGTTCTCAATTCGAGAAATCAATGAAGAATAGCTGTTCTTCCCCAATTAAAACCCTAAATTCTTCTTGTTAAGAAGTGTTGAGATTGATTGATGAATTTCATTGATAATTTCATATGCTTTATATAGCCTTTACATGATAGAATATCCAATGGAATATCCTGTGGCATATTCTGGCATCCCAAATATGTTCTCAGGATATTCATATATTAAATATAACATATTCTCATTCTAAATATATCAACACTCCCCCTCAAGATGGGCGAAAGATATTCACTAAGCCCATCTTGTCACATCCTCTCATTATGCTGATAGAGTTAAGCCCCTTGGTCAATCTGTCTGCTACCTGATATTTGGTTGAAACATAGTCCAGCTCTAGTAGTCCACCATCCAACTTTTCTTTGATGAAGAATCGGTCAATCTCGATATGCTTGGTCTTGTCATGCTGTACTTGATTGTTGGTAATACTAATAGCTGACTGGTTGTCACACCATAGCTTCATCTTGGCTCTCTGGTCCAACTTCAGCTCCATCAGCATATTCTTCAACCACAATAGCTCTGTGACTCCAAAGGCCATAGCTCTATACTCTGCTTCAGCTGTTGATCTGACAACCACTGACTGCTTCTTACTCCTCCAAGAGACCAAGTTGCCTCCTACAAATATGTAGTATCCCGATGTAGATCTCCTGTCGTCAGCACAGCTAGCCCAATCAGAATCACAATAGCCCTCGATGCTCACATGATTTTTTCTTCTAAAAATCAGTCCCTTTTCGAGGGCTCCCTTCAAGTACCTCAGAATCTGGTACACTGCGTCCATATGACCCTTCCAGGGATCATGCATATAGCGGCTCACTACACTAACCGTAAAGCTGATATCAGGTCGAGTGTGGCTCAAGTAGATCAACTTGTACACCAATCTCTGATATCTATCCCGGTCAACTGGTTCTCCAGCTTCAGCATCCAGTTTGAACTTCTGGTCTATCGGTGTCGTAGCTGGTTTGCATTCCATCATTCCTGTTTTCGTAAGCAGGTCCAGTGTGTACTTCCTCTGAGAAAGAACAATTCCCTCTGTATCTCGAGCAATCTCAATCCCGAGGAAGTATCGAAGAGGGCAAAGATCCTTCACCTCGAACTCCTTGCCAAGCTTCCCTTTGAGTTGGACGATCTCTTGCTCATCATCGCCTGTAATAATCATATCATCTACATACACCACAAGCACGGTGATGTGGCCTCCACTTCGTCTGAAGAAGACAGTATGATCAATATTGATCTGCTGATATCCCATCCATATCATTGCTCTCATGAACCTGTCAAACCATACTCGAGGAGGCTGCTTCAGTCCATTGAGGGACTTCTTCAGTCTGCAGACCTTGTCTTCTGTCTGATTGGTGCTGAATCCTGGTGGTATCTCCATGTACACCTCCTCCACTAGATCCCCATAAATAAATGTATTTTTCACATCCAGTTGGTGTAGCTTCCATCCTCTATTGGCTGCCAGAGAGATCAAGGTCCTGACAGTGCTCATCTTTGCCACTGGTGCAAAGGTCTCGTCATAGTCAATGTCGTATGTCTGATTGTATCCTTTTGCCGCCAGTCGAGCTTTATAACGCTCAACCTATCCATCTGGGTTCTGCTTCACCGTGAAAACCTATTTGCATCCGACTGCTCTCTTCCCTTCTGTCTCGCCCCGATTCCGTAGAATCGATAGTCGTCCCCCGGGCGTAATGCCGTACAAGCCTAAGTTGCGCTCACACAAGACATAGTCATAAGGTTATCTGAAACACAACAACAAGAGAATGTGCAGAGTAAATTGAACACACATTATAGAGAAGAAAACTTAAGCTTTATTGATAATGAACATCATTTTACAGACTCGATACAAGGACGCAGCGCGGGCATTTTACAAACTGACTCCATTACAAAATGAACGTCGACGAGATAGCCATTCCATACATTTCATCCCTTTATTACAACCAGTATTACAAAATCATCTGGGATGACGGAAAGTCGCTCCATCTGTCTTCTGGCCTTCGACAGTGGAGTCTTCAAAAGAGATTGGATCCAAGCTTCGACCGCACAGACGAAGCTTCAAAACACACGAGCATAGCCTCCCTTCATGCGGCATGCTCCTCCTGATTTATCGCACCTGTAGAGAGAGCGAGGATCAGTACAATCAACATGTACTGGCGAGTAACTAATTAATTTCTAGGCTCTCATTTGGTTCAAGAATTTAGATAAAAATTTACACAACTTGCTTTTTATGATCTTTCTAACCATCCTAGGTATTTTCATACGAAGCATTATGACGAAGCATAACCCAAGTAAGTTACACCAGAATTTCCTTCGGCAGAGTGTGCCGTGCAACATAAAACTTACCATCACCTTACCTGTTAGTTGAATAACAATTTATATCAAGTATTTGATGTGGAGGTCACTGGCATTAACTAGCCATCTTGGACATAGCCTGGTAATACGGGACCCTTGCAACGGAAGTAGCGAGCTCCGATGCAAGTCCCCGTCTTACCGATTGCCTATTATCCAGCTCGGCTATAACCTGTTTCTTCCTAGGCCGAGTCGATCTCGTGGCCCTGGGTTGCCGCTCGAAGAAACCATCACCCTTATTGACAAGTTGTCCATGACCTTGATAGGTTAACAAGGTATATTTGGGGTACCGTTGGGGCTTGTTATGTAATCGATTCATTTACTTGATTGTTTTACAGGCCTAAAATAATTCTATCTCTTTTCTACACAACTCATCTTTTCTCTTCTCAAACATAGGACTTGTGTTTTTCAAGCGAATCATTCAATTTCATTACCATTACCCAAGTTTTCATTTTTGAAATAGAGGGTCGAGATGAAGGAGGTCAGCCACTCACCTTGAGTATTTGCTTGAGGCGAGAGACTGGTTAGCCGTGCTAGACGTCGCCTACGCGATTACCTAAAATCGCACAAGCAACCGATTAGAATACTGTATTAGGCAAAAAATTCGATAGGAAATGCGAGTTCGAAATGTAAGCCATAAAAACCATCGAAAATATTCACGAAAATGCATTCAGAAAACCAAATCCAAAATCAACGCCAGCGGCGTAAAAAATAGAGCAACGAGAGGTCTCTCCCGACTTACACGCAGAGTCAATCCTCGAGGCACTACCCGCTGAATATGGGACTTGGTTCCAAAGAAGCCATTCCATAACGTGGAATGGATCTTAATTCAACCGTTCCCGTTCGATCGATTCGATCGATCCTGACCTATCGGTCCCGACCGAGTCGATAGCGACAGTGTTCCTTTCTCACGCGCTCTATGGACGGAGAATGGGGCACGATGTAGAGACGGGGCACTACACCATAACCAACAAAGAAAAAGTTTCGTCTTCGAAACTTAAGAACAGAACCTACCTCTATGAAAATAATGAAGAAAACTTTTCTTTCATCTGTGACTCGAGTTCCCATGTCGACTCTTTCGCCGCATGGTTCCTCCAGAGTACACGAACAAGAGGGATCACTCGACTTCGCAGCAGCTTATCCTTGCGTTCTAAGATTTGAACTAGCTCTTCAACGTAGGATAAGTCAGACTTTAGCTCCAGATGGCCAAAATCTACCACGTGGCTAGGGTTGTGCACATACTTTCGCAACTGAGAGACGTAGAAGATATTATGCACACCTTCGAGCGCCGTCGGTAGGACAATTTTATAGTCCACTGGGGCGACCTGCTCGAGTATTTCGAACGGCCCAACGAATCTCGAAATCAGCTCTTCGATTTTATAGTCTACATGGGCGACACCTTCAGGAACACGTGATCGCCGACCTGGAACTCAAGCAGTCTTCGATGGGTGTCGGCGTAGCTCTTTTGCCGACTCTGTGCAATCTTTAATCTTTTCTGAATTAGCTTGACCTTTTCTATAGTCTGTTCCACCAGCTCCGGGCCGAGTATCTGTCGTTCCCCGACTTCATTCCAGCAAATGGGCGATCTGCACTTTCGGTCGTACAAAGCTTCATACGGCACCATTTGGATGCTGGATTGGTAGCTATTGTTATATGCAAATTCCGCCAGCGGTAGATGGACGTTCCAGCTTGATTTGAAGTCAATTGTGCAGAGTCGTAGCATGTCTTCGAGAATCTGATTAACGTGCTCCGTTTGGCCGTCGGTCTGAGGATGGTAAACTGAGATGAACTGTAATTTGGTACCCAGCACCGACTGAAGGCTACTCCAGAATCACGACATGAACCGTGAATCCCGATCAAAGACGATGGATACTGGAACTCCGTACAGCCGTATTATCTCGTTAAGATAAATATACGCCAGGCGATCAATGCTCCAAGTAACTTTGATGGCGATAAAATGTGCTGACTTGGTTAATCGATCGACGATGACTCAAATGGCGTCGTTCCCCCGTGGTGTCTTCGGCAGGCCAACAATAAAATCTATAGTGATGTGATCCTATTTCCACTCTGGAATAGCAAGATTCTGCATCTTCCCGCCCGGTCGCTGATGCTCCGCTTTCACTTACTGACGGCCATACATTACGACACGAAAAGCGCCACATCTCTCTTCATCCCGTGCCACCAGAAGGTCGTACGGAGGTCCTTATACATCTTGGTACTGCCTGGATGTAAGGTATATTTCGCATAACGTGCCTCCGATATTATCTTCTTTCGTAGTTCTGAATCATCCGGAACACATAGTCGGCCATTCAATCTCAGCACGTCGGTCTTGTCTTCCGCAAAGTCGGTCGCACTACCTATCGATATTCGCTCGCATATTTTCTTCAAGTACGGATCATCCTTCTGAGCGGCCATGATCTTTTCCAGCAAACTCGGCTCTAACTGCAGCTGCGCCAACCGTACATCCCTGAATCAAACCCGAAGATCAATGCCCATTTCTTCTAGATCTTGTAGTAGTCTACGGTTGATGGATAGCGAAGCAAGATATTTTTGACTCAGAGCGTCCGCCACCATATTTTCCTTTCCCGGAGTGTAGTCGATCGTCAAGTCATAGTCTTTGATTAGTTCGAGCCAGCGCCTCTGTCACAAGTTCAATTCCTTCTGGGTGAAGAGATACTTGAGGCTCTTATGGTCGGTATAGATCGCGACGCCATGCCATATAGATAGTGACACCACAATTTCAACGCGAACACAATCGCCGCTAACTCCAAGTCGTGCGTAGGATAGTTCTTCTCGTGCGGCTTTAACTGTCTGGAGGCGAAGGATATCACCTTGTTTCGCTGCATGAGCACACATCCCAAGCCCTGGCCTGAAGCATCGCTGAATATCTGAAAACCCTCTGGCCCATCTGGAAGTGCGAGTATAGGCGCCTGTAACCCCCTGTTTCTCAAATTTTTTTAAATTTATTTTATTGTGTTTGGAAGTAATTTATTTTTGAAACTTTGTAAAAGATATTTACTATTTTTTTTTCTGCATTTCAAAATGTGGTTTATAATTAACGGTTTGAAAGTACTATTTAGTTTTAATAAATATTTGTTCTTGAAATTTTATTATTGAAATTATAATGTTATTTATTATTATGTTTGGATTTTCAAAAAAAATATCTGTTTCGAAAATAGTTTGAAAATCATGATTATTTTTGGAGCAATAAAAAGATTTAGTAACTTATTTTGAATAAGATTTAGATTTATAAAATATATTTTACCTTATTTGATAACATCAAACATTATTTAAAATACTTATGGTGATTAATTGTGGCATTAAGAATTATCTAATCTAGATTTGAAATATTATTTGATTTAACGATTTATCTATTATATGATTTAAATTGTTTTGATAAACATTAAATTTATCTTAAAGTTATTATGTTTAACTTGATTTGGATTTAGATTTGGATTTGAATTCATTTGATTTGGATTTAAATAATTTATTTGATTTAAATTTATGGAGAGACTTGTCCGTTAGAAATTCTAATCCTATTTGAAGCATATCTAGTATTAGATAGGTTATTTCTTATTTGAACTAATCATATTTCTATCCAAATTAGTTGGTAATCCTAATCATATCTTTATTGATTGAGTTCTAATCATATCCTAATTCACTAATTGCTTTCCATTATCTATATATATTGAACCTATAAAATAAAATCATCTTTCATACATTCTTTTCCAAAATTTCTCTCTTTTTTCGTCATAATTATTCCAAATTCGTCATAAATTCAGCCTTTCTTTTCAAATGTTTTACCAACTTCGAAGGGCCATAACTTCAAACTCCGGATTCCGTTTGACCTCCAGTTTTTTTCGTTACAACCGTCTCAAGGTATATTTTCTGAATTTAAAATTTATTTTTAAATAATTTTAACCTAATTTTCTGGAAAATTCGTGGAGTGTCAGTTGTCCGAAATTTGACACGTTTCGATGTTTTCGGGATTTCGGGAGAACCATGAATCGGAATCACGATCCGTTTGAATTTCGGAACGCTGATGAAAAAGTACACATCATATATTTTTCTCAATAATTTTCTAAAATATTTTATTTATTTTTTTATTTTAGAGGCCCGTCTTATCAATTAAAATCATCTTGCGTAGTTTGACTTCTGAGACTATTTTCGTGCCGACATGATCATATCACGCCAGTCAACTTCAAATCAAACCAAGGCAAGTACTTGTTGACGCTTTCATGTGCATTTACTTTATATTATTATATTTCACTTATACATGCTATTTTTCGTGTCTTGACCGTCTACACACACGAGATTTGAGTGATTGACTAATGTTTCTCATTGTTATTGTGATCGTTATCATGACCGTATTTTCATGAATGTGAGGTATGGACATTGGGGGGGTACAATTATTAGGCACGTGGACAAAGCCCAGATTGTATTGTTGGCAACTCTTCCGTTTACGGGGGCGGGCCTTATAACCTCATCGTTCGCCCAAGCCGTCCATGTGTAGGAACGTTGTACTTCTCACGACACGTGCACTACGAGTGTTTATATGAGTCTCTTTACTTTTCATGCTTGTTACTTTCCTTATCAGTTTCTTCCATCCCATGATTTCTTGTTCATATTGTTCGTGTTTCCATTGATCATTGTTTCACATGTTTAGTGTTATATTGCTTTATATTGTACTTGTATGATCATGTTGGTTTAGACTTGTACCTGTTCCAATCCTGACTAGATAACCATTTTTCAGTTGACATATTCTTGATGATTATTCTCGATGACTTGCTCTCTTGCTTTGGGATCCTTCGGGTGGAGTTAGAGCTATCTTGGAGGCCAACCATAGATTCTAGCTAGAATAGTCACATGTAGCGGGTTTGTATCTGTATACAAATTTGAATGTATTATTGGAATTGTAATTTAAATAATTGTTGTGAATGAGCAAATAGATAATATGATTGTTTTGTATTTAAGACTTGTATTGGAGTATAGACAGCGTACTACCGCCGATGCTGCGGCGTAGGCTGGACTTGGCCACGTACTCGTATCCCGAAAAACGGGAGCGGGTCGTGACAAGTTTTTATGGTGGCCCATGCAGGTCCATTTTCGCAAAATTATGCGAACTTGTGGTAGTACCTATATTAGTTGTTCTACTGCAAGCCTGCGATTAGGATGCTCATTCACAATTTGGTTGATTTAATTTTTTAAAAATGACTAGGCCTAGGACTAGGTAAACCGTGGGTAACCCATAGAATTATTTTGAATTGATTGTATGGGTAGTTAAGGTTGTTACATAGGCTACATGATTAAGGTGGTGATATTCGTTGAATTTTGAGATGCCCTATTTGATGAAGTTGAAATTGTGATTTGATAAATGACTCTAATCAAAGATGGATAGAATTCTCGATTAATAAATTGAATATTTTGGTTACTATTGAAGATAAAATTTTTAGCTTTTGGTATTCTAAGCTTAAATTTCTATATGATCGAAGAATTATTGATAAGGTCGAATATTTAATTTTTAAAGGAAATAATTTTGATTTGATCAATAAAATTGAGGTATGATTTGAAAATTTATGGAATTTAAATTTTTGAGGAGATTATGAAAATGTTGAATTTTGAATTTAAAGTAAAATTGAGGAATTTAATGTTTTGTGAAGTTAGATTTTGAAGATATTTACCAAGTTGGATTAAGGGTTGTGAATTTGAAAAGATAATATTCATGATTGCTACATCATGGTATTAAATTGAGTTAGTGATTAAAAAAAATGATTGAATTTGAGGAATTTTTTTAAATATTCTTGAGAATACGAATTTATAAGATTGATGAGTGATAACTTAGATGTCATGTAGGTAATACTCCTCCGAACTATATCCATTGACTACATTCTTCCATCCTTCTTGATCAATCTTCTTATTAAGGAAGAAAAATATTATTTTTATCTCATTGATCATTATTCCTTTTTGAATTTTTCTATCTTTTTACCTGACCAACCAAGCCTATTTTTTCTGTCATCCTTAAATTTCGAGGACGAAATTTTTCTAAGGTGGGTAGATTTGTAACCCCTGTTTCTCAATTTTTTTTAAATTTATTTTATTGTGTTTGAAAGTAATTTATTTTTGAAAGTTTGTAAAAGATATTTACTTTTTTTTCTGCATTTCAAAATCTGGTTTATAATTAATGGTTTGAAAGTACTATTTAGTTTTAATAAATATTTGTTCTTGAAATTTTATTATTGAAATTATAAAGTTATTTATTATTATGTTTGGATTTTCAAAAAAAAAATATCGGTTTCGAAAATGGTTTGAAAATCATGATTATTTTTGGAGCAATAAAAAGATTTAGTAACTTATTTTGAATAAGATTTAGATTTATAAAATATATTTTACCTTATTTGATAACATCAAACATTATTTAAAATACTTATGGTGATTAATTGTGGCATTAAGAATTATCTAATCTAGATTTGAAATATTATTTGATTTAATGATTTATCTATCATATGATTTAAATTGTTTTGATAAACATTAAATTTATCTTAAAGTTATTATGTTGAATTTGATTTGGATTTGAATTAATATGATTTGGATTTAAATAATTTATTTGATTTAAATTTATGGAGAGACTTGTCCATTAGAAATTCTAATCCTATTTTAATCATATCTAGTATTAGATAGGTTATTTCTTATTTGAACTAATCATATTTCTATCCAAATTAGTTGGTAATCCTAATCATATCTTTATTGATTGAGTTCTAATCATATCCTAATTCACTAATTGCTTTCCATTATCTATATATATTGAACCTATAAAATAAAATCATCTTTCATACCTTCTTTTCCAAAATTTCTCTCTTTTTTCGTCATAATTATCCCAAATTCGTCATAAATTCAGCCTTTCTTTTCAAATGTTTTACCAACTTCGAAGGGCCATAACTTCAAACTTCGGACTCCGTTTGACCTCCAGTTTTTTTTGTTGCAACCGTCTCGAGGTATATTTTCTGAATTTAAAATTTATTTTCAAATAATTTTAACCTAATTTTTTGGAAAATTCGTGGAGTGTCAGTTGTCCGAAATTTGACACGTTTCGGTGTTTTCGAGATTCCGGGAGAACCATGAATCGGAATCACGATCCGTATGAATTTCGGAACGCTGATGAAAAAGTACACATTATATATTTTTCTTAATAATTTTCCAAAATATTTTATTTATTTTTTTATTTTAGAGGCCCGTCTAATCAATTAAAATCATCTTGCGTAGTTTGACTTCTGAGACTATTTTCGTGCCGACATGATCATATCACGCCAGTCAACTTCAAATCAAACCAAGGCAAGTACTTGTTGACGCTTTCATGTGCATTTACTTTATATTATTATATTTCACTTATACATGCTATTTTTCGTGTCTTGACTGTCTACACACACGAGATTTGAGTGATTGACTAATGTTTCTCATTTTTATTGTGATCGTTATCGTGACCGTGTTTTCATGAATGTGAGGTATGGACATTGGAGGGTACAATTATTAGGCACGTGGATAAAGCCCAGATTGTATTGTTGCCAACTCTCCCATTTACGAGGTTGGGCCTTATAACCTCATCGTTCGCCCAAACCGTCCATGTGTAGGAACGTTGTACTTCTCACGACACGTGCACTACGAGTGTTTATATGAGTCTCTTTACTTTTCGTGCTTGTTACTTTCCTTATCAGTTTCTTCCATCCCATGATTTCTTGTTCATATTGTTCGTGTTTCCATTGATCATTGTTTCACATGTTTAGTGTTATATTGCTTTATATTGTACTTGTATCATGTTGGTTTAGACTTGTACCTGTTCCAATCCTGACTGGATAACCATTTTTCAGTTGACATATTCTTGATGATTATTCTCGATGACTTGATCTCTTGCTTTGGGATCCTTCGGGTGGAGTTAGAGCTATCTTGGAGGCCAACCATAGATTCTAGCTAGAATAGTCACATGTAGCGGGTTTGTATCTGTATACAAATTTGAATGTATTATTGGAATTGTAATTTAAATAATTGTTGTGAATGAGCAAATAGATAATATGATTTTTTTTGTATTTAAGACTTGTATTGGAGTATAGACAGCGTACTACCGCCGATGCTGCGGCGTAGGCTGGACTTGGCCACGTACTCGTATCCCGAAAAGCGGGAGCGGATCGTGACATCGCCGAAATTAGTCGCTGTTTTAGCTCCTGGAAGGAAGCTTCACAGTCATCCGACCACTCATACACGACGCCCTTTTGAGTGAGGCGAGTCAATGGCAATGCAATCTTCGCGAAGTCTTTCACGAAGCGTCGATAGTATCCCGCCAAACCAAGAAAGCTTCGAATCTCACTAGCAGACGCAGGCCGTTTCCAATCAGCAACAGCTTCTACTTTCTTCGGATCGACTGCAATGCCTTATGACGAAATAATATGACCAAGAAAGGATCAGCTGCTTAGCCAAAATTCGTACTTACTCTGCTTTGCATACAACTCATTTTTTTGAAGTGTCTGGAGCACGGCCCGTAGATATTTTGCATGCTGCGCCCTGTCCTTCGAATAGACGAGATTATCGTCAATGAAGACTACCACAAATTTATCAAGAAAGGGTCGAAATACCCGATTCATTAGATCCATGAAGGTGGCAGGGGCGTTGGTCAGGCCGAATGGCATCACCAAGAACTCATAGTGGCCGTACCGAGTGCGAAAGGCTGACTTTTGTACGTCGTCTGACTTGATCTTGAGTTGATGATAGCCCGAGCGGAGATCAATCTTCGAAAATACTGAGGCGTCTTGAAGTTGATCGAATAAGTCGTCTATGCGGGGCAATGGGTACTTGTTCCGGATGGTGGCCTTGTTTAGCTCTCGGTAATCGACGTACAGACGCATGGACCCATCCTTTTTCTTCACGAACAACACGGGCGCTCCCCACGGTGAAACACTAGGCTGAATAAATCCTCTATCAAGTAACTCTTGTACCTGGACCTTGAGTTCATTCAGCTCGACGGGGGCCATTCTATACGGGGCCTTGGAAATCGGTCGAGTATCGGGGAATGTATCGATGCTGAACTCGATTTCTCGGTCGGAGGGCATGCCGGGTAGCTCATCTGGGAACACATCGGAGAATTCTACCACAACGTCGGTCTGACCCACATTTGCACCATCCTGTCGCATGTCTCGGACGGACGCCAAATAGCCTTCGCACCCAGAATACAGCATCCTCCGAGCGGAAATCGTCGAGATCAGCATGCAGGTCGACGACGCCTCACCACACGAAAAGCAGAATTCAGACACTCCTGATATACAGAAGGTGACCGTCTTTCCGGCGCAGTCTATGGTTGCGTTGTACGGCCCGAGTCAATCCATTCCCAGAATGATGTCAAAGTCCTTCATATCTAGAACTATCACGTCAAGATCGATCTTTTGACCGCCGATACTGATAATCCCGTCGGCGTAGGCTAAGTTTGTGAGTATTGGTGTGCCCGAAGGTGTGCTTAATTTAAGGTCGAGATCTAATGATATTACAGAAAATTTGTGCTCGGCGGCAAAGTCCGCCGATATAAAAGTATGCGAAGCGCCTGAATTAAATAGTACACGAGCAGGCACATTATTGAAATTTAGTATACCTGTCACGACCGTATCGATGCATGCACTTCATCTCGAGTCATGGCGTAGACGTGGTCCTGGGCATTGGGGCGACGATCTTGGCCATTTTACGGTGCAGGTTGATGGGATCGAGGCGCTGGGACTTGATTCCCTGGACGGTGCTGTTGGGGCACCATTAGACGGTGCTGTTGGGGCGCCACATGACGGTGCTGTATGGGCGCCGTTGGGTTCGGCCTTCTGGTTGGACACTCAGCACGAACGTGACCCCTCTTGCCACAGTTCCAGCATCCACCCTCTGGTATCTGACAGTCGTCGATAGTGTGACCGACATGGTGACATCGGTTGCAGTAAGGCCGTGGATCACGCCCTTGATATCCGCCTTGGTTCTCGTTGTTCGGACGCTTGGTCACATTATTTCCTCCCGCGTGGCTAGGGCGTTTGTGATTGTAGGTATGCACATCGCTGGCAGCACCTGGAGGGTATTGGCATTCAAGGCGGAGGGTGTGGTTGAGAGACTCCCCCATCGTTTTGTATTTTGGAACAGACACATGGGCGTAAATAGATGGTCATAGACCCACTTCGAACCGTCGAGCACGACTCGCCAGGGAGGACCGAAATTCTCCAGCAAATTTAGCTAACTTGTTGAACTCTGCTGCATACTGCCGTACCGTCATGTTCCCTTATCTTAGCTGCATAAATTCATTCTCCTTCTCTTGTCGTACAGCTTCGGGAAGGTACTCGATCTCGAACGCCTCTCGGAAGGTGGTCCAAGAAATTACCGCTGTCTCGTCGTCGCGTCTGATTGCTCGCTTTTTTATGGCCCACCAGTCGTGCGCGTTCAATCAGAGTAGAAGTTGAGCGCATGCGACTTTCTTGGACTCATCGACGCCCAGAAGCTCAAACCGGTCTTCCAATTCCTCCAGCCAATCGATCGCCAACGAAGGGTCTTCAGTACCGCAGAAGGAAGTACGGAAGATCTTTGTGAATTTTGACATACCGAAGTTGGAACTTCTCGGTGCTGAAGGCATAAGCTCGGGTACCTCCGGTTCGACTTCACTTTGTCCGGCCGCAGGCTCGGTTACGACATGGGTTATCGCGGAGTTGTTATTGTTGGCCACCACTGTCTGGACAATCTGCTGGAGAGTATCAAGATGCTTCTTCTGCAACTTGAATTGTGCATCGAATTGAGCCTCGAACTGAGTCTAGCGTGCCTCCGTCTCCCGTCGATGTTGCTTATTCAGGCGTTAACTCTCATGTTGATGTTGCTCATTTAGACGTTGATTCTCCTGAGCTTGTTGTTGTTGCGCTTCCAGCATGCGCAACATCCTTTCCATTGCGTCGTTAGAGGGTCCGGGCCTCGAGCTACTCGAGCCGCTCGAAGCACTTTCTTCCTTCGCCGCCACATTCACCGCCGCACCTTCTGGGATTTTAAAGGTAAAATACATTAGTCACAAAACTTATTATAGGCTCCCTCGTATGGAACGACATATCTCATCGACACGAGACCAACGATTTGAGACTGGAAACTCGACACTAGAGGCGAAAGATGTAAAGCCGTGCTCTGATACCATTATGTCACGCTCTGATTTCGTGGAATCGATAGTCGTCCCCCGGACGTAATGCCGTACAAGCCTAAGTTGCGCTCGCACAAGGCATACTCATAAGGTTATCCGAAACACAACAACAAGAGAATGCGCAGAGTAAATTGAACACACATTATAGAGAAAAAAACTTAAGCTTTATTGATAATGAACATCATTTTACAGACTCAATACAAGGACGTCGCGCGGGCTTTTTACAAACTGACTCCATTACAAAATAAACGTCGACGAGATAGCCATTCCATATATTTCATCCCTTGATTACAAACAGCATTACAAAACCACCTGGGATGACGGAAAATCGCTCCATCTGTCTTCTGGCCTTCGACAGCGGAGTCTTCAAAAGAGATTGGATCCAAGCTTCGACCGCACGGACGAAGCTTTAAAACACACGAGCGTAGCCACCCTTCACGCGGCACGCTCCTCCTGATTTATCGCACCTATAGAGAGAGCGAGGATCAGTACAATCAACATGTACTGGCGAGTGGCTAATTAATTTCCAGGCTCTCATTTGGTTCAAGAATTTAGATAAAAATTTACACAACTTGCCTTTCGTGATCTTTCTAACCATCCTAGGTATTTTCATATGAAGCATTATGACGAAGCATAACCCAAGTAAGTTACACCAGAATTTTCCTCGGCAGAGCGTGCCGTGCAACATAAAACTTACCATCACCTTCCCTGTTAGTTGAATAACAATTTATATCAAGTGTTTGATGTGGAGTTCACTGGCATTAACTAGCCATCTTGACATAGACTGGTAATACGGGACCCTTGCAACGCAAGTAGCGAACTCCGATGCAAGTCCCCGTCTTACCGATTGTCTATTACCCAGCTCGGCTATAACCTGTTTCTTCCTAGGCCGAGTCGGTCCCATGGCCCCGGATTGCCGCTCGAAGAAATCATCGCCCTTGTCGACAAGTTGTCCATGACCTTGATAGGTTAACAAAATATATTTGGGGTACCGTTGGGGCTTGTTATGTAATCGATTCACTTACTTGGTTGTTTTGCAGGCCTAAAATAATTCTATCTTTCTTCTACACAACTCATCTTTTCTCTTCTCAAACATAGGACTTGTGTTTTTCAACCGAATCATTCAATTTCATTACCATTACCCAAGTTTTCATTTTTGAAATAGAGGGTCGAGATGAAGGAGGTCAGCCACTCACCTTGAGTATTTGCTTGAGGCGAGAGACTGGTTGGCCGTGCTAGACGTCGCCTACGTGATTACCTGAAATCGCACAAGCAACCGATTAGAACACTGTATTAGACATGAAATTCGATAGAAAATACGAGTTCGAAATGTAAGCCATGAAAACCATCAAAAATATTCACGAAAATGCATTCAGAAAACCAAAGCCAAAACCAACGCAAACGGCGTGAAAAACAGAACAATGGGAGGTCTCTCCCGACTCAGCCGCAGAGTCAATCCTCGAGGCGCTACCCGCTGAATATGGGACTTGGTTCCGAAGAAGCCATTCCATAATATGGAATGGATCTTAATTCAACCGTTCCCGTTCGATCGATTCGATCGATCCCGACATATCGGTCCCGACCGAGTCGATAGCGACAATATTCCTTTCTCGCACGCCCCGTGGACGGAGAATAAGGCATGATGTAGGGACGTGGCACTATACCTTCTGGCAGTCTCACCAGCTCCCAAGTGTGGTTCTTTTTAAGAGCTCCCAACTCCTCGTGCATCGCCGCTTTCCACTTTGGATCGTTCTTGGCAACCTGCCAATTGTTAGGTACAGTACTACTATCCAAAGATGCTATAAATGCTCCATGAGAAGAAGAGATATGGTCATAAGAAACAAACTTAGCAAGATCCTAACCATATCAGTCCAGAGGATTTCTTTTATTACTGCGAGTAGTCCTTCGTGTAGATACTGGTGTAGAAGATGTAGGAGGAATGATATCACCTGAGGAGGATGGTGGTGTAGATGAGGAGGATGGCGGTGTGGGTGTCTCAGGAGTTGGGACAGATACAGGCAAGGGACTTAGCACTGGCACTGCAGGTACTGGTCCTGCAGTTTGCTTCTTTCTTCTGCTATAGGTAAGTAACTCCCCCTGAGCTGTAGACCTAACATTTCTCATCTCCTCCCCTGTTCCGTTTCACCTTCATGTTCCTTCTCAACCGTGCCTCTGTGCCAAACTTCTAAATCGGTTACCACCAAGTTCTCCATCTCGCCGTCTCGCCTTATACTGATAGTATTAGGCGTGTTGTGTGAAGTTTCCTCATGGCGGTAATATGACTCATGCTCCGGAAGTGAACATCCATACTAACAAACTTCTTCTTCTCTACTGGACTCCATCATACATACCCTTTTTGAGTTATTGAGTAGCCTACAAAGATGCACTTGACCACTCTAGGGTCAAGTTTTCCAACTGATGGTCTGTTGTCTTTCACAAAACACACACATCCGAACACTTTCAGTGGAAGTATCTCACTATTATTGCCTCGCAATACTTTACATGGGGACGTCCATCCCAGGATTTTTGAAGGCATCATGTTGATAAGTTGAGCTGCTGTCAACACTGCATGCCCCCATAGATTTTGTGGGACATTCAAGTCGATCATCATACTTCTTGCGGTCTCCAGAAGGTGTCGGTTCTTCCTTTCTGCTATTCCATTTTGTGTTGATGTGTATGCACAAGTGGTCTGATACTGTATTTCTTGTGCTGTCAAGTACTCTGCAAGCGTCTTGTTAGTATACTCTGTTCCATTATCAGACCTCAGTACCTTCATCACTGCATTGTACTAACTCTGGACATGCTTATGAAAATCTCGAAAACAGGCAGATACATTACTCTTATTTTTTATCAGATACAGCCAGGTGACACGAGATGCACAATCAATAAAAAAATAAACTACTTATACCCATTCATAGTGTTAGTAGCATATGGACCCCAAATATCAGAATGTACTACCTCAAAAGTAAAAGAGCTCTTATGACCAGTAGCAATATATGAGCTTCTAGTAAGTTTTTCTAACTCGCATGCATCACATACTAATTTATGTTTATTTTTTGCATAAATCTCTGGATACAACTAACTTAGAGTATCAAAAGAAGAATGTCTCATCCTCCTATGATGAAGTATCAAAGTATCTTCAGTCCTCTGCTGCAGCTCTCCCATTCCAGCCTTCTCTGCCATAGATACCAATGCTGAGTCCAGTCCTTCTCGATCTAGGTACTACAGTCCCTCATGCCAAGTGCCAGTCCCAAGTCTTCGTCCTGTTCCTTTCTCCTGGAAGATCACCTTAGGAATATCAAAAGAAACAATGCATTTAAGTTGAAGAATTATAGAACTAATAGACAGAACACTGACTGGAAATGATGAAGCATGTAAAATATTGGATAATCTTATTGAATCCGTACAATTAACAGTACCCTTACCGACCACTGGCTGGAAAGTGCCATCTGTAGTCTGAATGGTGTCTGCTGCTGCTAGGTGAGTGTATGAAGAAAACTCACTAGCATTCTCGGTTATATGTCGAGATGCTCCTGAGTCGATAATCTAGTCTAACGTTTTAAGGAAAGACATAGATGCAAGAGCAAGTGACTCGTTAGTACCTTCTGATGGGTGGGTATACATAGCAGTGCTGCCTCCAACGAAGAATGGGATGGATGCTCCTCTGTTCTACTCCTCATGTCTCCCTTGGCTGACGCTCTCTGCTTTCTCTCCAGCATGTCCAGCAGTGCATGATCCTCCTCAGTAAAGGTGTCAGCAGCTCCTCCATTCCCTTCTGCTACTAGCAGGTTTGTCCGATACCCTCCTCGGCCGCCTCGTCGACCCCCTCGATCGCGTCCAATATATCCTCGTCCACGTCCACCACCCGAGTCTTCCTCCTTAGGTGGTTTGGTACAAGCATACCGATGATGGCCCATCTTCCCGCAGTTGTAGCACTGCCGATTGTGTTGCCAGAGCTCTCCCTTGTGTAGAACCTTAGAGGGGGGTGAATAGGGTAATTAAAAATTAACTACAACAATTGAAGCAATAAAGACAATTGAAAGTAAAGAGTAGAAAGATCAAATGCAAGGATGTATCCTGGTATCCTCTTTTGAGGCAATCCAGTCCCGGAACTCTCTCCGGCTTTAATCCACTATTTAACCAAATAGTACACACGAGTTTGGATCCGAAGAACTCGCCAACTTCAACACGAGTTTGGATCCGAAGACTCGCCAACTTCTACACACGAGTTTTCTTACGAAGGCTCGCCAACTTCAAACAAAAGAGAAGAGAACTTGTTGATCTTCTAACACGTGAAGATCGAAATGTACAACTCTTTAATACTCTAGCACTTTGGGAGAGGATGACAATGAAAAGCTTGGAAGAGTATTAATGGTGGAGCTCTTGGTTGTTGGAAAATTTATGGTAAGAGTTGGTGAAGAAGCTCAAGAGAGAGAGAGAGCTTTCTTTTATAGGAGAACCAAGAGTTGGTAGCATTTAATGCTCTGAATACAGACAGACCGGCATGCCGTCGGTATGCAGCGGCATACCGTCGGTATACCGATCAAATAGTAACGGTCATATTAATGACCGTTTGAGAGCATTAAATGCTGTCATTAATGATAGTCAGGGTAATTCAAAAACTAAATATTTGAAACTCGGTATACCGCCGGTATGCCGGAGCATGCCGCCAGTATGCCGACAATTTGTCACAGCAAGTTTTGGGTTGCTAAAAACGGTATACCGCCGGTATGCCGGAGCATGCCGTCGGTATGCCGACAATTTGTCACAGCAACTTTTGGGTCGCTAAAAGCGGTATACCGCCGGTATGCCGGAGCATGCCGCCGGTATTTCGACAATTTGTCACAGTAGCTTTCTGAGCTCTAAAAACGGTATACCGCCGGTAATACCGGAGCATGCCGCAGGTATGCCGCTCTGTAGGTATTTGATTTTTGACTTGTTCTTTTTATTTGTCATCCGTCCTTAGGTGTTTACAAATATATCTAGACTTGTACAGACACAGAGACTCTAAGCAGGAGGACGCCGTCTTATGCCGGGAACGCCGGTAACTGCTTCAGTCTTCAAAGTGAAAGAGATTGCGCTTGAAAGGAAGAACTCCATGTAGTAGATCTTCTTAGAATATTTGAATCTGAAGAACAGAAGACTAAACTACGAAGATGCTGTTAATAATCAAAATAAAATGTGCCAACAAACTCCCCCATTTTGATAATTGACAAAATAGAGAGATAGCATCTTCCGGGAGTAGCTCCCCCGTAGGTAGACAGCTCCCCCTCAATACGATTTCTCCTCCTTTGTCACTTAGTCAAAGATGGGGATAACAATAGAAAACGTACATAATGATAATGACAAGAGCATATAAAGAAAAGCATGTATTAATAGGTTTGAAGTGAAAAGTGAATACATGCCCGACACACACATAGCATAAGGTAAATAGAAAGACTCTCCTCAACGAGAGCCGGAAACTAGAGATAACTACAGATAAAGTCCCCGAAGGACTGCAAATAACTGGTACCAACCACACAACGGTCCCCGAAGGACCACAAAAGACAACATAAAAACAAACACATAAAACTAAAATACGCATAAAACGAGACCATCATCCAAAAGCGAATCCGTCCCTACTCATCAGCCGGATCGTCGCCATCACCCTGAGCCTGCTGGAAGGTGTCAAAAGGATCAATGCCGTCAGGGTACATAAACCTATAGGCATTGGGATCAGAGAAGCACGGGACCTGGTACATAGGATCCTGAAGATTAAGATCCAGAAAAGCATCCCGGTCCTGAAGAGTGCGCTGAATAAAGTACCCCTGATCGTGGAAACGGGACTGGATCAGGGCGCCAAGGCCACGAGTGTGGGCCCGCATCTGCTCCTCCGCCTGGGCCATACGCATATCAAAGTGCTGCTAAGTCAGCGGCATATAACAGCCCGAAGCGAGAGGAGTAGGTGTGGGAGCAGCAGGAGAGGATGCCGGTTGCTCTTGGGAAGACGAGGCACGTGAAGTAGATGCGCCACTTAGGGAACGGGAGACAGCAAGATAGGATGGGACGCCATCCGAGGAGCAAAGAGATAGGTCAACTTGCCGGGCTTCCAGAAGCAGAGTGATAAAGGAGCCGTAGTAGAGGTTCTATTTTCCCGCGGGCATGACACGCCGGAAGAGCAGAAGGAGAGTCTTCGGGAAGGAGAAGGGCTTCCGGGCATAGAGATAATACATGCAGACGAGGGCATCGTCGGTAATGGCGTCGTAGTTCCCGCCCTTAGAAAATAGTGTATAGTACACTATCCTATGGAGCTCGTAGTAAAACGGTTCCAGCTGTACAGAGAGGGCCGTGATGGCAGGAGGGTTGGGGCCCTTGCAGATGATACGGCAGAACTCGTCGAAGGGTGACGCCGCCGAGGAATGAAGAGAAGCCAAGGATGGCAAGGCTTCCCCTTTGTCCGGGATGCCGAGGATGTGCCCGATGTCCCGAGATGTGAGACGGAAGTGACGGTCATTGACCATAGACTGAATGGCGGGGTGATCGTCGTCCCCGACCAAGTTGCAATAGAATAGTCGGACAGCAGCGGGGTAGACGGGTATTTGGCGCCGAAGTAGAGAGGAGAGTCCGGCCTCGTCAAACAAGGAGACGTGACCGGGGAAGAGGTTCCAATTTATCGCCCGTCCCTTGAAGACATTGTGATGAACGAAGTGCTGGAACCATAGCTCGGCCGCCAAAGAGTTGGAAAAGATCCGTTGGTCGTACCCGTGAGGTTGGGCCACCAGAATGAAGGGGTTGAACAAGGAGGAGAAGGAGGAGCGGGGACGCTTAGTATTTGCCATGAAGAGAGACTAGGTTTTTGGAGTGGATGAAGGAGGAGTAGGGAAAGTAATGGAGGAAGGAGGATTTTAAAGAGGAGGAGGAAGATGAAGAGATGGATTTTGAAAGGGGAGGAGGGTGGGAACGGTTGTAGAGGAGGTTTAAAGAGGGGAGTTGAAAAGGAGGTGGGTTGGAATTTATGAGGGTGGAGTAAAAAGAGGAGTGAAAGGGGGGATGTGAGGGAAGAGTAATAAATGAGATGGGAGGTGAAGAGATGGGTAGTTATGATAGATTGGATGGATGAGAGAGAATAAAAATAGTTTAAAAAAGAATAAAGGAAGTAGAGAAGAATGGTGGGCTCGGACCCTGATTTGATGTCCTGTCCGCCACGAACCGGCATACCGTCGGTATGCCGGCGTATACCGACGGAATGCCGAGTTTCGAGACAGAACCAAATTCTGAAACGAAAAACGGTATGCCGCCAGTATACCGCCGTATACCGCCGGTGTGCCGATCAAAGAACAGTTTTAAGGGTCAATGGATAAAATGCCTAATTCTTGGCAAAGAAAGGAGAAGCGATCTTCCGGGAGTGGTTTGGTGAAGATATCGGCTAATTGAGAATTGGTCTCAATAAACTCAAGACGGATGTCTCCCTTTTGTTGATGGTCACGAATAAAATGGTGTCTAATTTCAATGTGCTTCGTGCGTGAGTGACAAATCAGGTTTTTCGTGAGATTGATAGAGCTAGTGTTATCACATTTAATAGGGGTACAAGAATGAGAAATGCCATAATCTAAAAGTGTTTGTGACATCCAAAGAATTTATGCACAACAACAACCAGCCGCAATATATTCTGCCTCAGTGGTTGAAAGAGCAACAGAATTTTGCTTCTTACTAAACCACGATACCAAAAACTTCTCGAGGAATTGACATGTGCCACTAGTACTTTTTCGGTCAATCTTGTATCCGGCAAAATCCACATCCGAAAAGCCGTGAAGCTCAAAGGATGAGGATTTCGGATACCAAAGACCCATGTTAATGGTGCCTTTGAGATAACGAAAAATGTGCTTAACGGCACTCAAATGTGATTCCTTTGGATTGTCTTGATATCGAGCACACAAGCAAACACTAAACATGATATCAGGACGGCTAGCAGTTAAATAAAGTAAGCTACCGATCATACCTCTATACTTACGAATGTCGACCGATGTGCCATCTTCATCATTGTCAAGCTTTGTCGTTGTGGCCATAGGAGTCCTCATTGATTTGGATGAGTCGAGGTCGAAACGCTTGAGGAGGTCCTTTGTATATTTTGCTTGATTGATAAAGGTTCCTTTGGGTCCTTGTTTGATTTGTAACCCCAAGAAGAAGGAAAGTTCACCCATCATACTCATTTCAAACTCTTCCTGCATAACTTTAGCAAATTCTGCACAAAGTGTGTTGTTAGTAGAATCAAAAATAATATCATCAAAATAAATTTGAACCAACAAGAGAGTCCCATCATGGGATTTAATAAAAAGTGTTGTGTCAACTTTCCCCTTTGAAAAATTGTGAGAAACAAGAAAAGAGCTAAGACGCTCATACCAAGCACGGGGAGCTTGTTTGAGGCCATAAAGGGCTTTATGGAGTTTGAACACGTGATTAGGAAATTCAAAATCTTCAAAGCCGGGAGGTTGTTTAACATAAACTTTCTCTTTAATAATACCATTTAGAAAAGCACTCTTAACATCCATTTGAAATAGCTTAAAGTCATTAAAACAAGCAAAAGCACAAAGCATACGAATGGATTCAAGACGTGCAACCGGAGCATAGGTTTCGTCGTAGTCAATGCCTTCCTCTTGGTTATAGCCTTGAGCAACCAATCGGGCTTTGTTACGAGTCACTAACCCATCTTCATTAAGTTTGTTACGAAACACCCATTTCGTTCCAATAATGGGATGATTGCTAGGTCTTGGGACAAGTTCCCAAACCTTGCTTCGCTCAAATTGATTTAGCTCCTCTTGCATAGCTATCATCCAAAACTCATCAAGGAAAGCATCATTAACATTTTTAGGCTCTATTTGAGAGATAAAAGCCACATTTGTACAAAGATCACGAGTGGCGGATCTTGTGCTAACACTGGAGGAAGGATCCCCAATGATAAGCTCCTTGGGATGATTGGTGACAAATCTCCATTCTTTTGGGAGATCCTTTTGAGGAGGCTCGAGAGGAGGAGACTCTTTTGATGGGGTCACAACTTCATTGTTAGATGAAGAAGGACGATCCTCAATAGAGGAGTTCTCCAACCCAAACGAGATGTCATCAATATCCTCGGAAGAGGAGAATGTAGAAGAGTTGAGTTCATTAAAAGAGACATTGATTGACTCTTCGACAACAAGACTTTTTTTGTTAAAAATACGAAAACCTTTACTATAAGTAGAGTATTCAAGGAATATTCCTTCATAGGCTTTTTCTTCAAACTTGCCTAGGTTATCCTTGGTATTCAAAATAAAACAATTGCAACAAAAAACTTTGAAATATTCAATAGAGGGAATTTTGTCAAACCAAAGCTTATAAGGAGTCTTCTTAGAAATAGGTCTAATTAAGACTCTATTTATACATGACATACCGTATTAACGGCTTCCGCCCAAAAATATTGGGGGAGCTTATATTGGTTTAACATAACCCGGGCCATATCGCCAAGGGTTCTATTCTTTCTCTCCACAACACCATTTTGTTGAGGAGTACGTGGGCAAGCAAAATCATATCCAAAATCATTCTTTTCACAAAAGCTTTTGAAATCGGCATTATCAAATTCCCCTCCATGATCACTCCTAATTTTGTTGATAGAAAAACCTTTCTCATTTTGAACACGTTTACAAAAAGCAACAAATTCACGAAAAGTATCACTTTTGCAAGCAAGAAAAATAACCCAAGTAAATCTCAAAAAATCACCAACTAAAACAAAAGCATAAAGTTTGCCACCAAGGCTAGCTACTCTACTAGGGCCGAAGAGATCCATATGAATAAGTTGAAGAGGTCTAGTGGTACTCACAGAGTTGATGGATTTGAAGGATGACTTGGTCAACTTACTTTTCTCGCATTCTTCACATATCATATCCTTTTTGAATGGGATACTTGGGAGTCCTCGTACAAGCTTCTTGGAGGCGAGACGAGAGATGGTATCTATGTTGGCGTGTCCAAGCCTCATGTGCCAAAGCCAACTCTCATCGTTCTTAGCAACTAGGCATCTGTCATTGTTAGTACCTTCAACAAGATAAAGAACATAAATGTTGTTTTCTCTAATACCTTCATAAACAATAGTTCCATTAGAACTATCGGTAATGTAGCATTTGAGTTTAACAAACTTGATATCATAGCCATTATCGGTAAGATGGCTAATACTAAGGAGGTTATGCTTGAGATTGGTAACAAGACAAACATTATTAATACAAGGATAAGAAGGAGAACCGATATTACCATTTCTAATAATATAATCTTTAAGATTGTTACCGAAGGAGACGTGTCCTTCCTTCTTCATCGATAGCGTTGTAAAAAGTGAAGCATCACCGGTCATGTGCCGTGAACAACCGCTATCGAGAATCCACTTGCTTCTAGCATAAGAAGGATTCGTCACCTACAACATAAGTTGAAGATGAACGATTTGGTACCCATGATTGTTTGGGTCCTTGATTGTTAGTTCTAGGAACCCATTTAAGAACTTTCATGTCAACTTGTTTCCTTGTATAACAAAAATTAGAAGTATGTCCGAGCAAACCACAATAATTGCACCTCAAAGAAGATTTAGAAGAAGAAGTGTGAGTGTTGTACATATATGAGTTTCTAGTGTGAGAAGTTCTACCATGAGTGTTGTGAGGATGATAGTAAAATGCATGATGTGAGGTGTTCTTCTTAACAAAAGGTCCTTTTCTTGTGTTAGAAAAGGAGTTGTGTGTAGTGTTCATGTAAGGGGTATGCCTAGCATTGTGATGAGTGTGGGGGTGTATTGGAGCATGCATGTGAGTGGTATTCTTATTACCTAAATTCTTACTCCGTGTAAGAAGATCATTATACTTAATAGAAGTGTCATATTCTCTTCTATTAGCATCTTGACATTTGCGCATAGCAAATTCATAAGAACTTCTCATGGATAGAATCTCATCATCCATTTTCTTGATGGTGTCAAGAGATTCTAGATATTTGAGTGTTACGGACTCTATCTCATCCGTGTCAGATGCGGGAGATTTCCCTTTTATATCAATAATGATATTAGAGAGTCTCTCTACTTCAAGTTGAAGGGCATCAATATCTTTTAGAGACTTCTTGTATTTATTCCTAACACCTTTGTGTTCTTCGTGTAATTCAAGGATAGCTTTTTCCAAGTCATCATAAGTAAGAGTGTTTAAGGAAAGATCATCAAGTACCTCATCAGTTGCCATGAGGCAAACATTTACATTGTGTTTTCACTCCTTGTCATTGTCGGAGTCACTAGCATCACTCTCACACCAAATGCTTGTATTGGCAAATTTCTAGAGGACGAGCTTCCTTTGCTTGGCTTCTCGTACTTGCTTGAATCTCTTCTTATCATTGGACAGTCCCTCTTGATATGTCTGGGTCTTCTACATTGATAGCACGCCGGATCTTCCTCATTTTCCCGTCTGGAGCGATTGGCTTTGTTGAATTTGTGGAATTTTCGGAAGTGCTTAGCTGTGAAAGCTATTTCTTCATCATCATCCGACTCATTGTCGTCGGAGCTCTCCTTGGAGTAAGACTTTATAGCTTTGAGAGCAAGAGATTTCTCCTTTTCTTTGGTCTTCTCCTTCTTCTTCTCTTGTATGGAGGATTCCTCTTGATCCTTCATATCGAGTTCGTGAGTCATTAGCTTGCCCATGAAAGTCTCAAGGTTCATGACAGTCAAGTCGTTCCCCTCAATGATTGCGGTAGCTTTAGGACTCCAAATTTTCGTCAATCCTCTAAGAATTTTTCTGATCTTTTCATGAGCCGGATATTCCTTACCAAGAGAGGAGAGAGGATTAATAATATCACCAAATCGAGTAAATATGCAAGTAATAGATTCATCATGCTTCATTTTAAAAGACTCATATTCTTGCGTGAGTCTACTAATCTTAGAATCCTTCACTTGTGAAGTTCCCTCGTGTATGACTTCAGGTAATTTCCAAATCTCATTGGAAGTCTTGCAAGTAGAGATTCGGTTGAATTCACTACTGTCGAGAGCACAATAAAGAGCATTCATTGCCTTGGCATCTCGACTTGCAAGCTTCTTGATGTTTTCAGAGAGAGTGTCCCAAAGGGTGTCAGAAGCAATATCCTCAATAGCTCTGGAAGGAGTAGGAAGACCATTTATCACGCAATTCCATAAGTCAAAATCTATGGACTTTAGATAAATGCTCATCATAATCTTCCAGTAGTTATAGTTGGTACCATCAAATAGGGGAGGCCTATTTGTGGAGTGTCCCTCATTGTAAAACGTGTTGATACTAGGGTTAGAGGCCATGGATCACTCAAGGGTGTAAATCTAAATCAAGAGAACGAAGCTCTGATACCAATTGTAGAACCCTAGAGGGGGGGTGAATAGGGTAATTAAAAATTAACTACAACAATTGAAGCAATAAAGACAATTGAAAGTAAAGAGTAGAAAGATCAAACGCAAGGATGTATCCTGGTATCCTCTTTTGAGGTAATCCAGTCCCGGAACTCTCTCCGGCTTTAATCCACTATTTAACCAAATAGTACACACGAGTTTGGATCCGAAGAACTCGCCAACTTCAACATGAGTTTGGATCCGAAGACTCGCCAACTTCTATACACGAGTTTTCTTACGAAGGCTCGCCAACTTCAAACAAAAGAGAAGAGAACTTGTTGATCTTCTAACACGTGAAGATCGAAAGGTACAACTCTTTAATACTTTAGCACTTTGGGAGAGGATGACAATGAAAAGCTTGGAAGAGTATTAATGGTGGAGCTCTTGGTTATTGGAAAATTTATGGTAAGAGTTGGTGAAGAAGCTCAAGAGAGAGAGCTTTCTTTTATAGGAGAACCAAGAGTTGGTGGCATTTAATGCTTTGAATACAGACAGACCGGCATGCCGTCGGTATGCAGTGGCATACCGTCGGTATACCGGTCAAATAGTAACGGTCATATTATCATTTGAGAGCATTAAATGCTGCCATTAATGCTAGTCAGGGCAATTCAAAAACCAAATATTTGAAACTCGGTATACCGTCGGTATACCGGAGCATGCCGCCGGTATGCCGACAATTTGTCATAGCAATTTTTGGGTTGCTAAAAACGGTATACCGCCGGTATGCCGGAGCATGCCGTCGGTATGCCGACAATTTGTCATAGCAACTTTTGGGTCGCTAAAAGCGGTATACCGCCGGTATGCCGGAGCATGCCGCCGGTATGCCGATAATTTGTCACAGCAACTTTCTGAGCTCTAAAAACGGTATACCGCCGGTATGCCGGAGCATGCCGCCGGTATGCCGCTCTGTAGGTATTTGATTTTTGACTTGTTCTTTTTACTTGTCATCCGTCCTTAAGTGTTTACAAATATACCTAGACTTGTACAGACACAGAGACTCTAAGCAGAAAGACACCATCTTATGCCGGGAACACCGGTAACTGCTTCAGTCTTCAAAGTGAAAGAGATTGCGCTTGAACGAAAGAACTCCATGTATTAGATCTTCTGAGAATATTTGAATCTGAAGAATAGAAGACTAAACTATGAAGATGCTGTTATAATCAAAATAAAATGTGCCAAACCTTGGATCCTGTGTAGCCCGAGCTAGTAACCGCTAGTGCTGACTTTGCTTCGGGGGGACCACATGTCCCCGCCTGTATTCTGATGACCGTCTCCTCCTGGATCATGGCTGAGATAGCCTCCTCGAGACTAGAAATCTCTATTGGGCGAGGAGTAAGGTTGTCCTCTGTGCGAATGCTGTAGTCAGCCCTTTGAGAAATTTTATTGTCCTCTTCTGCAGACACACATGTCTCTCCTTGCACTTTGGGTCCCCGCAGGTTGCCCGTTTTGAGGAATGATCATAATCCAGCCAGAGACGCTCCAACTCTGTGGCATACTCCTGCACCGTCTTCTCTTCCTGTATGGCGTCGTCGATCTACCCTTTTATCTGAAAGATCCGTAAGTTGTTTCCTACACCATCATAGGCTCTCCTCAACTTCTCCCATACGTCTTTCACCATCTCAATGCCATCTACTGTGGAGGCAATAGACTGGACTAAGGAATTGAGAAGCCAGATGCAAATCATCATATGAGTGGATTTCCACTCCTCGTATCCTGTTGAGCCCTCATCCGGCTCTGTCTTCTCGCCCGTCAAGAATTCCTCCAGGTTCTTTCCTGCATCTTCTCACCCGTCGTAACCAACTCAGATAGATGGCTGGTCCGTCCAGCTTCAGATCGATGGAAGAAAGTTCCAACTTTGGCAACGTTCGTGTCATGATTTTATCAGCCGAAATCTTCATTAACTTCATCAACGTCGCAACATCTGTAGCATCCAGCATCTTGAGGATCGCCTCCATCGATGCTTCTTCTTCGATCATGTCACGCTTGCTCTATGACTCACGCTCGTTTTCGTCGTCCTCTTCTAGATCCGAACATGTCTGATTTTATCAGATCTAGGCATCGGCGTCTCATTTGTCCTTGTCGTCCTATCTTACATGTCGGAAGAGGGGGGTGGCACACACAGCGACAGCCACGACAGCAGCAGCGACAGCAGCAGCGGGAGCGGCAGGGACAGCGGGAAGGGAGAGAGGGAGGGAAGGGGGAAAGGTTAGATTAGGTTTTGGTGGCGGCTAGAGTTAGAATTTGTGGAAAGGTGGCTCTGACACCTTGTTGAGATTGATTGATAATTTTATTGATAATCTCATAGGCTTTATATAGCCTTTACATGATAGAATATCCAATGGAATATCCTGTGGCATATTCTGGCATCCCAAATATGTCCTCAGGATATTCCCATACTAATATAACATATGCTCATTCTAAATATATCAACAAAAAGTTTCCTACATTTTCTATCAATGGCAATGTCGAGCACAACTAGGCCTCCAAGAGGACCTATTATAAACAAAGGATACACCAAATTCTCCCATTCTTTTATGACCAAACTAGCCACGAAATTTTCTGGTTCCGCCCTTGGATTTATCTAACCATAGGTTTACACTGTATCATAAGTTTGTATTTAATTTGGGATGAAGATTTACTACCATAGGTTCTCTGAATGTCTGTTTTCAAGAAGTCCACATTTTTTTCTTCTAATCACGGTCATTGCCTGTCACATATAACTATAGATTGTATTACGATGTGATGTGTAACAATTGCACTGTTTAAACCATGTTCCATGACAAGGAAAGCAAGAAGCTAGGCAGTCACAGAACATGTGAGATAGCAAGCAAATCGTCAGGGGCGGCCCTGGCCCATGGCAGGCCGCACTACGGCCCAGGACCCCAGTCAAAAGAGGACACCAATATGGATCTAACAATAGAACTACTATGTATCATGTGTCATTTTTAACAAAAAAACTATTGTCGTATAGGGTTATAATGTTAGACATCTACTTTAGAGGTCCTTGGTTCAAATCTTGTTATATTTAAAAAAATTACATTATGTATGGGGGCCCATTTTGGAAGTTTCGTCTCTGGCCCCATCAACTCAGGACTGGCCCTTCAAATCGTTCTCTCGCTGCCCTAAATACTACACCGAGTTCGAGTCAACAAGCCGAATTCAAGTCAAAAACATAACCCTTGCAAAGTCACATAACTCTCTAACAAAAAAACTGCAAAGATTGTAATTGATTACCTAGAATTCAGTCCTCCAGTAAATGTTTTGATTTCGTTAGTTCAAACACAATCAACACGAAAAATGGCAAACACATTTTGACCTGCCTAAACCATAAGATGCTTAGATGAATTGAGCACAAAGTACAAGGGAAGAGACTGAAAAGGAAAAACTTTAATTCCTACCACAATTAGGCCCTTCTGGAGTTTAAAAGAAAATGTACCCAACTGATATCAAGTTTCAGAGAATACCCAACTAATCAACTGAGGCATTTTAGTATTGACATTCGAGACACTAGGAAATTTTGAATTGATAACAGATTTGTAAGGACAATACAATTGGCTGAAACACTATATAATGATAAATGATGTATGGTATGAAATATCATTGCTGAAGGGTTTGAGATAGTAGTGTCAAAAATTAACCCTAATGTTTCACAAGTTTAGTAGGCTATGACCTACTTTTAGGATTATCTCACAGTTTTCTTATATCAAGTTACTAAGTTATTATGTTAGACAACCTGAAATTTGCTTAGGCTTAAGAACTTCAGATTAACTACTATTGACATACCTTGACCGAATAATATAAATCTACAAAACTAACTTCATAAAGATTAAAGTTCTAAAGTCTCATGAGGTAAGTAGGCAATCAACCATTTCTATGATTATCATGATTTTGTTATGTCAAGTACTGATTCCTATGATAAACTCTAACATAAAATAAGTTTAGGCTTCCTTCGCAGACAAAGTGATGGGCCCTCTTCCCATCATGTTAGGAACTGGGGCTGATCGAATAAGACTGGCCATGGATTTGTACAAGGGTTTTTTTTTGTTGATTCTGATCAATGTAACATGAACTTGAAATTGGGAAAGTAGATGTAAACTAGGGTTTTTTTGTTGATTCTGATCAATGTAAGAAGACAATGTACAAGGGAAAAAAAACAATGGGAAGTAATTTGGAAGAACATTCATTCACACACAGTCTCCTCTCTTACTGCTATGGCTTATTTATAGAAAGAGCTTACAATAGCTGCTCTCAAGAAGATAACTAATTGCTTGCCTTGCACCTCAAGCTTAAATGTTGGCTAATTGCTTGCCTTGCACCTCAAGCTTCTATTTGCAGGCTGGTTTACTGCTTCTGATACTCTGATACTAGTGAATACCAGTGCTTTGGTACTTCTGATACTCTGATACTAGTGATTGCACAAGAGTATAGATGGAAGAATATAGGCATAAGTTGGCCTTCAGTGATTGCACAAGAGCTTCATTGACTCCATAGAGATTCATTATCTAGTCCTTACTAATCCTGCATTGCATAAGAGAACCTACACTGATCACTTGTCACTGCCTGAACAATATATGCTCAACTGACGCATATATTGCCTCAGCTGAGCCCATATCTCTCATTGAACTGTTTAGGCTCGTATCACGAAGTTCACCTTAGCTACTACAAAAATATCCCAGACCCGGTATTTTGCAGGTGCACGGCCGCGTATCAGAATAGCATCAAAAAGCAGGCAACAAAAAAGAAAGTACCCTTTAAGTTCCAAGACCACCTTACTACAGGTACACATGCAAATTAAAAAGAACTATCACTCAATTAGTCAGGAAAAAGAAGAAAAAATCCTTGCAGCATACACCAAGTAGGTCCTATGTTTATTTAACCTGGATGATCAGGTCTTAGATATTGTTTGTCCCACTTTCATTTGAAGTACAAAGTTTCTAACAAGAAAAATAAGAAGTAAGACTAATTATTGTTTACCCATGGCTCGTAAGTCCCATGGTATTTAAGTAACAAAACAAAATTTTGGGCACCAAGTCATATGAAAAATGTGTTAAGAGTATTAAAATGTCGTATTTAGGATTTAGATCTCCTAATGTCAATATCTCTTAATGTCAATGCAAATAGAGAGACTACAGAAGATATCCACAATCATTGTGGTCAATATCTTAGCATCTGACATGTTTGCATGTGTTTACGAGATATCATTATTAGGGGATCCAAATTCTTGTATTTAAGTACGAGTTAGCATTTTCAATAATATCAAATATTCTAAATTGTGTTTATTAGCACTAAATAGTATTAGTTTTTTTAACAATAATCCTATATAGTTCTAAAGAGCTAATAATTTATATTTAAGTACATGTCCTTATAATAAGAAAAGAAAATTTTGAAACAAAAATTTTCATATAGGATAAAGAAGTTTGGGGTAATTGTAAAAAATTGGAAAAGTTTGGAGTAATTACTGAAGGGGGAGGACACGCGTGTGGGGAGTGGGCGCCAATTGAGTTGTTGTCACTCCCGTTTCCCATTATACGTATTTCTCAGGATACGTATACGGATTTCTGACAATTGTCAGGTGGCCCGTATTTTGACTTATCTTGCTTAGCTTAGCCCTGGTTTAAATCTTGACTTGATTGGTTCAACTTGGTTCAACATGACTTGACTTGCTTGGTTTGGTTTACTTTGGGTTAAAATGAGAGGGGTTGCTAATAAGTCAACTTCTCCTTCTCCTCCATTATTTGCATTTACTTCTTCATCTTCTTCATTTACTCCTCCCACCTACCAAGCCTAGGCAAGTGCAACTTGTTTCATGATGGATCTCAAGTTTTATTGTTTATTCTCTTCCTTACTTGATTCTAAGCCTCTTTAGAACTTGGCATTTTTGGATTTGATGGATGGATTCTTGTAGATCTAAGTTTGTAACTTTTCGGTTTTCTTGGTTTTGATCTCTAAAACTTGGTTATTTTCAAAAACTAATGGTTCTACATTGTAGAGAATTCAATTTCATGCAGTTTTGACTTTTGTTTCGCTTGATTTCGACTTCGGATGAGGAAGTTATGGCCATGGCAAGTTTTCGGAACTTTTATGGCTGAACTTGCTGATTGGGGACGATGACCCCCATGCCCGGAAGGCCATGCGCCGGGAGGCCATGCGCTGTGAAGTCCGGCAACGCATCCCTTAACTCCGAGCGTGTCATGCGCGTAGGTTCCTTACGCGCATGTACTGAAGACGCAACGTGAGTTTCCCACGCGCCGTTGTGCAGGAATTCCCACGCGCCGTTGTGCAGGAATTCCCGCGCCGATGTACAGGAATCCCATGTGCCGAAATTGCTCTATTTTACTGTTTTGCCTGTTTAAGTTGTTTTGTAGCTAGAATCTTGAAAAACTCAAAACATGAAAGTTGTAGATCTTTTCTTTGGCTTCAAGAATATGTCACTAGTATTTTATGCAAGTTTCTCTCATTCATGATAATGTAAGAATAGAACACAATAGTGGCCCGCTGTGGCGCACTCTTGACAGTAAACTGACATGATATATCTTGGCATGCTGTTATGACAGCTAGCCTGACATGACAAGTATGAAAGACCTGGACATCGTGGGCGATTGTGTTTGTAAATAAACTAGTACTGTCTTGCATCATGTCTAGGATGGGGATCCCTAAGTACCACGGTCAGGGGTACCTATTGAAATTGACTAAGGCTAATTAATTAGAATGATTCAGTAGTCATGAAGAGATTTTTCCAGCTACAGGCAACCCGTTATCTGGGCGCACTAAGTGGACTTGTAGCCTACCAACGAGTAGGGCACATTTCCAGCACACCGTCAAGTGTTGCACCCTTCTTAAATGGACATTCGACCTGGATAACCTGGATGTTCTGCAGGGCTTGTGGCTGTTGGGATAATCTCGTTGCGTCTTGCTAGTAACTAGGCCTGTGATAACCCTAGTTAGTTAAAGTATCAAGCCGTACTCCTTGCTTGGCCGTGATTGATTGAATAAAGTCTAGCCCAGCTTAGACTTATCCTGATCCTGTACAAGATTGTGACAGGACATGGCTTATTATGCTTGCCTTAACAATAACGATCGGGGACCAGTTCTATTCAGGCGAAGGGTTACAACCCCGGTCCTTGTTTGGTTTAAGGGTTGTAACCTGGCTCCGGAGCAGTTCTGTGTCTTCTCTTCGTTTATTGTCTTATTGCACCCCATGCCATGCTCTTCATGTTTACCTTACTTCAATAGCATGATTATCTATACTGGCCTTAACAATAAAGATCAGGGGACCAGTTCTGTTCAGGCGAAGGATTACAACCCTGGTCCTTGTTTGGTTTAAGGGTTGTAACCTGGTTCCCGGAGCAGTTCTTTGTCTTCTCTTCATTTATTGTCTTATTACCCTATCAGCAGTATTTGAGACGGGATCCTATTCAGGTGAAGGACTGCAACTCCGGTCCTTGTTTGGTTTAAGGATTGCAATCTGGCTACTTGAATGGTTTCCTCGTACTCAATTTATTATTGTTGTCCCTGTTATTACCAGTTTATTTACTATCTTTAATATTCATTATGATATGTTGGTTTTAGTTCCTAAATGAAGCCTCCTTTGTGGCACTTGCTCTTTCTGGGGTTTGACCCAACTGGTTTTGTGTGGCCAGATATCGGAGCAGCTCCAGAGGATCCACCTGCCTTCCAGCCAGATGGTGACCACCAGGCGTAATCCTGGCAACGAGTGGGTTTTTTTTGTCCTTCCACTTTATTATAAAATTATTCTTTGAGGCATTTAGCCGACGAGAACGTGTTGGCTCGATTGCACCTTTACTTACTGTCTGCTACGGGCTGTAACATGAGTGGCAAATCCTAGGGTTGATCATGTATTGACTAAAACTCTTGCTAGTCCTGACATTTTGTACGACTAGCTTCATGATCATCCATATGTAATGTATGTGACGCCTTATTATTGTATATTTGATGTTCTAATATCTTGTGACTGTTACTACTTGCTTGTGATTGAGACAATAGGCTTGTTTATGACCGTAGGAGACTGATGGCTTGTAGTTAAACCCTCATGTATCTAGACAGCCATGACCGTATAGCGAGGTGGTTACACTTAATATACGTAGCTGGCTATGTACGCCCCGCTCTCTAGTATTCTGGTTCTGGGACGTGACATGGTTTAAGTGGTAGCCCATGCAGGTCTTGTAAATCAAGATATGTGAGGGTTTACCGAATAGATGTCTCAATCAGTACTCGCCCTTGATCTCTACTCGTATCTTCTAAATCCCTAAAAATCTTAACCTGATCACATGCTTGTATCGTTGATCTGTCCTGGTCCTTCCTTATTGTTCCTATGTCGTCTTCTTCAGCGGTATTGTTCTTGGTCCTACCGATCAGCAAGACAGAACACCTCCCGTGGACTAGCAGCAATCCGGAGATCAAGTCCAACATTCAGGAGTAGCCTCCAGAGTCATGCCTACTGGAGGAGAGTCACCAGTTCAGCCCATCCAGCCTGCAGAGCCTGATGATGGCACCTTGGTGGGTCTCATCAGGTCATTATTAGCTTTCCAGGATCGTCAGGAAGATGCCTTGCACCAGGCGATGGCAGATGCTTTGACCAGAGGAGGTCATCAGGGTAACAACGCGGCTAACAGCTTCAAGCACTTGAAACCTCCTTCTTCGACGACAGTGAAGATGCTATCGCTGCTGATGCTTGGCTTCAGAACAAAGAGGTGATTCTAGAAGCAGTCAGGACTCTAAAAGACGATAAGGTGTGGTGGTGCGCCTGCAGTTGTTGGATCTTGCCTACAGCTGGTGGGCGGCGCAGGCCGTTGGATTAGTGGCACCCATTGCTTGGGCATATTCAGAGAGAGATTCCAGATCAAGTATTTTGATGCTGTAGCTCGGTATGATCTACAGACGAGGTTCACCAATCTGAAGCAGATGGGCAGGACGGTCGAGATATGCGATCGAGTTTTCGAGACTTAGTCGGTTTGCTCCCATCTTGGTAGCAACCGAGTTCGATAGAGCCCAGCGGTTCCAGCAGGGGCTTCATCTAGAGATTCTATTGGCAGTGGAGCAGTTTGAGTATCAGACTTTTGATGCAGTATTGAGAGCAGCTCGGAGGCACGAGTATACCTCCTAGAGGATCGTGGATAGGACCGAAGGTCGAAGCGATCCCACAGCCAGGTGAATCAGTCATCAGCACCAGTCCCGGCAGCCAGGGCTTTGACCATTAGAGCTCCGAGGCGGGGACCTCGGTAACGTCGGTTCAGCATTCAACCCCGACGTACCCGCAGCAGCAGAAGCAGAAGTAGTCTTCCGCAGTGGGATGTTCACACTGTGGGAAGCCGGGGCATGTGGTATCAGAGTATCGCAGAGCACAGGGTTTGTGCTTGGCTTGTGGTGCCCGGACCACAGGATTGGGAACTGCCCGAACAGGGGGAGTTCATCTTCATCAGCCTTCTCTAGTCTTTCAGTTAGAGGACCAGCACCAGCCAGCAGCAGCAGCAGTACCCATTTTCGAGGCCATTACCGACGTAAGCCCAGGCATTCCAGCATCAGAGACCGCAGCAGTATGCTCAGGCCCAAGCCCTGATCCAGAGCAGACAGAGAAGTTTTCAGCGGAGGGGACCCGCACCTAGAGGGCATGGTCAAGTGTTGGCTTTGACCATGGAAGAGGAAGAATTGCACCAAGTGAGGTAGTGGCAGGTACTATTCTCGTCAACACCTTTCCAGCTTTAGTATTATTTGATTCTGGTGCCTCGTATTCATTTATGTCTGCACGATTCATGACACGGATAGGATTGGAGCCTGAGTCATTATCAGTAAGGCTTAATATACTTACTGGTAACGGACTTGTGGGAGTAGATAGAGTATTTTCCTCGTGTCGGATCGTAGTTAGCGGTAGAGAGTTTCCCGCTAGATTGATAGAGTTTCGATGGCCGATTATGATGTGGTCTTAGGGATGGATTGGTTGAGGGACCAGTACGCTAGGATAGACTGCCATATCGGCAGGGTTGTTTTAGCATTCCAGGCGAGCCAGAGTTTTATTTTCCCGAGGCAAAGTTGAACCTTCTCCTCCAGTGTTGCGGATGGCAGTAGCAGCAGTGCAATTATATCGGATAGTCGAGGAGTTTCCAGATATTTTCCCGAAGAGCTTTCAGGGATGCCGCCAGAGCGGGAGATCGAGTTCACCATCGACTTGATTCCCGGAATAGCCCCAGTATCAGAGAGTCTCCAGGATGGCGCTGTCAGAATTAGAAATATTGTATAAGATGATTGAAGAACCTAGAACCAATGGATTCATTCATGCTAGTAGATCGCCTTGGGGAGCCCCGATGCTTCTTGTGAAAAAGAAGGATGGTACGTCCAAATTATGTGTAGATTATCGTACCTTGAACTCAGTGACAATCAAGAACAGATACCCTCTCCCGAGGATAGATGACTTGTTTGATCAACTCAAGGGGACAGAAGTATTCTCAAAGATCGACTTGCGGCCAGGATACCATCAGATCAGATTCAGAGAGAAGAACATCCGAAGACAACTTTCAGATCTAGGTATGGGCATTGGGAGTTCCTTGTGATGCCATTTGGAGCAACCAATGCGTCGGCTGTATTCATGGATCTCATGAATCGTATCTTCATGCCTTATTTGGATCAGTTCGTGATTGTGTTCCTAGAGGACATCCTGGTCTACAGCAAAAGTAAAGCGGAGCATGAGCAGCATCTCATAGTTGCCTCTAGATTCTCAGAGAGCACCAGTTGTATGCCAAGTTTAGTAAATGCAAGTTATGGCTCGATCGTATTTCGTACTTGGGCCATATCATCACCAGAGGAGGAGTAGAAGTGGATCCCCAGAAGATCGTGGCCATTGAAACGTGGCCGGTGCCTAGCATAGTGGCAGAAATTCGCAGTTTTCTTGGCTTGACCGGCTACTACCGGCAATTTGTTTCAAACTTTGCTCGGATTTCAGCACCATTGACCCAGTTGACCCGCAAGGATGTACAGTTTGCTTGGACAGCAGAATATCAGGATTATTTTGAGAAGTTGAAGCGAGACTTGATGACAGCTCATATTCTCACGCTTCCAGATAGAACCAGAGGATTTTCAGTATACTGTGATGCTTCAGGCAGAGGTTTAGGATGTGTTCTGATGCAGCATAGGAAGGTAATAGTTTATGCATCATGACAACTTCATGATCATGAGAGGAATTATCCAACCTATGATTTGGAGCTGGCAGCGGTAGGTAGTGTTTGCACTTAAGTTATGGAGGCACTACTTGTATGGAGATAGGGTAGAGATTTTACCGACCACAAGAGCCTGAAGTATGTTTTCACTCAGAAGGATCTTGACATGCGTCAGAGGAGATGACTAGAGCTACTTGTGGATTATGATGTCAACCTGCAGTATCATCCTGGGAAGGCCAACGTCGTTGCAGATGCGTTGAGTAGGAGAGCCGAAGTTTATTTCCTAACAGCGCAACCAGAACTGTTAGCAGATCTTCAGAAGATGGGTATTAAAGTTGTCCTTCCTACCAGTTTGGCATTGATGGCCAGTATGCAAGTTCAGTCCAGTATAGTCGAGAGGATCCGGATGGCACAGTCAGCAGATTCCAAGCTTCAGCGACTCAGAGCAGAGTGTGAGGCAGGACGAAGACCAGAGTTATGTATCCATGAAGATGGTACACTTCGACATAGAAAGCGTCTTTGTGTACCTAGTGGAAATATTAAACAGGAGATCATGACAGAGGTTCACATTCGCAGTATTTTTTCATTCCGACGGTATGAAGATGTACCGTGATATTCGTCAACACTTTTGGTAGAATGGCATGAAGAGAGAGATAGCCCGGTTTGTCACTCGATGTTTGGTCTGTCAACAAGTTAAAGCTGAACATCAGAGGCCAGCTGGACTTCTTCAGCCCTTGCCAATTCCAGAATGGAAGTGGGAGCATGTAACCATGGATTTTGTGACTGGATTACCTAGATCCCCAGCTGGTCGAGATGCTATTTGGGATATAGTTGATCGGCTCACGAAGGTGGCCCACTTTCTTCCGTTCAGAGTTGGTCAGTCGACGGTTCAGCTGACAGAGATGTACCTCAGGCAGGTAGTCAGGATGCATAGGTACCAGTCAGTATCACCTCGGACCGAGATTCAAGGTTATGTTGCACTTTTGGCACAGCTTGCAAGAGAGTTTAGGAACTCACCTCCAATTCAGCTCAGCTTATCACCCGCAGACAGATGGCCAGTCGGAAACCACGATCCAGACTCTTGAAGATATGTTGCGGTCATCATGTACACTCGACTTCGGTGGTTCATGGGAAGATCACTGTACCTGGTAGAGTTTCGTACAACAACAGTTTCCAAGCTAGTATCCAAATGTCACCGTTCGAGGCACTGTATGGCAGGAAGTGCAGATTCCGTTAGCTTGGGATGATATTGGGGTGAGGCAGATGCTCGGTCAGAATGATTGCTCAGACAGTTAAGGTGGTCAGAAGAGTCCGAGATCATCTTCGAGTTGCACAAGATCGTCAGCGTCATTGGGCTGATTCTCATCGGCGTCCTCTGAGTTCTCTATCGGCGACCACGTATTCCTGAGGATTTGCCTAACCGTGGCGTCATTCGTTTCGGCGTACGAAAAAACTAATCCTAGGTATATAGGACCGTTCGACATTCTCGAGCGAGTAGGCGATGTGTCCTATCGTCTCGCTCTTCACCGTCGTTGCGTGAGATAAATGACGTATTCCATGTATCCCAATTGCGACGGTATATTCCGGATCCGAGCCATATCCTTGATCATTCGGAATTGGTTTTTGGTACTAACCTTTCGTATGAGAAAAGGCCCGTATCCATATTGGACCAAAGAGAGAAGACACTCAAGAACAAGACTATAGCTAGTCCGCATTGCTTGGGGTCATCACTCTTTGGGTGAGTCAACGTGGGAGCGTGAGGATGATATCCGATCGCGATATCCACACTGTTTGACTCATGAGGTATAATGTCTTTCTTATGCCTTATGCTTTAATTCCTCACTTGCATGAATGACTGAATAATTAATTGCTCAGTCAGATATTGCTTGTGATTAGTATAGCTTGTCCCGACATCTCTAGCTCTTGATTAAATTTCGAGGACGAAATTCTTTTAAGGTGGGTAGAGTTGTCACTCCCGTTTCCCATTATACGTATTTCTCAGGATACGTATACGAATTTCTGACAATTGTCAGGTGGCCCGTATTTTGTCTTATCTTGCTTTAGCTTAGCCTTGGTTTAAATCTTGACTTGATTTGTTCAACTTGGTTCAACATGACTTGACTTGGCTTGGTTTGGTTTATTTTAGGTTAAAATGAGAGGGGTTGATATAAGTCAACTTCTTCTCTCTCCTCCATTATTTTTATTTACTTCTTCATCTTCTTCATTTACTCCTCCCACCTACCAAGCCTAGGCAAGTGCAACTTGCATCATGATGTATCTCAAGTTTTATTATTCTATTCTCTTTCTTACTTGATTCTAAGTCTCTTTAGAACTTGGCATTTTGGATTTGATGGATGGATTCTTGTAGATCTAAATTTGTAACTTTTCGATTTTCTTGGTTTTTGATCTCTAAAACTTGGTTATTTTCGAAAACTAATGGTTCTATGTTGTAGAGAATTCAATTTCATACAGTTTTGGCTTTTGTTTCGCTTGATTTCGACTTCGGATGAGGAAGTTATGGCCATGGCAAGTTTTTGGAACTTTTATGGCTGAACTTGCTGATTGGGGACGATGACCCCCATATGCTCGGGAGGCCATGCGCGGGAGGCCATGCGCTGTGAAGTCCCGGCAACGCATCCCTTAACTCCGAGCGTGTCATGCGCGTAGGTTCCTTACGCGCATGTACTGAAGACGCAACGTGACTTTCCTACGCCGTTGTGTAGGAATTTCCACGCCCGTTGTGCAGGAATTCCCATACGCCGTTGTGCAGGAATTCCTACGCGCCGTTGTGCAGGAATTCCCACGCGCCATTGTGCAAGAATTCCCATGCACCGATGTACAGGAATTCCCACGCACCGATGTGCAAGAATTCCCAGGCGCCAATGTACAGGAATCCCACGCGCCGATATGCAGGAATTCCCATACGCCGATGTGCAGGAATCCCATGCGCCAGAATTGCTATATTTCACTATTTTTGCCTATTTAAGTTGTTTTGTTGCTAGAAACTTAAAAACTCAAAACATGAAAGTTGTAGATCTTTTCTTTGGCTTCAAGAATATGTCACTAGTTATTTTATGCAAGTTTTTCTCATTCATGATAATGTAAGAATAGAACACGATAGTGGCCCACTGTGGCACACTCTTGACAAGTAAACTGACCTGATATATCTCGACATGCTGTTATGACAGCTAGCCTGACATGATAAGTATGAAAGACCTGGACACCGTGGGCAATTGTGTTTGTACAAATAAACTGGTACTGTCTTGCATCATGTCTAGGATGAGGATCCCTGAGTACCACGGTCAGGGGTACCTACTGAAATTGACTAAGGCTAATTAACTAGAATGATTCAGTAGTCATGAAGAAATTTTCCCAGCTACATGCAATCCCGTTATTTGGGCGCACTAAGTGGACTTGTAGCCTACAATGAGTAGGGCACATTTCCAGTACACCGTCAAGTGTTGCTCCATTCTTAAATGGACATTCGACCTGGATAACCTGGATGGTCTGTAGGGCTTGTGGCTGTTGGGATAATCTCGTTGCGTCTTGCTAGTAACTAGGCCTGTGATAAACCTAGTTAGTTAAAGTATCAAGCCATATTCCTTGCTTGGCCGTGATTGATTGAATGAAGTCTAGCTCAGCTTCGACTTGTCCTGATCCTGTACAGATTGTGACAGGACATGGCTTATTATGCTTGCCTTAACAATAACGATCGGGGGACCAGTTCTTCTCAGGCGAAGGGTTACAACCCCGGTCCTTGTTTGGTTTCAGGGTTGTAACCTGGCTTCCGGAGCAGTTTTGTGTCTTCTCTTCGTTTATTGTCTTATTGCACCCCATGTCATGCTCGTCATATTTACCTTACTTCAATAGCATGATTATCTATACTGGCCTTAACAATAAAGATCAAGGGACCAGTTCTGTTCAGGCGAAGGGTTACAACCCCGGGCCTTGTTTGGTTTAAGGATTGTAACCTGGTTTCTGGAGCAGTTCTGTGTCTTCTCTTCGTTTATTATCTTATTATCCTAACAGTATTTGAGACGGGATCCTATTCAGGTGGAGGACTGTAACCCCGGTCCTTGTTTGGTTTAAGGGTTGGAATCTGGCTACTTGAATGGTTTCCTCGTATCAATTATTATTGTGTTCATGTTATTACCAGTTCTTATTTACTATCTTTAATATTCATTATGATATGGGTTTTAGTTCCTAAATGAAGCCTCCTTTGTGGCACTTGCTTTTTCTGGGGTCTGACCTAGCTGGTTTTGTGTGGCCAGATATCGGAGCAGCTCTAGAGGATCCACCTGCCTTCCAGCCAGATGGTGACCACCAGGCGTAACCCTGGCAACGAGTGGGTTTTTTTTTGTCCTCCCACTTTATTGTAAATTTATTCTTTTGAGGCGTTTAGCCGACGAGCACGTATTGGCTCGATTGCACCTTTACTTACTGTCTGCCTACGGGCTGTAACATGATTGACAAATCCTAGGGTTGATCATGTATTGACTAAAACTCTTGCTAGTCCTGACATTTTATTCGACTAGCTTCATGATCATCCAATATGTAATGTATGGGACGCCTTACTATGTTATTTGATGTTCTAATATATGTTACTGTTACTACTTGCTGTGATTGAGACAATAGGCTTGTTTATGACCGTAGGAGACTGATGGCTTGTAGTTAAACTCTCATGATCTAGACAGCCGTGACCGTATAGCGAGGGGGTTGCACTTCAATATACGTAGCTGGCTATGTACGCCCCGCTCTCCAGTATTGGTTCGGACGTGACAGTTGTCGCATGGGGAGTGGGCGCCAAGTGATTTGGGGCATGGGGAGTGGGCGCCTAGTGATTTGGGGCGTGGGGAGTGGGCGCCAAGTGACTTGTCGCATGTCGCATGGGGTGTGGGCGCCAATTGACTTGGGGCGTGGGATGTGGGCGCCAAGTGACTTGGCTCGTGGACGCAAGCCACTTGGCGCCTGGGGAGTAGGGGACCGAAAGTTGGGGTAATTTATAATTTTGAATGTAGTTTGTCCAAATTATCTATAATAAATTTCAAATGTTTTTAAATATATTAGATAACAAATAGTTATTTCTTATCCAAGATTTATCAGATAATTTATTATATTTAGATAACAAATAATTAAAATTATCTATATGAATGGAATATCTATAATAACAAATTATCTTTTAGTTATATCATAAAGAAATTATCAGATAATAATTATTATAAATATTATATTTTTATGATATAACTAAAAACTAATTTATTGTGGAGAAATATCAAGTAGTTTGTTTAAATATAATTTATAATTTGAATGTAATTTGTCTAAATTATCCATAATAAATTTTAATTATGCTTTTAAAAAAATTATATTTTGAATGA
>JANAVB010004796.1:4775037-4881691 GCA_029216955.1 Iris pallida
ATGTTAGGTAACATGGGATTTTCTTAGGCTTAAGAAGTTTAGATTTAGTATTAACATATCTCTGGCCAAATATTATAAACCTACAAAAATAACTCCAGTAAGATTAGTTCTAATGTCGCATAAGGTAAGTAGGCAATCGACCATTTCTATGATTATCATGATTTTGTTATGTCAAGTAATTAATTCCTATGCTAAAACATAAAATATGTTCAGGCTTCCTTTGCAGAAGTTCAGCTTAACTACTACTAAATTATCAATATCCCTGATCCAGTATTATAAACCAGCCTACAAATATAGCTTCGCTAGCTCCTTTCAATAGGCAGTCATAGCTTACTTAAACATCACCCAAACTCATATATGACTCGATTATTTATAGTATGGGCTATCAATTTTCTCATAGAACTTTAGCGTTGTTTAAGAAACAGTAAAATTGTAAAAATATCAAAAGAAAGGAAGTAATAAGTGCTTTATACGTGATCCTCTTTGAGGAAAAGGATAATCTTAGTGCCTCTACCAAGAACCTTCCCATAATCTTGTGCAAGGTTCTAAACCGCGGTAGGCGGATGCGTGTCGGAGAGAATCTGTCTACCGCCTAGGCGCCTAGCTACCGTCTAGGTGGTTAAACATTTAATTTTTTTTTTTTTACTATTTTACCACTGTTTTTGCATAATATGCATATTTTAAGGGTGTTCCATGCATAACTAAGTTGTAGAACGAAAATTTATAAACTTGTAGTTTGTATAAATGAACCATAGGACCATAACGTTTACAAATTCTTTTTGGCCAAAATATCTTGTTAGGTATTATTCCACCTAGGCACCTGCCAATGCTGCCTCACCTCCGCCTATGCCGTCAACCTCCGTTGGCTGCCTACTCCACCGTCTACCGAAAAACGGTACGAAGAGAGATCCGTCTCCCATCTAGACACCGCCTAAACGGATTAGACGACTGTCATTTAGAACACTGATCTTGTGACAGTGAAGGAACCTCCAGCCCGAGATTCCCAAACGTACTGCTCATCATCATTGTGCTTGGTTGTCACCACAACCCTCTCAGCCACAGGGTAAGCAGAATAGAACCCAACACCAAATTGGCCAATGGTACCTGCAGAGAGTATTGTTGGTCTTATCAGGTATAATGTGGATAAAAAGCTCAGGTTGGGCATCGAGCTTGCTCTTGTCAGTTAAACTCTCAAATCAGATATTATCAAGAGCTTGATTAGACAGTAACATAGAAATTCAAACCAGTGGTGAGATTGAAAGCTTGAACTCTGGAATGTATACCAACGATGGTCTACATGTAAGGGTGGTGAGATTGAAAGCTTGAACTCTGGAATGTATACCAACGATGGTCTACATGTAAGGGGACTGTCTGGTTGCATGATAGTGTAAAAGTGGATTTTTTTGTCATGAAGATAAAATGTGTATGCTTTTGAGTTTCATACTAGTTATTGTATGATGAAAGCTGCTTTCAATATTTGAATAGGTGATAATATTTTAGTGTTTGGATGGCGATGAAATATGTGATGAAATAAAAATTGTATTATAACAATAAGAAAACTAATTAATTAGCTAACAAAGTTAATAAATATTTACTAATAATATTATTTAACCTTTTTAATTTGAATATTAATAGTCTATATCGCCCATAAAATAAATAAATTAATTGATTTACTTTTTCAATAACTAATTATTGATAACCGTAAATAAAAAAATATTTTACTTTTTTAAATTTATGCAGTATTACCAAAAATATTTATTTAATTATAATATACTAAAATAATATTAGTATTGTAAAAGATATACAAAAAAAATATTTATGCATAAATAATTAATTTTATTATCTAATGATGATATACAAAATAATTTATTTTACTTTTTAATTTATGCATATTACTGGAGTGGTCAGGATATCTATTCCCGGTGGGAACGTTCGACACAATTACCTTCTTCCAATATATATAGCAAATGACCTCTAGTCTAGTGGTTAAGAGAGACGCATGCGGCCCAAGTGGTCGGGAGTTCGAGACCAGCGGAGGCGAGTTCGCCACAATTACCCGTTGCTTCAAATATATATATATATATATATATATATATATATATATATATATATATATATATATATATATATATATATATATATATATATATATATATGTCCATTTCTTTGGGACCTCAGCACCGGACCGTGGCCGTCCCGCGACCACCCAGCCGCCCCTGCCCGGGAGGGGACTCGAACTTGGGACCTCCCCCAAGTGAGCCCCTTAACTCCTAACCACATGAGCTAGGAGGCTTGGACGGAATCCCTCACAGATATATATATATATATATATATATATATATATATATATATATATATATATATATATATATATATATATATATATATATATATATATATATATATTTGCGCGGCTGTAGTTTGTTATTCTATTTTAGGCAAATAATAACTTCATACCCTCAACTTTGATAGACATCAACTTAATACCCAAATAATAAAGACCAAATTACCCCTGTCTCTCTCACCCCACCTCCCGTTGCTGCTCTCCTTCCCCCTCTCGACTGGTCCTCCCGCCTCCATCCGGCTACTCCGCCCCCTCCAATCCTCGGTTGCACCCCCTCTCTCTCGTGTGCTAACGCCGCCGCTGCATGCGGAGAGAGGGGGGGGGAGGGGGGCGGGGTGCAGCCATGGACGAGCGGGGTGGAGCAGCCAGGGTGGTGGTGGTGGTGGGGTAGCCGCAGGGGACGGAGGAGGGTGGGTTAGGGGTGGGGGCAGCTGTGTGGTGGGAGGGTGGCCACGGGGGTGGGCTGGGGGTGATAAGGCGTGGGGAGGTGAATGGCCGAGCGGGGTTGTGGGGTGGGGTGGGGTTGTAGGGGGAGAGGATACAGTTTTGTCTTATTTTTATTTTTAGGTATAAAGTTAATAATATTAGTTGAAGGAGATATTAAGTTAGTACGGATAAAAGCCGAGGGTATCAAGTTGAAAAACTTAAATAGTTGAAGGTATCATGTTATAATTTTGCATTTATTTTAGACAAATGTTAAAGGCCACCCACTCTTTACTTAGGACAACCCTCCTACTAAGGACAACCATGACTTACTATTATTTTTACTAAGAGCAACCTAAATTGAACAAGTTCACTAAGGGCCACCAAGAGGGAAAAAAAAAAACAAAAAACAAAAAAATCCAAAAACCCTCCCCCTTCCCTCCCGTTCGTTCCCGCCAACAGCCACCTGAAACCCCCCCTCATCTCTCTCTCTCTCTCCGCTCACTCCCCCCCCTACCCCTCCCGCCCGATCGTTCATAGTCCTCCCCCGGCCCTTCGTTCCCCTACCCCGTTCATCAACCCCCCCTCCCCCGTTCGTACCCCTCCACCCGACAGCCCCCCCTCCTCCTCACCTCCCTCTCTTCTGCTCTCTCCTATCCAGCCGACAGATATCAAATATTCTAAATTTTGTGTGTTAGCACCAAATAGTATCAGTTTTTTTAACAATAATCCTATATAGTTCTAAAGCGCTAATTATTTATATTTAAGTATATGGCCCTTATAATAAGAAAATCCTTTTATAAAAGGAACAGCTAACTCTAAACACTTTTCCCATGTTTCGCCACCGTCTACCTTCGCTCCCTCATCGCAGTCACCCGTTGTGTTGCCAGCAATAGCTTGCACTTGATCGGATTGTCGTATGATCATGTGACTGTAAGACATACTTTATAGTAGCTTATTACTTTTATTTTAATACTAGTTATTTTCGTGCCTATGGTTAGAATTTTAAAATTACTTTTCATTTATATTATATAATATCATAAATAATATTTTTACTAGTTTTATGGCCCGACCAGGTTGGGAGAGTTGTCCGGGTTGGACTGGGAGAGTTTTTCGGTTTGGACTGGACTTGGGTTTGGGGATTGAAAAACCAACCCGACTGTAATCGAAATTTGTACATATCATGTTCCGAGCTTTGACAAGACCTATGTCGTCCAACCCGAGTTTGACCATGTGAGTTCTTGATTGGGTTACTTGCGGTCCGGCCCATGCAACACCTCGACAAAAAGGCTAAAGCTAATATATATCATTAGGAAATTATCCACCCACTCAAAGATGCGAATATTTTTTTTGAGATGCGAATATAAAAGATGGTGTTACCATTAATAGAATAGAAAAATAAATATGTTGTTACCATTACTAGAACATAAAATTTTATATGGAGAAATATATTTGTGAGAAATTAGCTAAAAGCAGTTTTGGATAATTATGATCAATGGTTCCGCCATATGGTCCATAAATTCTAAAATAATTTTTTTTTTAGAATCAAATCAAAATTTATATTATCCATATGCAAAATTAATTTGGTTTAAATAATATAGATAATTTGTTATTTCAATTTTATAGATAATTTGCTACTTCAAGAGAGTAAATAGTTTTATATATACAAAATTTAAATAGATATAATATAACAGATAGATAATTTAGTATATATATATATATATATATATATATATATATATATATATATATATATATATATATAGAAAAATTCTACAATACATCCGCTGGAAATGGATGTATCGATACATCCGAAATCTGGACCGTTGGATATTAATCCAACGGTTCAGATTAAATTCAGATAAAATAATACAGGAGACATCATTTAATGCTGATTTAGACTTTTGACCTGTTGGTAACTTGCTTTAGCAGGTCATTCTTCACTTTAATTTTTTCAATGAACACCATAAATTAACTCATATTTACTCTCTCAAAAGTCCATCCAATTTAATGTTTTTTTTTTGGTTACAGGCCGTCGTGGTGGTGGTGTTGGTGGTTGTGGTGGAAAGAGAAACAGAGATGAAGAAGGAAATAAGAATCGGTCCGGATCGCGTCGAACGTCGTCGAGCCCTCCTAGAACAACGAGGAGTACCAGCTGCGCCGAGAAGAATCGGTCCGCTTCGCGTCGGACGTCATCGAAACCTCCTCGAACAAGAAGAAGTACCAGCGGCGCCGTTCTAATTTTACTGTCCATGCCATTGTCAGAAATCTTATTTTTCATGTAATAATTTTATATTTTGTTAATAAAGCTACTTGTCACGGTGGTGGTGGTGAACTGAGGAAACCTGCTTCTGAGGTCGGACGGATCATCTGCTCACATATTTAAAAAAAAAAATCTGTATTGATCGGACGAAATATTTTTTACTTTCTAATGATAATTTTATCGAAGAGAATATTTTATTTGGACGGTGAATGACCATTCTCTTTGCTTTTAACACGGAGGATGGCCATTCTCTTTGCTTTTAACACGGCGAATAGACGGAGAATGGCCATTCTCTTTGCTTTTAACACGGCGAATGGACGAAGAATGGCCGTTCTCTTTGCTTTTAACACGGAGAATGGCCATTCTCAAGGAGAATGGCCATTCTCCGTTCCTTTAACATGGAGAATGGCCATTCTCCGTTCTTTGAAAACGGAGAACGGACACTCTCTGTGCTTTTAGCAAAGTATGGTACATTTAGGACTGGAAATGTTCAAGTATCTCATATTTTTTTCACCAAATATTTACAGTATTTTTAATATCATTTACCATAGTACATTCATTTAATATTAAATCGTTTTCAAGATAATCTGAATATCATTTTATCAGGCTTCCACTGTATGGCTGAACAAAATTTCTTGCGAATGTTTGAATATAATTAACCTACTATCAAAGAGAATTTTTCTTACATTACATTATGCATTACACTGGCATCGACTTCATACTGATGGCATCGATGTACTGATAGCAATAACAAAGAATGAACAGGCAGGATTACAATTATGTTTCTGCAATAACAAGGGATGAACAAGCAAGATTACAATTTTGCTTCAGCAATAACAAGGGATGAACAGGCACTGGCATCGAATTCATACTGATGGCATCGATGTAATGATTTTTTACAGAAAGCAAAACACATTACAATCAAATAAAGTTTCAGTGATCCCATGAATGCATCCGTAATGAGGCCACCTGTAAACCCTAGCAATGCATCCATGACTCATGAAATCTGCGATGGGCATCTGCAAATCAAAGAATACACAAAATATCAATATCATCTATGAAGGCCAACTGCCAACCAAATAAACGCTTCAACCAAAAAATCATAATCAAATTAAGTATACTTCATTCCAAGTCCAATAAACTGTATAATTCACGTTACAGTAATCTGCCCAATCAACGTTAGTAATTCAACATAGAACCTGCATAATTCACAATACAATAATCCAAATAAATATCAGACCTACTCTAAATTCAAGACCATATTACATTTTCAAAACAAATTACGAACTATGCACTTAGTACAAGCGAAAAGTTTAGTCTTACAATATTTCAAACACAAAATTTAGTTTGTCTGCCATGACCAACAAATATTCAGAACCATATTACAAGTCAAATATTACTTCCAAATTGAAATAAGAGACATTCAAAACTCAAAAGATCGATGAATCTTCATAGCCGTCTCCATCTTCTTCTTCTTGTTTCTTTTTTTCCTACTTCTTCTTCTTTCTCAAAATATCCTTCACCTACAACTTGAGGGACGGATTAACAAAAATTATAGTCAGTATGGACTCACTTTATATGTAGAAATGATATCCAGAAACATAAATAGAAGTATCAAAGTGATGGCTAGCATTAAAGTGTCAATGTGCACAGTGTGTATTTTTACATAAGTGTTTGGGCTAGCCCCATTTACCTTCTTCACGAGGGAAGGAATATCTTATTCTTGGTCAGCAAATTCAACCTCTATCTGGTTAATCTTATTCAGAATCAATTTCTGGTTGTCGGATATAGTCTTCATCTCTTTGAAGACATTCTCAAAGTTTGCAGCAACAAAATTGTATAGATTCATCAACCCTGTCCTTAGTGTTTTTGATTCCATAAGTTGATAGTTTTTCAGATGTTGATGGTTTGCTTGCAGCTGCTGCCCAGTTTTCCAAACATTCGAGTGAAGGTTAGTTTTCTCATGGGGCCTTTGTTTTTAATATAAACATCCCCTGCTAAGCTTGGGACAGAATGTTTATTAGCCATCGAGCATACAAATCCTCCGAAAGGGAGAGCTGTCCTTACAGTTGGTTTTACCACGAGATGCATCATTCTACTGAACATGTAGGAACCTGTATCCATCCTTTTTTTCTTCCCCATATAATAAAGAAATTTTACTCTCTTGGGATGGATGGAAAACACATGTCCAGTAGGGTTGAGTGTTTGAGATACGTAGGCATGCAACAATTTATACAAAGTTTTTAATTGATCTTTGTATACATTTCGAAGGGGTCTTGGCACCCATTGAAACACCTGTAATCTCATGAATTGTATCCGTCATGGAAACATTATCAATATCTTTCATATCAAACTCAGGAACTGGATCAAATCCATAAAATTCGTTGATGACAGCAGCATTTACCCTAATCAGTTTTCCCCTCAGAAACACCAGTGGTTGATCCTCTTCTTTTTCTTTAATTTCAGCCGGAAGATTTGAGTAAAATTCTCTTACTATTGTTTGGGAAGATTTTCTCAAGACAGAATTTGTTCAGTTTCTCCAATTGATAGAATTTCAATATATCCAGAAAAGCTTCGTCTTCGACATCATCCATCTTAATTGATCTTTCAGGCATAACAGCTTTTTTCTTGAAATATTTAATATAAATCTTCTTAGTTTTAGAGTCTTTAAATTTTTTTACCTCCTCTCCAGCCTGGAACTTATTTGATGATTGCTTTTCCTCTTCATTTTCCATCTTCTGATGATTATTCAAAATCCACAGAGTACGCTGATGACTCTGTATCCATTGCCACCTTAGCCATCGCTTAAGTACGCCTTCGATCTTCATAAGTTGAGTCTTCCGACGACTCTGTATCGAAGATAGATTTTCTGGTCTTTGTCGAGCAATGAGTATTTTTAGCCTTTTTTGCACGTGGCTTGGCTGCCGTCCTCCGCTTTCATCGTCGCTGCCGCCGCCGCCGCTTCTGTCGCTACCCTTTCGGCCTCTGCCCTAGCGACCATAATCTTGGTTTTCGCCATCCTTGCAAGTTCTGTCCCTTCGGGCCTGTATCACATCCCTTTGTGGATTCTTCCCCTTCAGCGACGGTCGTTGTTTCTTCGGCGGCATTTTGATTAGAAGAGAGTTTGGGAGAAGGAAGAGGGTTTAAGAGAAGAAGAGGGAAAATTCGACCGTCTTATATGACCTTGGAAAGTGGAAAAAATTAGAATAGTTTTTGAGTCTTAAATTAAATTTATTACTATTATTACTAGTATAAGACGGTCGAATTTATTACTATAAATTTAAAAAACTACTTTTCAAAATTAAATTTATTTCTATTATTACTAGTATATATCCATGTGAAATTACTACATAAACCTTTGAATTTTGAGACCCTAATTTTAAAAACTAATTTCCAAAATTAAATTTATTACTATTATTACTAGTATATATCCACGTGTTCCGTATAAATTATTGAAAAATTTGGCAGAAAATACGTGGTGGAAACATATTTATTTAAAAAAATTGACAACATATTTAAGAATGTGAAGTTTAATCTCAATATTTTCATTTTTTGAATATTTGATTAAATTTTTGAAAATAAGAAGACTATGTACTTGAAAATTATAAAATTGAAACACTCAAAGTTGTCCTCTAATTTACTTTGTAATTCATATTTAATATGGATTTGACGGCAAGATTGACAGCTGGCAGCATAATTAATTCTATGACGTAACAAGTCATTGATGGGGATATCGTCGCTGATATATGGATTTGACGTAACAAGATTTGTTGTAGGCCTGAAACTAAATTTAGTTAATAAAATATTATATTTTATTAAATTTCCAGCTTCGTCGCCGGAACATTCTCCGGAGAAGTATACAAGAGGAGGACAAAAAACTGTAACAAACGAAAAAAAAAGAGTCTAGCCCTCACTGGCCTCGCGGAGGATCTCCGCAAAGTCCTGCAGGGTGCGCACACCCGCCCTATGGCACAGGCAGTGAAACGCTTCCCTCTTCTCCAGAGAATCCCGTTCCTCCGGAGTGATCGACAACATGTCAAAGTTGGGCGCCGGATGAAGAGGTCGAGCGATGACCTCCAGTGACAACCCGCAGGAGGTCAGGAAGTCCGCAGCCGATGCCAGCCAGTCATGGGCCGGAGGCGGCACAGAGGGTGCTCCATGCGGAGAGGCTCGACGACGACTGGAAGAAGACTCTGGCAATGGTTCCCAACCAGATGATCTTTTTGGAGCCATGTTAAATGTGCAACCTACTCAGATGAATGGGGACCCCTATGTATATATATACACGTTCCTAACCGACTCTTCTTATTCCTTATTGGAAGTTGGAGATATTCAATTTTTTTTCCTTATTGGAAGTTGGGGATATAATGATAAAGTTACAACCAAATGCTTACAACAATCTTACAACCTTCACCCATTGCTGACATGTGGGCCATGGCCCACATGTCAGCAATGGGTGAAGGTTGGAAGAGTGTTGTAAGCATTTGGTAGTAGACTTAGCATTATTGATGTCTTATTCCAGGCTTAGTTGGTTGTGTTGTTTGGCTTTTACATGGAAGGCCTAGGTTCGAGTCTGATGTTTTGGGTGCTATTATATGCTTTTAACTTAGTATGGAACAATTTTTGGGACTGTTAGTGGCCATTCTCCGTTCCTCTAACACGGAGAATGTTACATTTAGGACTGAAGAATTGTACATTTAGGACGGCGAATGGTACATTTAGGACGGAGAATGGTAAATGTAGGACGGAGAATGATACATGTAGGACGGAGAATGGTCCATATAGGACGGAGAATGGTAAATTTAGGACGGAGGTAGGAAGGAGAATAATACTATGTAGGACGGAGAATGGTACATATAAGACGGAGAATGGTACATTTAGGACTGTTATGTAGGGTTGTGAATTTTAAATAGCTTGGCTGTTTAGTTTTGTTTTGAATCTATATAAATTAGTTTTGAAGGCTCGTGAAGATGAATTAGTTTGGCTGTTAGTGGCCATTCTCCGTTCCTCTAACACGGAGAATATTACATTTAGGACAGAGAATTGTACATTTAGGACGGCGAATGGTACATTTAGGACGGAGAATGGTAAATGTAGGACGGAGAATGATACATGTAGGACGGAGAATGGTCCATATAGGACGGAGAATGGTCCATATAGGACGGAGAATGGTAAATTTAGGACGGAGGTAGGAAGGAGAATGATACAGGTAGGACGGAGAATGGTACATATAAGACGGAGAATGGTACATTTAGGACTGTTATGTAGGGTTGTGAATTTTAAATAGCTTGGCTGTTTAGTTTTGTTTTGAATCTATATAAATTGGTTTTGCAGGCTCGTGAAGGTGAATTAGTTTGGCTGTTTGGCTGTGTAAATAGATTTTAAAGGGTTGTGAAAAAGAAACCAATATTTTCGCATCGATCACCATTAATTATGATGAATGGCACTGATACCACTAATATGAGTGAATTTGCACCGCCAGAATTCATTTTGAATAAGGTAAAATCTGTGTTGGGAAATGGCGAAATCTCTTGGATATGATTACACTGAGATATTATATTAATGGTAAAATCTGTGTTGGAAAATATCGAAATCTCAGAAGTGAGCCGTCTTAGGCGTCATTATATCACAGTCCATTTTATTTATAAAACAAAATTAATCATGTAAAAAATTAGTATTGACAAAAGTAAAAATTTTCAAAATGGAGAATCGAACTCATAAAAAATATCTTGTATGTAGACTAGTGAAAAATATAAAGAAATGCATGCATGCATGCATGCTAACGTTCACCATTCACCCCAGGAATGATAGAACATATCTAAATCATTATACATCTCGTATACAGGTTCCCCTGGTACTGGGATTAAATTTTAAAGGGTTTTTTAAACATCTGTATTGAATAACAAATTTTCCAGAGTTCGTCGTCGAAGATCACGTTGAAGCACCCACGTATGTCGAGCACGCGAAGACCCTTGCAGTTGCATATGATAGATTGCAGCGTGTCTCCATTGAACATGCCGAATCCCATATGTAGGTGCTCGAGATGCTGCATCGAATCAGCCATGGCCTTTTCCTCTGCCTCATTTTTCGTGTCCAGCACGAACATGTTCCTGAGCATAAAATCTGGAGGGGGCATGTTCCTACTCAGCTTGACCAGACGTTTATAATACTTTTCGGCGGAAGATATTCCAGTCGACATGATATAGAGGCAGTAGCTAATGTCGAGTTCTTCCAGCACAGGGAGAAACTCCAAGTGTCTCACGAAAGTTTCATCACTCACGTCGCACTTCGGAATGCGCAGCACCCTTAGAATTTTTCTACTGTGTTATAAAAATGGGAAAACATCAATAGAAATTAACAAAATATACGTAAAATTGGGTAATAGAAAAAATAAAGTATGAGAATAAGACCAAATAAAATATTGCACTGGCCTTAAACATGCAAAAGAGAAGGCTGCTTCGTCGAGCTTGTACGCGGAGAAGGACCCTAGATATCCCCCACTGCGAGCCACGAGCTTTATCACGGTCAAACTAATCTCAGCGGTTTGCTGGGTCCTCCGGCACCACTGTACCAAGTCGACGTTAGACCAATAGTCTAAGGGACCGTTGAGCGCCTTCCACCACGAACGGCAAATTGGGGCCACGTTGTACATTACCTCGTCCGCCGGCATCCCCGACAGTACCAGTATCATCGAGAGAATCTCGGTAGGGATGACGGCCCATCCGCTGCAGTTGATCTTGCTCCTCTCCATTGCGACTGTTCTTCTTCTTCTTTCCTTTGTTTCTCTCTAGTCGGATGGGTTCTCTTCTTTGGAAAAGGCTATTTAACCCCTCGTTTACGCGGGTGTATGTAACCCGCTCGTGGAGGGGTGTGACCGAACAAGGCACGAATCTATTAGGAAAATAACGGTAATGCCACTATATTAATATTAGCAATTAGTCGTTTGGGCTTCCAACATATTTGGGTGATGCTAATGCTAATGTTAACGGAAGATGGTATCAACCAAATTTTTTTAATGTTAATGTTAAAGTCAATATTAATATTAATGTTAATGCTAATGCTAATGCTAATGTTAATGTTAATGTTAATATTAATATTAATGTTAATATTAATGTTAATATTAATTAATGTTTTTAATATTAATGTTATTTTAATATTAATTTTATTGTTAAATTTTGCCATGTCTTCTGTCATGTTAGCAACCATGTCATATGCCACATAATGGAAGATGGTATCAACCAAATTTTTTTGGGAGCAAATAGCATTTTCATAATATTAGTTTTAATTATATTGTAAATTTTAAATTAACAGAAAAGCCAATGTAGATTTAATATTAATATACTGTAAAAAAATTTCGATCATACCTCGATACTTACGTTTGTCGACCGAGTTACCGTCTTTATCATTATTAAGTTTTCACCTGAATCATCGTCATCGCTGGGGCGTGATGCCGTACGAGCCTGGAGTTGCGCTCATGCAAGGTAAGATAACAGATTCACAATAGTGTTTATAGCTCAAATTGATAACATAAGCAGCGGAAGGAAAATGTAGTATACAACAAGAATCTCTTTTATTGATAATAAACTGAAGGTTACAATGGCTCTGAATAGCCCAACTTAACATGCCAATTGGCTACAACGCTCATGATCTCTCTATCTCACAAAGGAGTACATTGTTCCATACATTATGCCTCTTTATAGCCAACATGTAGTCTTCGGCTGAACATCTCCATGTCGCAAGTCCGAACGCCCATGCGGTAGCTCCTCTTGAACGCTAAGGACTCCATGCCTCGGCACATCCAAGCCGAGACCCGCCTCGAGCCGAACATATCCTTAACTTGTCCACCACCGTGTCCCTGCGGCAGATACAGTTAGACATAATCTTAACATAAACATAGTGATCGTGCTCATCTATGTCCCATTTTGCCTAGCCTGTAAGGTTAGAACTTTACATAAGAAATCATATTATTTCACTCAACCAACCAACCGTAAACTTAAACATATGCATAAGGGTGGCAGGCCCTGCGCCTGCACCCAGCGCTAATCTCAGCCCACCGGCCCTATCTATATGAAGGTCACGGTGTTTCTGTCAAGACACACACCCTGATTAGGGGCACGAGTATGTGATTACGTCCAACCTACGCCGCAGCATCGGCGGTAGAACGCTGTCTAGGTCATCTGTAAATACTACAACTAAACAGATAAATGTACCTGTACAGTATATACACTCCAAATGGAGGTGACATAGCAATACAGTCTCAATCACAAATGTAAAAATAAGGTAGATAGTATGGAAAGAAAAAAACGAATGATGAGAATATGAAATAAGTCCAAGATCCACACAAGTCCAGAGCTATACACAAACAACCCAGAGAATCACATAATATATAAAAACTACTACAGTCTAAAAAGTACTAGCTAGCTCGTAAGCCAGGCAAACCTATCTAAGCTATACTACTCAGGGTGAGCAAAGTCATGTGGCTCTACTAATAAGCCACAGTCCGGGTCTACTCCATCAGACTCGACCCCATAATAGGTCGGGCAATCAGTCTCAGAATCATCTGTAATATGTCAACGGTATCCTGTCAGAAAAATAAGCAAGTATAAACACCAACAACAGTTCCATATGAATTGACAAATACTATAAGAGACAGTATAATAAAATACAAGACAAAGATATAGGCGACTTGGAAACCATTTGAAGCCGAGTTACAACACTTGAACCAAACAAGGACCGGGGTTGTACCAGGCCTCCCCTGACCCTGCTGATGTACTGGTGCTCCCTGGACTGTAGCCGATGCACCTCTTTCCACTGCTGCCATAGCTAGCTGATGCAAGTTCTCCATAGTCTGTTGCAGCAATGACCATGGTCCTGTCATCACGCAATGACCATGGACGGTTCGCACCGTAATGCATCTTTGGCATCCTTATGTGTAAGACTATGATCGATTCGATACGGATTGCTAGCCCAATATCCGAAGGATCCCAAATTTACTGATATCATAGCTTATCACCACACTGGACTGATCGTAACCCGTCCTAATGATGTGCACCATAAATACCATACATAATTCCCTCCTTTGAACTACTCGGTTGAATTAAGATGATGTGCACCATAAATACCATACATAATTACCAACACTGGACGGTCGTAACAATATTATAGCTTATTGAGTATATTATATTGACATTGCTTGTCCTCCATTCGGAGTTGACCGTTCTCGACAGGTTTTGATATTATAACTGTTGTTATATAGTAGAAGTAGACAGTATTCTACGTCATTTCTGCGGTGTAGACTAGGACGCTGTCACGCACTCATGCCCTTACTATGGGTGCGGGTCGTGATAGGGTGCACGAGAAAGGAATAATGTCGCTACCGATTCGGTTGGGACCGATAGGTCGGAAATCGATCGAACGGGAACGATTGAATTAAGATCCATTCCACGTTATGGAATGGCTTATCTGGAACCAAGTCCCATATTCAGCGGGTTGTAGGTGATCGCGTAGGCGACGTCAGCGCAGCCAACCAGTCGCTCGCTTGAAGCAAGTCTAAGGCGAGTGGCTGACCTCCTTCGCCTCGTCCCTCTTCGACGTCACTGGCATCATAAGCCATCCTGGACGTATAGCTTTGTTAATCGGGGTCCTTTAATGCAAGTAGCTAGCTCCGATGCAAGTTCCCCGCTTAACCTGTGCTGATCGAGGAAACTACCGCCTTGTCGACAAGTTGCCCATAACCGTACGAAGACATATTTTCCTTTTAGTTATTAAGACATAGCCAATATTATCTTTGAAAACTCAGTCCCTTTCCCGTGTGTGACCTTGCATTTATCCTTTCATTCGCAACAACATTATCGATTTACCTAGGAAGGGGGTCGAGAATAGGAGGGTCAGCCACTCACCTTGAGTTTACTTCAGGCGAGAGAATGGATCTTAATTCAACCGTTCCCGTTCGATCGAGTCAATCGATCCCGACCTATCGGTTCCGACCGAATCGATAGCGACAGTGTTCATTTCTCGCGCACCCTATCACAACCCGCACCCGTAGTAAGGGCATGAGTGCGTGACAGCGTCCCAGCCTACACCGCAGAAACGACGTAGAACGCTGTCTAGTTCTACTATCTAACAATAGTTAGATATTACAACCTGTCGAGAATCAAGGGTCGTCGTCTAACCCAGCTATGGCAGTCTATTCTTGTGTATTGCTCCTTCAACCAATCCATTCCTAGGCCAAAGGACCGATTCGGCCCGCAGCAAAAGGGTCGTCGTCTAACCCAGCTATAGTCCGTGATGGCTTGACATTGCCAGTGGCCTTCACACCCTTTACTGCTTAACAAATGCACGTGACACGGGACGGTGCTTGCTATACTTCGATAGCCCAACAAAACTCTTTTCTAATGTGTTCGTGCAACGACTTGACAAGCAAGGGCTACGTCAAGCCTAGCATAGAGGGAACGTACTGTGCACGCGTTCGACTTGGACAATCAAGTTCTTTGGGTGCATAGACTTATGCAAGAAGCGGTGAAATACGACTTAAACTACGGGACAAGCGAATGTTAATATTAATTGTAGTTCCAATTACATTTTAAATAAAAAAAGAATGCAATTTTAACTTTAAATAGTTTGAAGTAAATGTTAAATCCAAAACTATTTTAAATTTTAGTAGTCATATTAGTTTCAATAATATTGTAAATTTTAAATTAAAATGAATGCCACGGTATTAGAAATCTAGCTAGCTGATGTCACGTTGCTCGGGGCTCGGTTAGTGTTCGTCTAAACTCGTACGTGCGAACTAGTTATTAGTAATGATAACCAAAAATTGAATTTTAAGTTTAAAATCTAGTCGAGCTCGATCCTTCCTCTTTATCCCATCTCCCACACTCTCTTTCTCTCTCTCTTTCTCTCTCTCTCTCTCTCTCTCTCTCTCTCTCTCTCTCTCTCTCGGGTTCTCTCTCACATGTTGTGTTCCTTAACACAACAGATCCCGTAGCATTAAATGCTCTGCATGCGTTATCCTACACAATTTAGTAATAAACACCGATACCATATCATTAGAAGAGCCAAAAGTTGTCTTGGAAGTCGTAAAAAATTACTTTGTATTGTCTTCTCAATACTTTTTTGCATTGGAGATGACTTTTTAAACTTATTGTCATTTGTGAATATAGCCGCCTATGCTAGTTATTGTCTTCTGCCTCATGTCACATAGGATACACAACACATAACAAGACAATAGGGTTTCGTAGCATTAAATGCTGCTGCATGCGTTATCCTACAAAAGAGGGCCACGTGGAGATTGCTGTTGCATGCTTCCTCATGCGTTATTAGCTATACAATTTAATAATACATGTACCCAGAAGACGAGAAAGTTGTGTTGTTGGAAGTTGTTTCCTTAAAATTATGTTTGCTCCTAGAATCACTCAAGATTTTTCATGAGCCATCAAAAGAGAGCCACGTGGCGGAGTTACAAGGAAGAAGAAAGGTTATGTTGTTGCCTTGCTGGAAGTTGTTTCTTCCTGAATAATGCTTTTTGTACCTCCAAATTGCACTTTCAAACTGTCCATCCTTACGTGGCAGCTGACGTGATATGTTGATCTGGCAGCTGACATGGCAATTTTTTTAAAAATAAAACTAAAAATAAAAATTAACATTAAAGTTAACTAGCATATGTGCACGTGCCTTGCACGTATTTCAATATTTCTTAATTAGTTTAGGAAGACTCTTTAGGAAGACCAAAGGGTAGTCTTCCTAATTACTAAGTTGTCCTTATTAAAATTAATAAACTATTTTTAATTAGTACAAGTTTGTAAGGGTATTTTCGGAATTCAAAAGTTTCACCATCTAAGTTTTCCTATTATATAGTAGAATAGATATTCAAGATTAACATTAACATTAATATTTTTATTATCGTTAACATTAACAATAATATTAATATTAACATTAACCTTAACATTAATATTAACATAAATTGGGTAGTTAACTTTTTGGATTAAAATTTGTCATGTCATCAGTCATGTCAAATGACACACTATTATTTAACATGCCACATCAGATGGGAGGCCTATATATTAGAGGGTCAATTTGGAGGTACGAATATAGCATTACTCTTTCTTCTTGTATTGTTTCTTGTCCTTCGTTTCTTCTGCTGGTATCTAACACACTCTATTTTCTTCAATGTCGACGTCATATGGAGAAAGTGATCGTCGTGTGGAAGATTTAGTCGATGAAGAAAGCCTTCTTTCAAGAGGACTGTCAGATGAATTGGATGATGAGCAAAGTTTGGAAGATGTTAGCTTAGGAGACAGTAAAGAACAAGATGAAGACATCGACGCAAACAATGAAATGTTATTTTGCATCACCCTTTCTAATGGATTTAAGAAATGTATTATATTTTTACATCTATTTCTCATGTTTATTTTATTTTATTCTGTTCTTAGGGACGACGATGAATCTCCATTGGATTTCGATGCAGCGACGATGAAAAAAATATTGCAATCTGCCAACATTAACAAAGATCCAACCATGCTCTTAGAAGAAGATATTGTTGGCCTACAGTTCAACTCTATTGAAGAAGCAGGGACATTCTACCGGATTTATTCAAAAGCAAATGGTTTCAGTATTAGAAAGAACGAGGTAAAGAAAAACAAATCTGGGATGGTGACGATCCGTAGTTGGTGTTGTTCGAATGCGGGATTCAGACACAAGAAATACAAGGAAGCTCCAAACAGGGTTTGTGAGCCAAGAAGTGAAAGCAGAAGTGGTTGTAAAGCAATTTTTCGTATTGGGTACACCCATAAAACAAAGATGTGGTCCGTCAAAAAATTTCATGTACATCACAACCATAACCTGGCGAATGATTATGAATCAGCTTTTTTGAGATTCTATCGTAATATAACACCCGCAGAGTTGGAAGAAATTAAGATTATGAAGCAATCAGGGATGGGGACTGGACATATATGGAATTTACTTGTCCAGAAGAAAGGTGGCTGGGATAATATTGGATGGACGAGAAAGGATTTATACAACGCTCTAGCTCAAGATAGTAGAGCACTCGACGATGTTCATGCTTCGACAACACTTACATTTCTTCAATCAAAGGAGAACAGTAACCCAAATTTCTTCTACGACTACGAGGTAGACGAAGATTCCAAATTAACCCATCTCTTTTGGGCTGACGGTGCATGTCGATTCGATTACGATTTATTTGGAGATTCACTAGCATTCGATTCTACATATAAAACAAATAGAAGTCAAATACCGTTGGTGGTTCTAGTGGGTACAAATAATCATGCGATGACTTGTGTGTTTGGGTTTGCAATGATCCATAATGAGACTGCAGAGACTTATTCTTGGGTTCTGGAAAAATTCCTAGAGTGTATGAATGGCAAATTACCAGTGACAGTTCTTACGGATGGTTGCAGATCCATGAATAAAGCAATTGAGGATTTAATGTCCAGAGTAGTTCATCGAACGTGCTCATGGCATATCCTTAACAATGCTGCCAAACATGTACACCGAGAGGGTTTTCACAATAAACTGAGTCTTCTGATTAAAAGGTACATAGCACACTTGCTACTTTACTTTGAAGTATGTTGTTGTTACAATATCACAACTTTAGTTACTGTCCATGTTTTTTAAACAGGTACTATTCAGTCAAAGAATTTGAAAATCGTTGGCAGCAGATGCTAACAGATTATAATGTAGGAACTCCGTGCGTTGTCAGAGCAATGGAACTCCCTGAACAAAGGAACTTCGTGCATAGTCAGAGCAATGGAACTCCCTGAACAAAGGAACTCCGTGCATAGTCAGAGCAATGGAACTCCATGAACAAAGGAACTCCGTGCATAGTCAGAGCGAATCAAAGTGCGAGCGCTCCGACAGAGTGTGGGTTTGGATTTATTGCGCTCGCACTTTGATTCGCTCTGACTATGCACGAAGTTCCTTTGTTCATGAAGTTCCATTGCTCTGACTATGCACGGAGTTCCTTTGTTCAGGGAGTTCCATTGCTCTGACGATGCACGATGAAGTGATTTGCCTCAAGGATTTCAATTGAAAGCTTCATCTGTGAAGGAGTGTTGTTCTCTGTCATCTTTTAGTTCGTGTCCACGTGGTAGATGGTATTCATCGTGCATCGTCAGAGCATAGGAACCGTAGGATGACTCCTTGAGGCAAGTCACTTCATCGTGCATCCTCCGAGCAAAGGAACTCACTGAGGCAAACGAACTTACTGCCTCAAGGAATTCCTTTGCCTCAAGGAGTTCCATTGCTCTGCGATGCTCGCACGCAGCTCACATTCAACTTTTTTCTTGATAGTAGGATTTTATGTAGTATTTTAGACTTTCATAATGTACATGTAACTCAAAAAGTCAAACTTTTCGTGGTTATCACAATGTAAATGTAACTCAAAAAGAATTTTATTATAAAAGACAGCAGAGCAGACATTATAAAAGACATAAATTCTCTTGAAATCTAATTCTTAGCCCATACCAACCTCATTATTGTAGTCTTCTTAGTCCATACCAATCTCGTCATATTCTCATCAAGCTCATCTTCATTCTCCTTTTCAAACTAAACGGAGAATAACATTCTACGTTTCAAAAGACACGGTGAACGTCATTCTCCGTTTAAATAAAAACGGTGAATGAACATTTTAATGTGTTTATTATCCGTTCAAGACAGACGGAGAATGTTATTATCCGTTCCGAAATAAATGGTGAATAGAATCCTCAAACGATTTAATTTAAACGGGAAAGTTATTCTCCGTTTCAAGTAAACGGAGAATTCCATTCTCCGTTCCAACTAAAACGGAGAATATAATCCAAAGGGGCAGATTCATTAGGAATAAATGGCATATAAATGGAAGAATTCATTGGTATTAATGGCATATAAATGGCAGATTCATTGGTATTAATGACAATATAAGTGACTGCAGCTTGGCGCATGAGTTCGAGTTGTTAAATTTTGCCAATAAATGGCAGAAGTTGGGAGATCTTATTATAAAAATGACTGCCCTTTTGGCGCATGAGTTCGAGTTGTTTCATATGTAAATAAAAGTCAAACTTTTTGTGGTTTTGACAATGTAAATGTAATTCAAAAATGATTATATTATAAAAGCAGAGCTTATAAAAGCAGAAGTTCCTTGCCCAATTACATCATAATTATATTGTTGTTTTACAATGTCATTGCTAGGTTCGTGTTACATATTTGCTTGAAAGCAACTCCTTAGCCCATGACAACCTCATCGTTGTAATCTTCTGGTGAGTTTCATTGTCATTTCCTCCCGGTATTTCGAAGGAAGGAGTCGTCAATATATTCATATAATACGCCGTGTACAAGAGGCAGTTGGGTGCCCGTTGTTGTGGGCAATTTAGAGAACAATTCAGCACTTTGCTCTCATACTCCTTCTTCGTCGGGCATCTCTCCCTCATCATATCAACTTTTCTCCTGACGATAGGCTCTAAGATTTTCTTCATTAATTCTGTATCCACCTTGCACGTATCGTACGTGGTTAGCCTCAAGAGTTGTAGTGTGTCCAGTCGTAGGAGATAAAGTTGAACGTGAGCAGAGTATAGTGTTTGATGGTTGCATTAAAGAGTGGGATGAATAGCAACTCTATGTCATCCTCCAAACCCATGACGAAGTCTACTAACTCTGTTTGGATGTCTTCAAAGGCGTCGGGTTTTGCGTTTTCTTCATTGGCATGTTGAACGATGGTCTGTTTCCCAAAAACAATACACAATATCATGAGTAATTTTTTCTGTCATTTTTTATCGGTGTACACATGAATATGAATTTTTTCTGTTTGAATTCTTACCGATGTGTGGGCTATCATGAATGCAGACCACTTATGTGATTGGGGCGCCGACTTTTTTTCTGGATTAATGGCACCTCCTTCGAACTAGACGGGGCACACCTTTTACTGCCTTGAATTTCTCTCAGCTTCCTTATTATTATGTCTAGTATGCCAGCCTCCATGTCGTCATAGTTGAGTATGTCTTACATGTCTACTGCCGACAGCTGGACTGAAACTCCATTTTTACCTTTTCCGGATAAAATTCGTATACAATATCACTGCACATAAATTTAGTTTAGATTAAATTAATAAAGATAGATTCTCATTACATAATTGTGAAAAAAGTCTAGAAAAAACGAAAGAAAAAAAGGGTTCAGAATACATACTTTGGAGAATTCTTTCTGGGAATTACGATGTCGATGTATTGTCTCTTCAGCTCTTCATCCGCATATTTCCAAAGTAAGAGTTCATCGCATTCCCTTAGTATGACATGGTTCTTCTTTAATTCAGCCATTTTGGCATTTTTTCGGGATTTCGGAGCGGCATTAACCTTCCGCTTTTTATTAGCCTCTCCAACAGTATTGCTTTTTATTAACCTCTTTCCCCCCGATCCTCCTCTTCTTTTGACTTCTCTTGGAGCAGCAAGTTCAGCAGCTGCTTGAAACTTCTCACGCTGAAGTACTACAATCATGGCTTCGAGATCTTGAATTTTCCCATCCTTTTCATTGGCTTCAATATTAAACGATTCAACTTTATTTTGAAGCTCTCTTTTCTCCTCAACGAGCCTTTCATTTGTTTCTCTAAGTTGCTCGGTTGTTCGCACTGAAATAAAACAAACAACAATGAAATGTATGATGTGAACCTAACACGAAAAATGACATTCTCCGTGTAATATAATACGGAGAATAGCATTCACACGGAGAATAACCTTTCCAGTATCGAAATGATAGGGAATAGCAATTATCCGTTTCAAATAACACGGAGAATGACTATTCTCCGTGTTATAATACACGGAGAATAGTCATTCTCCTGGAAGATTACAAATCAAAATTTGAAATAGAAAAGATTTTACCTTGTGCATGTAGCTCTGATTTAAGAACAGAATTCTGCTTTCTCAAATCCTCCAGTTCATGCACAGAGCCCTCCATCACAACGTTGACTGCACGTTGTTGTGCTTCTTGTGCCTCGAGCTCTTTCAGCTTTTCTTTAAGTTTTCGTTCTCAAGGTTGGCTGCACGTAACTGCGCTCCTTGTGCCTCCATCTCTTTTAACTTTTCTTTGAGTTCTTCATTCTGCGTAAGAATATCAGAATGATGTCTTCTCAAATCCTCCAGTTCATGTACAGAGCCCTCCATCACAACGTTGACTGCACGTTGTTGCTCTTCTTCTGCCTCGAGCTCTTTCAGCTTTTCTTTGAGTATGGCATTCTCAAAGTTAGCTGCACGTAACTGCGCTCCTTGTGCCTCCAACTCTTTTAACTTTTCTTTGAGTTCTTCATTCTGCGCAAGAATATCAGAATGATGTCTTCTCAAATCCTCCAATTCCTTTGCTGAGTCGTCTATCACAGGGCCCAATTCATGATGCTGTTGTATCCGTTGTTCATCAAAATTATCCCCACCTGCTTCTTGGTGTTCTTTCTCTCCCTCTTTTTCAACTTCTTCTATAGGTGGCTTATCTTCTTTGTGCCCTTCTTCTTCCCCAACAGGTATAACCAGATCTTCAAATATCATCTTCGATCTCATTTCGTTGTGATATTCGGTCTTGAGAAAGTTTGAGATTTCGTACCCATTCCATGTGAAAAATCTTGGGTAATCAGGAATTGGGGCGAACTTCCTTTCCTTGAATTTACTATGTTCTGCAAACCAATAGAGGAAGTATATTGTGCAACCTTCCAATTTGTGAAAAGCCATTGAGTAATCCCCCTGTTCAGTTTTGCTTCTACTTCTCTTTATGCTATCCATTACATATGCCAGGATTAACCTTGGCCAGCATATACTGTTGATGACGTCCACACTGTCTACCAAGGCCAAGAATCTGTACGACAAATTTGAACCGTCAGACTTAGTGAAGAATACTGTTTGGACAAGTGGAAGATTATTAGCTTGGCCAAATCATCTGGATTAACAGCGTTATCTCCGCCACGAAGCCGTCGTAACAATTCAAAGAACTTGTCTCTCACTTCCTTATTCGTGACTTCTGAGTGTTTGCCCTTAGTATTAGCCAGCAATCTTGTGAAGTGATCTCTACACAGGCTCAATGATGCTGGTGGTGTGGGCTGCTGTTGTTTTTCCTTTATCAATCTTCTGTAAGAAACATCATCAACGCTTTCTTCATTCAGCGGTAGACCGAATATGACTGCCATATCCTTGACGCTTGGCGCGATTTTAACAGTGGTGCTCAATTTAAAGCACCCGACGCCATCTTCTTCTTCTGTGTAACTTGCAATTAAATTCTCAAGCCCTTCCGTTAACTTGCCCACTTCGGAGACGTGAACTCTGTTTTGGTAGAAAATCTCGACAAAATTCCAGAAATTGGTATTCTTCAAGGAACCCATAACTGGCTCAGGTAAACGGCCAACATCTCGATTGACCTCCTCCATAAGATTTAGCATTGGCTTGAAGGTAGAACGGAAAAGTCTTGAATCCTTATTCCTGACAGATTTTCTTTCTACAAAACAAAAAAAACCAAAAATTAGGTCGGAGAATGGCCATTCTTATGGGTTTTAACACTGGGAACAGCATTCTCCGTTTCAAGTTAGACGAAGAATGACATTCTTCGTTCCAAATTAAACGGCGAATAGAATTTAACATTCAAATGCGTTTTATGACGGAGAATGTCATTTTTCTTGTAATATATACAGAATTTGCGAACATAAAATCAAAGTTATACCTTCTGTTTGCACTTCTTCTTGCACTTCTTTTTGTTTAGCAACTTTTTTCTTTTTCTTTTTTGCAACTTTCTTAGAACAGGATTTTCGTTGTTCTCCGTCTATCGCTTTTGGATTTTCTGTAACTGGTACATCTTCTCTATTTGGTAATGCTGCCGGTGATGATTCTGTCGCTGATGCTGACATGGTGTGAATATTGCGAATGGGGAGGAAGGTTTGAAGATTTTAGAGGAGAATGACCTAGGTTTGAGTACAGAGTAGAGTATGGAAGAAGAGGAAGCTTCGAAACGGTTTTATTTTTTCATTTTTTTTAATAAAAGGATTCGGAGGTGTTTTGAATTAATTAGAAGGGCAAAAATGTTATTCGATGGAAGGGCAAAAGACTCCTTTCTGCTTAATTATATTAATTTGAAGGGCAAAAATGATTCTGCTTAATCAAAAAGAATCGAAGCCGTTTGGCAAAAATGTCATTACAACTCAACAAAACAAATGAACATAATACTTTAGGGGTTTCCATAAATTAGATATAAAAGAAGAAGAAAAAAAATCATCGTCTTCCATATTCAATCATTTCAGATTGGACTTCTTTTTTAGCTCTTCATTGTGCTCTGAAGTTGTAATCCATTCAGCAGCTTTGCGTCTTTCCTTTCCCGCATCAAACTGCATATAACAAACATAACATCAAAATATTGCTCTAAAAAGTTGAAGTTTTTGACGACATATTTTTAGACTTACATCGAGAGAACGGTAGTCTAGACTACATCGGTCTTTCATGAATGATATTACAAAAATCCCACAATCAACAGAATTGCCTTGGCGAGGAACATAAGAAGGACGTTTTATTGCAAAAGTAGAAAAGCTGAACCTAGCATCTCTCAACTTCAAAATCTCTTCTTCGAGAAAGAGATCCAAATTTGAAAGCTACAATTACCAGAATACAATATGTATTAGTATACCGCGTATCTTGTACCCAATTCATAAAAATTGATGAATATGAGCTTACTATTTCTTTTATGACTGTTTTGCTTTGAATCGGATCATCTTTAGATGCAAGTGAGTCCCAAATTTCAACAGTCCTTTTTTTAACCAGAACTCTTGCAAGAGTATAGTGTTCGCCCAAAAGAATGGGTATGTATATCTGAATCAGGATAATTAGGTAAAACAAATTAGTAAATTTTCAGAAAATTAGGATTAATATTTAAACATAAATACATTAATACCTCTTTACAAGTGCTTAAAGATCCCATGTAATCCTGAAAATATTTAAACTTCTTTCATATTTCATGAGGCATTTTGACGGATAGAGGTAACGTTGCTTTCTACATACACATCAATTAATACATTACGAAGGACAAACAAACGAAAAAATTGTTAATGCATATGCATTGAAGAATAAAATGCTCACTCACCGATATCCTTATTGGTAAAAACCATACATTAGCTTTATTGGAGGTTCTTTTCCGTTCCTCCACGGTGAGAAGAGCAGAGACAATACCTACAATCTGAATAAATCATTAAAAATGTCAGCGATGGAATCGAAGTAAACATAGATGGCATCTAAGAAGAAATATACTATCTATACATACCCCATTGCTAATTTTCGTTAAAGGAGCTAAGGTCTTCATCTCCCACCGAGACACATAGTTTTTTTTGCAAGATGATATTATTTCTCTAAGAAAAGAAACGAATAAATTAGGAAAAAAAACTGTTGAAATTAAATCAAAACTCATATTACTTACTCGTCAGGTCTATCATCTGCAAAATATAGTCGTAATATCTCGAAGAAACACTAGTACAATTGCTAGGCTTCGAGGTTGAATCCCTTATTAAATTTTTCGATGGTGTGACCGGATGTAAATTTCTACGCATTCTTTTAGAAGGACTGCTAAAGTCAGTTTCTTCTATAGCGTCCAATGCGAAAAATTGGTCCAATGCTTTACTACGATACTGTAGCTCCACGTCCTCCTCTTCGGAAGAAGATACAACGGAAACCACCTTCACATTATTAAATGCTCCAGATGAAGATGCCTTCTTCAAAGATGGAGATTCTTCAAACTTCTCAAAACGCCGAGATAAATTCATTTGTTCAATTTCTAATGAACAAAGCTTAGAATATTGATCTTTGCAACATCAGCTGAAATCTTCGACAATTGTTGTTCAATCCTGCGCAACATACGCGGAATGAAGGTTTCATTTGGAGTTGGCAACCAATCTTCTACGTCTTCTACATTTCCCTCCACACGAGTAGACATCTTGAGAACAAAAAAACTATTGTATTTCAGAAAATTATTCTATATATTTCAGAATGAATAATAGTACTATGAAGCAAGAAAACTATTGTATATATAGCAAGAGAGAAGTACAAAAAGTGAGGAAGATGGAAAGACAAATAAATTTCGAGACTAGCAAACAATCTACTAGCCGTTTGATTGAGGAGGGCTCGAGGAAGATTCTGCTAGCCGTTTGATTGAGGAGGGCTCGAGGAAGATTCTACTATCCGTTTGAAAATACAAAAGGTTATCGTGATCAACTTCAATTAAGGAACTCTATAAGAGGTTTAATTCCGCTTGATTGAGGAACTCGACGAATTCTGCCGGGAACCGGAACTTCTTCTTCTTTTCTTCTTCATCTCCGTTTCACCTTCCACCACCACCACCATGTCCTGTAGCTTTATAACAAAAATATTAAATTGTTAGATGAAACAAAAAAACTAATTACGGAAAGATTACTAAATCAAAATCAAACAGAACACATATTCATAGAAAACATAAGATTAAAGATGAAAGTACCACAGAAGCAACACCACAATTTTACAACAACTAAGCAAACTCTGCTAAGCAATAACTAAAATTAGGATTGTGTCCTCCTTGGATTTAATTTACACAAAGAAGAGATTTGAGAGAACGAACTTTTGTCGGCTTCACAAATGTACCATTCTCCGTCCTAAATGTACCATTCTCTGTCCTAAATGTACCATTCTCTATCCATTCGCCGTATTAAAAGCAAAGAGAATGGCCATTCTTCGTGTTAAAAGCAAAAAGAATGGCCATTCTCCGTCCATTCGTCGTATTCACCGTCCATTTGTCGTATTAAAAGCAAAGAGAATGGCCATTCGCCGTATTCTCCGTCCATTCTTCGTCCTAAATGTACCATTCTCCGTCCACTCGCCGTATTAAAAGCAAAGAGAATGGCCATTCTCCGTCCATTTGCCGTATTCACGTCCATTCGCCGTACTAAAAGCAAAGAGAATGGCCATTCGCCGTATTCTCCGTCCTAAATGTACCATTCTCCGTCCTAAATGTACCATTCTCCGTCCATTCGCCGTGTTAAAAGCAAAGAGAATGGCCTTTCTCCGTGTTAAAAGCAAAGAGAATGGTCATTCTCTGTCCAAAAAAATATTCTCCTCGAAAATATTATCTTTAGAAAAGTTAAAAAATAATCCGTCCGACCTCAGAAGCAGGTTTCCTCAGTTCACCACCACCACCGTGACATGTATCTTTATTAACAAAATATAAAATTATTACATGAAAAATAAGATTTCTGACAATGGCATGGACAGTAAAATTAGAGCGGCGCCGCTGGTACTTCTTCTTGTTCGAGGAGGTTTCGATGACGTCCGACGTGAAGCGGACCGATTCTTCTCGGCCGCAGCTGGTACTCCTCGTTGTTCTAGGAGGGCTCGACGACGTTCGACGCGATCCGGACCGATTCTTATTTCCTTTTTCATCTCCGTTTCTCTTTCCACCACAACCACCAACACCACCACCACGACGGCCTGTAACAAAAAAAAAGAAATATTAAATTGGATGGACTTTTGAGAGAGTAAATATGAGTTAATTTAGGGTGTTCATTGAAAAAATTAAAGTGAAGAATGACCTGCTAAAGCAAGTTACCAACAGGTCAAAAGTCTAAATCAGCATTAAATGATGTTTCTACACTATTATTCAATCCGAACCATTGGATCAACATCCAACGGTCGGATGTATCGATACATCCTTTTCCAGCGGATGTATGGTAGAACGACCCATATATATATATATATATATATATATATATATATATATATATATATATATATATATATATATATAAAATTTAAATATGGCAAATAGATAATTTTTGTATCTATCAACAAATAAATAATATTACATATGTTATCATCCAGAATATAATATCCAAAAAGTTCGGGAGAAAGACATTACTTCTTCTTCTTTTTTTGAATTTTTTGTACTATTTAAATGTGTTTGATTTAAAGATTTAAATAAATATTTTTGATTTGGTATTATCCGTCCTGCAATTTTAGTGACATTACTAATAGATAATTTGTTATTATACATAGACAAATTTTATTTGATTAAAATAAATTAAGTAAATAATTTTATATTACAAGTTTTAGATAGATATTATGTAGATAACAAATAGATAATTTGGATGATAACAAAAGACTTTTTTTTTTTTTTTTTTTTTTTTTTTTTTTTTAACAAAAGACATATATATATATATATATATATATATATATATATTATTTAATTGATTTTTGTAAGTAACAAGTTATTTATATAGAAAACAAATAGATAATTTGGATGATAATAAAAGACCTATTTGTTATCTATATAATATCTATTTAAAATTTATCTATATAGAACTATTTAAGCAAATAACTAACAACAAACGACCCACAAAGAAAAAGGAGTACTGAGTAATGGAATTTGTAGATGAAGAAAAAATATCACAAACAACCAAGAAGAAGACATGGCAAGTTGGAGAAGATAATTGTTGCCGTCCTCTCTCAATGGACATCATCCATGATATTCTTGTACATCTTCGAGTGAAGACTCTTTGCAAGTTCCCTTGCGTCTCGAAATCATGGTATGCTCTCATCTCTGATCCTATCTTTCGATCATCACATGACCGTTACGCGAAAGATGTTGGTGTTTTTGCCTTTGGACTAGAAAAGATAGTCCCACATCGGCTACACCAAATGGTGAGTATCTCAATATAATGCATTGCTTGTGTTGAGGTGTGCACATGAGGTGTAGTGGGGCACAAGTTTGTGCCATGTGGAAGTATTTCTCTAGAAGGAAAAAGGATTAAATCCAACAAGGATGAAAGTTAATTTTTGTTGTGCGGACTCGGACTCGGACACGGACTCCAGGATGTCTCGTGCATGCACGGGAGTGTTCGGGGGGTAGGCGTGGACTGGCACACTTCTATGCTGATTGTGGGATGATCTAAAATATCAAACTCTATTTTTGAGTATTGGTATTTTAGTCCCACATCGGATAGGAGAAGAGGTGAAGTCTCAACTCCACTCTATAAATAGAGCCCCTTGGCCTCCTTTGAAAGATGCACCAAGAAGAGAGTTGAGGGAGTCTGTTAAGTCCAGGAAGCCCGTTCAAGTCTCAAATATTGACTTACGAGCGTTCCAGAAGTTCTCCTGAACTTGCTGGTTCCTGGGAGCTTATCCGTACTGCGGGTATAGCTTTGAGCGCCGGTGTTCAACACCCCAGCGAGATCCGCTCTTCTTCTTCCTTCCTTTTTCTGTTGCCTTCGAGAATCTGAGACTCAACTGTTGTTGATCATCTCTTGTTGCCTTCGAGAAACCGCTATTGCAAACGCGATTCGATTTTTTAATCGTTTAGGCTACGCAATCAGCATTATTTGCATCTCTTTTTTAGGGATTACAACTGCATTATTTGCATCTCTTTTTTAGGGATTGCAACTGCATTTCTTTGCATCTCTTCTTAGGGATTGCAACTGAGTTTTTCCATCGATTGTTTGCAAATAGACTAACAATCTCAAAGCTATACGATTCGATGGAAAACACTCGTGCTTCGCTTGTCGATACCGGCTTTAACAAGTTGGAGAAATTCGACGGTGAACACTTCCAGATCTGGAAGCGAAAGGTGACTCTGAACCTTCAACTCGTGGATGTTGATCACGTATTGGATGAGGAAGAACCAATCGTTCCAGCAACAGGATCTGCTGCTGTTCTGGCCGCTGCTACGAGCAAGCAGACGAAGTGGAAAAAGGATAACAGCATATGCAGGCTGCTGATCCTGAATTCCATGGAAGACTCTCTGGCCGAGTCCTACACAAAGAGGACTTCTGCCAAAGAGATCTGGGAGTCCGTGGGGAAGCTGTATGACGACGACGAGGCCCGGTCGAAGATGTTCATGGTTGAAAAATACCACAAATGGGTCTTTGAAGACGAGAAGACCATGCTGCCCCAAGTGAAAGAGTTCCTGAAGCTGCGCCAGAAACTGGAGGACGATAGCATGCCCCTCGTCGACAAGTTCGTCGTTGGAGGGATCGTGGCAAAACTTCCTCCAGGATGGAGCAACATCTATGCAAGGTTGCATAGGAAGAAGATGGAGATTAGCCTGGATAATCTCCTCAGCGAGATTCATGTTGAGGACGAGATGCGCTCTCAACAGAAGTTGGACACCCTGTCCAAGCAACTAGCAACGGCGAATCTGGTTCAAGCCACCAGAGAGAACAAAGGGAAGCAGGCGGCTTCTCACCACAAGAAGAAGGACTTCTCGAATCTGAAAGTGAAGGGTCCAGGATTCAAGCAACAGAAGTCCAAGTCCCATGTGACTTGCTTCAACTGTGGCAAGAAGGGTCACTATAAAAGTGAATGCAAGTCCAAGCCCAAAGAGCAAGGTGAGCCTAACAAGGTTTCTTTGGTTACTAATCAGGTTGCCATGATAGCACAGGTTGCAACTGTGGGGGCAGACTTGGACTGGTGGATAGACACTGGCGCGACATGTCATGTCTGTTCAGACAAGGACTGGTTCGTCTCCTATGAGCCTACTTCCGAGAAAGTTATGATGGCGAACCAGGCACAAGCTGAAGTACTGGGGATCGGGACGGTGGAGCTGAAGCTTACATCGGGGAACATTCTGACGCTTCAAGGTGTGAAGCATGTTCCTGCAATCGCAAAGAACCTGATCTCTGGGAGCCTGCTCTGCAACGCAGGCTTGAGGATGGACATCAATGCTGGCCAAATGGTGATGTCCAAGAAGGGTACTTTCTTCGGGAAAGCTTTTCAGACTGAAGGAATGTACAAAATTCAGCTTGTTGTAACCCAGCATAATAATGTCAATGCTATCACTAGTTTGAATTACTCTCTTGAGTTGTGGCATAATAGACTAGGACATGTTCATTGTAAGCGAATTAACAAAATGTCTAGTCTAGGACTTATCTCCAAGTGTGGGGGTAAGGTAGAGAAATGTGAGATATGTGCTCAGACGAAGATCACTAGGAAACCCTTCCACAGGGTCCATCGAAGCACAGATCTTCTGGAGTTGGTTCACTCAGATATCTGTGACTTCAAACAATTCTCTACAAAGGCCGGGATGAAGTATTTCATTACTTTCATCGATGACTTCTCCAAGTATGCCTTCGTCTATTTACTCAAATCTAAAGACGAAGCATTCGAGAAGTTCAAGGAGTTCAGGGCCGAGGCTGAACGGCAAACTGGACAACAACTCAAGAGGCTGAGGAGTGATCGAGGTGGGGAATATAGGTCTCATGAATTCTCATCATTCTGCAAAGAACATGGAATCATCAACGAGACGACGGCTCCGTATTCTCCACAATCCAACGGAAGTAGCAGAAAGGAAGAACAGAACGTTGACAGAGATGATGAATTCTATGCTGTTGACTGCGGGTCTCCCAAAGTGCTATTGGGGAGAAGCTGCATTAACGGCCACTTTCATTCTGAACAGAGTGCCGTATGCAACTTCCGACATAACTCCTCATGAACTCTGGTTCAAAGTCAGACCCAACCTGAATGTCATTCGAGTGTGGGGGTGCCTGGCTTATGTGAAGCTCCCGAATCTAAAGATTCAGAAGCTGGGGACAAGGACTACTAAGGCGATCTTCCTGGGGTATGCCGAGAAGAGTGATGCTCGGAGATTCCTTGATATCGAGTCAAATCATATCATCGAATCTCGCGATGCTGAATATTTTGAAGAAAAGTTTGCAAGGCACAAGAACATTGTTCTCGCGGACACTCCGGAGAATAATGAGGGTGCGGAGCAGACAGAGATCTTTATCGAACCAGTAGTCCAAGATGGAGTTGTTGTCGAGGAGACACCAGCTGAACCAGAACTCGCTGAGCCGTCAACTAAGCGAGCGAGGAGGCCGAAAGACTTCGGAGATGACTTCGTCACCTATCATGTGGAAGCAGATCCGCTTACCTATGATGAGGCGATGAAGACCAGAGATGCTATATTCTGGAAGGAGGCGATTGACAACGAGATTGACTCAATCACCTCCAATAACACATGGGTATTGGTCGACCTACCAGAAGGAGCAAGACCCATCGGATGCAAATGGATCTTCAAGAAGAAGATGAAAGCAGATGGAACCATTGACAAGTTCAAGGCCAGGCTAGTGGCCAAGGGGTTTGCTCAGAAGCAGGGGATCGACTACTTTGACACTTATGCTCCAGTAGCTCGGATGACAACTATCAGATTGTTAATTGCTTTAGCAGCAATACACAAGCTGGTGATACATCAGATGGATGTGAAAACGGCATTCCTTTATGGCGAGCTGACCGAAGAGATCTACATGCAACAACCAGAAGGTTTTGTCATCAGAGGTCTGGAAGACAAAGTCTGCAAGTTGATGAAGTCTCTGTATGGTTTGAAGCAAGCTCCCAAAATGTGGCATGAGAAGTTTGACAAGGTGATAAGGTCAAATGGCTACAGGGTCAGTGAAACAGACAAGTGTGTCTATACGAAGTTTGCTGACGAAAGAGGAGTAATCGTTTGTCTATACGTGGACGACATGCTAATCCTAGGTACGGATTTAAGCTGCGTCACAGAGACAAAGAAATTCCTCTCGACCAAGTTCAGTATGAAGGACTTGGGGGATGCCGACGTAATCTTGGGGCTCAAGATCATCCGGACAGGCACTGGAATAGCGCTGTCACAGTCTCATTACATTGAGAAGATGCTCTCTCGCTACGGGTATCAAGATCTTCCTATTATTGATACACCGTACAGGAGTGATCTGAAACTGGAGCCAAATTCGAAGGAGAGCGTCAGGCAGTTGGAGTACGCTAGCGTCATCGGAAGTTTGATGTACGCTACTACTGCCACAAGGCCTGACATAGCCTTTGCAGTGGGAATGTTGAGTCGATTTACGAGCAATCCAGGCGTAAAGCATTGGAAAGCTGTGAAGCGTGTTATGAGATATCTCAAGAAGACTCAGACATATGCACTATACTACAGCGGAGATCCGTCAGTAGTGGAAGGCTTCAGTGATGCTAGCTGGTGTTCAGAGGTGGAGAGCGAATATTCCACAGGTGGATATGTGTTCGCCATGGGTGGAGCTGCTATATCGTGGAAGTCGAAGAAGCAGACTATGTTATCTCGCTCCTCCATGGAATCTGAATTCTTTGCATTGGACGCTGCAGCAGATGAAGCAGAGTGGCTTCGGGAGCTCATGTATGACCTTCCAATGGTTGGGACTCAGATACCGGCGATTCCGATATACTGTGACAACCAGGCGGCAGCAGCAGTGGCATCAAATGAACTCTTCAACGGGAAGAAGAGGACTGTGCGGTTGAAGCACAGAGCAGTGAACGATCTCATAAAAAGGGGCGTCATTGCAGTGATCGATGTTCGGAGTCAGGAAAACCTGGCGGATCCGTTCACGAAGGGTCTCAAGCGTCAGCTGGTCGAGGACACAGCAAGGAAGATGGGCTTGAAGGCATTCTAATATTGTGTCATTATAATCCTATCAATAAATTTTATGTTATTGGTTCAAAGAGAAATCTACCAGATATCTAATTTTTTGATTCAAGGGAGGACTATTGACTGGAAAAATATTAGTTAACAGTGGGCACTTGTTCTGCCGAACATGTAAGGGTTTCGGACCCAGAACCACTGTTGTCTACTATGAATTTTCTACGGAAAATTGATCCTGTGAGAAGGATGGCATAATGCCTTAATGAGTTCTCAGACTGAGTGAAGGTCTGTTATGCTTTACAGGAAGCATGGTGGCGCAACAACCACAAAGGAGTGTTACAACTCCATGCTACAGTGGGGTGACTCCACCATGAGGTTCCCAGGTAGGGGTAATGCCTCGGCTTTGTTAGCCAAGTTACAGGCGGCGTAGCACCGCATATAGGCAGGTAGCCTAATATTGCATAATCGTAATAAAGAGATGTAGGCAGCACTACAAAGAGGCCGGTGTCCTCATGTTACTGTGGCATGACACCACGATGAGGTACCCAGGTAGGGGTAAAGCCTCGGCTTTGCAAGCCATGTCATAGTGGCGTAACACCACAAGGGAGCGCAAGGCTTCATGCTGGGTAGTTTGGCACTACAAAGAGGCTTGAGACCTCATGCTACAGTAGTATGACACTACGATGAGGTTTCCAGGTAGGGGTAATGCCTTGGCTTTGTCAGCCATGTCATAGCGGCGTAGCACCGCAAAGAAGCGCAATGCTTCATGCCAATGACTCTTTATATAGAACTCACCTATAGTGTATGGACAGAGATATCAGGCCGTCTCTTGAGGGTAAACTTGTAGACGTCCAAAAATTATACACTGAAACCAGGCTGGCACAAGGCCTTCAATGTGCAGCCAGAAGCACAGTTGATGTCACTATGTGAGTAGGAAGAATTGCAGTTATGGTGCAGAATTCAAGGCTTAGTCCATTCTTGTATCATGCTGTTATTTAACCTATGCGGAAAGATTCAAGTCGTAGCGACATCTCTCCTAATGCATGATGGACAATCACTGTGGGGAACGCTCAACCCATATATTGAGATATGTGGGGGATTGTTGGTGTTTTTGCCTTTGGACTAGAAAAGATAGTCCCACATCGGCTACACCAAATGGTGAGTATCTCAATATAATGCATTGCTTGTGTTGAGGTGTGCACATGAGGTGTAGTGGGGCACAAGTTTGTGCCATGTGGAAGTATTTCTCTAGAAGGAAAAAGGATTAAATCCAACAAGGATGAAAGTTAATTTTTGTTGTGCGGACTCGGACTCGGACACGGACTCCAGGATGTCTCGTGCATGCACGGGAGTGTTCGGGGGGTAGGCGTGGACTGGCACACTTCTATGCTGATTGTGGGATGATCTAAAATATCAAACTCTATTTTTGAGTATTGGTATTTTAGTCCCACATCGGATAGGAGAAGAGGTGAAGTCTCAACTCCACTCTATAAATAGAGCCCCTTGGCCTCCTTTGAAAGATGCACCAAGAAGAGAGTTGAGGGAGTCTGTTAAGTCCAGGAAGCCCGTTCAAGTCTCAAATATTGACTTACGAGCGTTCCAGAAGTTCTCCTGAACTTGCTGGTTCCTGGGAGCTTATCCGTACTGCGGGTATAGCTTTGAGCGCCGGTGTTCAACACCCCAGCGAGATCCGCTCTTCTTCTTCCTTCCTTTTTCTGTTGCCTTCGAGAATCTGAGACTCAACTGTTGTTGATCATCTCTTGTTGCCTTCGAGAAACCGCTATTGCAAACGCGATTCGATTTTTTAATCGTTTAGGCTACGCAATCAGCATTATTTGCATCTCTTTTTTAGGGATTGCAACTGCATTATTTGCATCTCTTTTTAGGGATTGCAACTGCATTTCTTTGCATCTCTTCTTAGGGATTGCAACTGAGTTTTTCCATCGATTGTTTGCAAATAGACTAACAAAAGAGAACCCTTTCGTGATTGTCGTCGCAAAGGACACTTATGATCGTCGGCGGTATCCGTCTCTCGCTGCTGGACTCCAAGGGTAACCTAGTCAAAAAATCGATAATCAAGATAGAAGCGAGCAACATCCGCGGCACATTGTAAGTCCGGATCTAGTGGTCTTGGATGACTGGGGAAACGTCTACGTATGCAATACCATCACCAAGGACCTTATCAAAATGCCAACGAGAAGAAAAGATTCTGGTAAACTAAGCAGTACTTACGTCCTTTCCCATGTCGCTTCCACCATTGGCGATGGCTGCTGGAGGACAATGAGCAACCCTACTCCGATGCTGCCAATAAATATGGAAACATTAATCCTTGGAGGAGTCCATGCAACCGAAGCTATCTATATGATGCCCAAAGTCGATAATAACAACGTAGAGCCATACATTAAGGGGATAGATCTTGATCGAGAGGAGTGGTCCGTAGATCCAACCCCATCAGGTCCCAGTTTCCGTGGAGGACTATCCTCTTACATTTTAAGAGGAACGGGAGAACAACTATGGATAGCGGAGTTGAGTTCTCTCGGGGAGAGCCTGCAGAGGGAGTTCGAACTAAGGACCGGGACAAGGGCATATGTATGACAGAATGCGAATGCCCCTCCGGATCTTCACTTCTGTAACCTATTCCTCCCCGTTGCGATTGACAATGATGGCAGAGTCTTGATACAGATGGGCGAATTTGCAGATACTAGCAAGTTCAAGTTACTGTTGTATGGCTCTGATGGCCGCAGAAACTTTCAAGTTATTATGGAGGAGGATAAACATTATAATGTATGCAGAATAAAAAATGTTTGGCCGCAGAAACTTTCAAGTTATTATGGAGGATAAACATTATAATGTATGCAGAATCAAGAATGTTTGGCCTTCTGCCAAGGCTCGAGGTACCAAAGGAGAAAGAACCAGTTGACTCTCTAGATATTGAGATTTCTCTGCTTGCTCTCTATTTTAATTTCACTTATGTAGTTGAGAAAGAATTCTTTGTATTTAATTTGGGATGAAGATTTATTACCATGGTTTCTTCTCTGAGTAATCTCTGTTTCAAGAAATCTACTTATGTTTTTAAGCACTGTCATTGCCAATGACAGATAACGATAGATTGTATTATGAGGTGATATGCAACCAATTAACTATTTAAATCATGTAGCAAGACAAGGAAATCAAGAAGCTAAGCAGTCACAGAACATGTGAGATAGCAAACAAATCGTTCTCGACTGTCCTAAATACTACACCAAATTCTGAGTTAAGAAACAGAATTCGAGTTGAGAACATAACCATTGCAAAGTAACCAGGGCCGGCCCTAGGGTAAGCCTGACAAGCCATCGGACTTGGGCAACCCCCAGGTCTGGGCAACCTCCCACCCCCCAAGTCTCAACCTCTCTGCTAATAGAGCCTCCACGGTCCACCCAAACTCGTCTCTGTTAGATGAACTAGCAATCCACCACGCTCATATTTTGAGTTCCTACTGGAAAGGTCTCTAGTAGCTTAAGGAGATAAACTCGGAATCCGAGCTCCCCGATGTCGTCAGCCCAGGAGACTTCGATGCCACTGCCAACCCCACTCGCCATCAATTTTTTTTGGAGTCGATGACAAGGGCAACCAAATCTAGCTCCGACTAGGACAACACAATCCTCTGGACCGGCCCTGAAAGTAACATGACTCTCCAACCAAAAAAAACAGAAGACTGCAAAGATTGTAATTGATTACCTAGAACCAAAGAGCAGGCAGCAAAAAAGAAAACTGCACTGTAACCATAATTCATGGGTTTAGTTAGAACTATCACTCAATTAGTCCAAGAGAAAAAAAAAAACTTGCAGCATACTCCAAGTTGGGTCTATGTTTATTTTAAATTGGGACGATGAGGTATTAGGTAAAGATTTTTGACCATAAATGTCAATATCTAAGAATTTATTACACTGTAATCAATAGGATCATAACATTATACAAGAGAAAAAAGTTAAACTTTATGGTAAAAAAAAATTGTTCTAAATAAATTCTTCTTCAAGATTTATTAATTGAAATGGTCATTATAATTAAGATGAACGGCTAGCCTTACCATTCTAGAAAATGAGTTCCTACATTCTGAATGTAGAAATTCTCAGACTCAAGTTATAAATCTTGTGGCTGGAACAAGACCATCATAAAATTTTACTTAAACTTTACTATTATACAAAATAAACTTCAATATTTAAAATATAGAGTCTAGAAATTAGTACGAGTCTTACTAGTGAACAACAAGTATAAGCATGCCATACAAGAGTACGCACCAATGCATAAAAAAGAAAACAGAAAACTGCATCAGAATTTATAGTATTGCGTATAAGACAACAAGTTTCATAATATTACGGACAAAGACTCAAAACGCCCCAAAGAAGGGCGTAAAATCCATTTGTCAAATACAAGCCCTATTTAGGAGCGTAATTATTTTTTTTAAAAATTCATTCAGCGATTAAGTAGTTTGGTTTAGGGGATTTTAATCCTAGGTAAATATACGCCAAATATTTGGGCGTAGATTTTGCTGGCCTGATAAGTAGAAGAAGAAGGAGAGGTGAGTTATTTTTTCAAAAACTTAGTTATCTTTATTATGATAGTTAATTTAAATAGCTCGTTTAGAAGATTTTAATTTGTACTAGTTAAAGTGTGTTGCATGTTAAAAAAATATATAATAAGATTGAAATATAAAAATTTAAATTATGTTAAAATATTTTAAATATATTTTAGTTATGATTTATTATAAATATACTTTTAAACTTGGATAGGTGTTTAGTTAGATAATATTATTTAGTTAGTTTAAATATAATTTAATTCTAAAATATTTTAGTATTTATACATTTCTCCAGTAGGATTTTACGCCAAAGAATAAAGAAGGTACTAGCGCTAGTGATAAACCGAAGATTAAAGAGAAACAGAAAAAAAAAAAGTGTTGGGAAGGAGAAAAAATCTGGAAAAAAAAATTGAAGTGATAAACCGAAAAAATAGGAGGAAAAAAAAAATTCTCATATAGAGCGTGTATTTACCATGGTTTAGTTAGGATTAAATATTTCCTTAACCAAACTTAACCACTGAAGCGGATTTAAAAATAACAAAAAAAAACTTAGTATATTTCAAAAATAGGTTCTACGCCCTTTTTGGTACGTATTGGTATCTCCTCGTAATATTATGAAACTTATTGTCTTATATGCATGCTTCTTATGCAATTTTCTGAAAAGAAAAAAAATATTATTTGTCCCTCCAAACTATTCCTCCAATGTATTCCTCCTTATATAACATAGCTGACAAGACAAGTTTTAAAATTTAATTAACATTAAAGTTAATATTAAAATTAACTTTAAAATATAATTTAATATTAATATTAAAATTAACATTAAAAGTTAAAATTAATATTAACGTAACATTAATATTAATTTTAATATTAATATTACTAAAATTGAATTATTATTATTATTATTTAGATTATAATTTGTTATGTCAGTTTAAATGATGCCAACGGTCACGTAATAAAGAATAGATTAGAATATTTTGGAGGCAGGAATAGCATTACTCCATAAAACAAATATTGCTAGCTAGACTACATGTTTGCCCAGTGCTGCTATGAGCCTTCCTTATCCGCCACGGCATTGTCGCACTCGCATCGACCATAGCTGACAACAGAGCATAGGACAGGACAAAGCAATGGAAACCACGGCGTTGCGACCGGGCCGCTCGAGAGGGTCCGGTCGGCGGCTAAGGAATTCTTCGCGCTGGCGGCCGAGGAGAAGCGGAGGGTGCGGAGGGACGAGGAGAGCCCCTTGGGTTATGTTACTTCCGGGGTACAATTTTCGATGGAAAACTTGAGAATATGAAACGATTGTAAAGACAATATTTCAAATCAACACTTCAAGGAAGGTGATCCTGAATTACGAGAATCTAAAAAAATTCGTAATCAACAGCAATCGATCGTAGTACTTCTAAAAAGAAGATACAATCAGAATTACTGGCAGCAATGAAGAAGGTGACTGGCAAAAGATGGAAGAACTCCTGCTCGGGTGAATAATCACCGTTGCTCAAAGCTTTATTCGCCCTACACGAGCAGCTTCCAGGAACTAGCAAGTTCGTCGGAGAACTTGGAACACTCCTGCTCTTCTGACTCGTCGGATGGACACGAACTCCCGAGCAAAATCAATGCTGGTGTGGCGCCTTTCCTCTCTCTCGAAGGCTGCTGGAATTCGCAAGCAAATTCCGATCAGAACTGTGTTAAAGAACACTTCTGAATTCTCTGTTTACTTGTGTTAAAAAACACTTCGTAAACTTTCTGTGGTGGCTTCTATTACTTGTATATCTATCGCCTTGTGAGAGAGAGGCCTTATATAGGCCCTGCAGCAACTGCTCGGTTGCCACAAAGTTAGGGACATGGTAAAAACCACCCCGAACATGTAGCAACCGTCCAGAACGTGCAAACGCACGTTCTGCTGCAAGTTGTGCCGACAGCTCGCACCCTGCGCACCTTGCACTCCGCGCGCACTGAGTTGCGCACACTGCGCGCACTGCACGCATTGCGCATGCGGCGCACGCGGCACAACCAGCGCGCCCGCGCACCCGTGCAACCCGAGCAACCCGTGCAACCCAGCGCACCCGTGCAACCATGCGCAACCTGGACGCAACCTGGGTGCGCACCTGGACAGCGCCACTGGGCTTGCGCAACTGGGCTTACGCAACGTGACAGCACAATTGGCTCGTGCAACTTAAGCGTACTATGCGCCTAGCGACGTGGCTGACGTGCTAAGTGTAAAGTATGCCAACAAAATGCCATATTACGCCTCATGAGCCCATAAGCCCGAGTCCGAGTCGCTAAGCCCCTATGGGGCTTAGCTCCCATGGAAATGAATTTCTCCAAGAGCAAAAAGCTAGAAGCTTTTAATTATTGATTTAGCCTTTTTCCCTTTAGAAAAATAATCCCACATGGTATACCCATGTGCAGCTCTACACCACATGTGCATCTCTAAACTAGCATAGCTAATATATAGAGATACAACTCTTTTGGCCTAGCCGATGTGGGACTAAAATTACTAAAGAAAGGCCAAAAACTCCAATAATCTCCCACATATCTTTATATATGGGAATAAGTATTCTCCACAGTAAATGTCAATCATGCATTAGGAGAGATGTCGCTGACGACTTGAATCTTCCCGCATGGGTAAAACAACTGACTATAATACAAGAATGGACTAAGCCTTGAATTCTGCATCATAGCTGAAATTCTTTCCACTCACATAATGTAGTTACATGTGCTTCTGGCTACACATTAAAGGCCCTGTGCCAGCCTGGTTTGAGTGTATAATTTTGGGCATCTACAAGTTTACCCTCATTAGACGGCCTGATACCTCTTTGTCCATACACTATAGGTGAGTTCATTATAAAGAGACATGGCATGAAGCGCTTTGCGCTTCCCTTGTGTTGCTACGCCGCTATGACATGGCTTAAAGCCGAGGCCTTACCCCGTACCGGGAACCTCATCGTAGTATCATACTACTGTAGCATGAGGCAACCGCCTCTTTGTTGTGCCAAACTACCCAGCATGAAGCCTTAGGCTCCTTTACGGTGTTACGTCGCAACGACATGACTTGCAAGGCCGAGACTTTATCCCTAACCGGGTACCTCATCGTGGTGTCGTGCCACTGTAACATGAGGAACTCCTCCTCTTTGTAGTGCTGACTACACCCCTCTTTATTTTAATATACAACATTAGACTAACTGCCTATTTGCGGTGCTACGCCACTGTGACTTGGCTAGCAAAGATGTAATATTCCTATTTTGAAGTACATATTTGACCGTATTATTGTATTTGGAGGATTTTAATTTTTGGGGTATTCTTAAATTTTTTATTATTTTCTTGGAGGTAATTTTATCCTCATTATTATTATTATTATTATTATTAATTTTCTTATTCCTAATCTACCCTCCAAAATATCTACTCCCCTCTCTCTCTTGTCATTTCACTCCCTCACATCATCCCTCTCTCCTCCCTCACCTTTCCCACTCTCACCTACTCTCCTCACTTTCTCCTTACAGGAGAACACCCCCCTCATTTTCCTCTCTCTCTTCACTCTCCCGTTCAATTCTCTCTCTTCTTCACCCTCTCCCCGAGCCCTCTCTCCTCCGAAGTCCGGCCCGGCCAGCTTCGCCGCGGCCGCCACCACTACTGCTCCCACCACCACTTCCACGACCATCATCATCATCGTCGCCACCCCCTCGGCCTCCGCTGCGGCCGCCACCACCAGCACCGCCCTCACCGCCATCTCCTCCGCGGCCTTCGGCCCCCTCTGCCAGCGCCACCGTCTTCCCACTTTCTGCGACCACCACCACTACTTCCAGCGCCGCCCCCATCCTCATCGTTGTCGTCGCCTCCACTGTCCCCTTCCCGGCGACGAGCCCCGGCCCCTCCTTCTCTCTCCCCTACCGGAGGTCAAGCGCTGCCGGCGAGCCACCCCGACCTGGCTGCCCCGGTGAGCCCCGATCTCCTCCGCCTCTTCCTTTCCTCTTTTCCCCGGTGGCCAACACCACCGCCGTGCCGTTGCCGCGCCCGGGCCAGCACCGCCTCGAACGACGGACGCCCTTGGGCCCCGCACTGCTCGAGCAGCAAGCCAGCCTCGGGCTGCATGCTCTTCGGGCCGCGTGCCTCGATGCATGTGCTACCTCGAGCAGTGCGCTGCTTGGTTTGCGTGCGCCTTTTTGGTTTTCGTGCGCCCTCGATTCACGTGTTGCATTAGGCAGCGGGATGCCTCGAGCCCCGTACTGCCTTGGGCACCGTGCCCCATATGTTTGCGTGTTGCCTCATTTCTTGTGTCTCGGCCTTTGTGCCCATCTCGGTTTTCGTGCCGCTCCGATTCGCGTACCCGTACCGATTTGCGTGTTGCCTCGATTGCGTGCCACTTTGATCTCAGTGTCGCATCGATTTGCGTGCATACATCGATTTGCATACCGTATTGGTATGTGTGCCACCTTGTACTTTGTGCCATCTCGGTTTACGTGTACGTACGGATTTACATGCCGCCTTGGTTTGTGTATCACCTTAGACTTCGTACTGCATCGATTTGCGTGCGCACCTCGATTTGTGTGCTATATCGATTTACGTGATCTTTGGACTTTGGGTCATTTTGATTTACGTGCTCGCTTCGATTTGCATGTCGCGTGATTCATGGACCATTCAGATATTCATGATTTTCTCGATCTACATGTACGTCTCGATTTACGTTCACGTGTTTCCTGTTCATCTCGATATTCGTGCCATTTTGATTCTCGTGTGTGTCTCGATATACGTACACGTCTCAGTTTACGTATTCGTATCGATCCGTGCACCTCGGTTTTTGTGCCCGATCTCTGTACTGCTTGTGGGATCCACACGGTATAGCCTTCTGTCATCTCTTATGATTATTCTATTATTTTATTATTTGGTGCTGATGATTATTTATTTTGTGTTTTAAGGATCTCGATTGGCGTGCTAGCTTGGATCGCGACTGCCGAAGACTTGCTTACCTAGCCGAGCCCTCTAGGCAAGTATCCATTGCTCATCGGCGGCTCTTGCCATCTCTCCTGGATTTTATTGTATTTAATTTATTGTAAATTGTATAACTATGAGTAGTGTAGCTTAGCAGTAGAACTGCCATAATAACCTAGACTAGCTTGGTCCGATACTGGGATAGACCGTATCGGACGACTCGGATGGGTCATCCACACCTTCGAGGACACGAGCTCGACTCATTTGTACGGATTTTCCCTATATGTCCCGTGTCCGACTCGCGGTCGGGTAACGGCTTTGGCTAACTTTACTTATGGCGGCGATTGTGCTTGGGTTAGGGATTTATGGACATGTGTTATGGTGCGTCCTGCGAGGCGATTATTTTATTATTATGCATGTTGGCTTGGCGCCCAATACGCATTGTAATGCTGCTGGAGGCCGGGACTTAGTGGTCTCTGGTTCGATTGGTTTCCAGTACGCATCGTAGTGCTACTGGAGCCCGAGACTTAGTGTTCTCGGCTATCGATTTGTTCCCAGTACGCATCTTAGTGCTGCTGGTAGCTGAGACTTAGTGTTCTCAGCCTGCGATTCTGCGATTCTGTGGCGGGTTGTGCCGAGTGGTTTTAGCCCATATTCGTAGGGTGCTCCCATCCAGATTACCAAGGAGACTCTGTCGGATTTTTCCAGAATTCTCGGTTGGAAATTTGGTTCGAAGGACTGGGCAGAACCATTCCTTTGGTTTGCGGGACTGAACTCATGCATGTTCTTCTTGGTATAGCATCCCTGATCTCATTGCCTGCTAGGTAGACTCCCGACTAGATTAGTCGCCTAGCGTCTTGACTTGTCTTATCCGCCGGATTGTGTAAGGAGAGCGGTTCTACTTGGGTGAAGGTCTGCAACCCTGGTCCTTGTTTGGTTTAAGGGTTGTGGATCTGATCCAGAGTGGTTCACGCAATCCTTGTCTTTTCGACGGTATCACCCATTGGACTCTTGACCCGTGACCCTTCTTTTTAGATGGTGTTCTAGTTTAGTTGTTATCCCATTGTCTGTCCTGTCCGCCGAATTGTGTAAGGAGAGCGGTTCTACTCGGGTGAAGGTCTGCAACCCTGGTCCTTGTTTGGTTTAAGGGTTGTGGATCTGATCCAGAGTGGTTCACACAATCCTTGCCATCTTCCGACGGCGTTGATTAGTGTTGACCCATGTGTTGGGATTATGATCTTATTCGAAGATTGACTATGAGGAGATATGATATTGAGATAGTGATTATGGGAGACTAAGTGGATCCTTAGATAGTGTTGCTAGTTCTTTGGTGATGTTCTAATTTGATCAGATATGTCTTTGAGGACTTTTGGATTTTGATATTGGTGCGAGTGTCTCACGAACGAATACAATATCGAGGGTATTATTATATAATTTTTTACTCGACTCCCCAAGTGCCCAAAACCTGGTTTGATTGCTATGTTTTGGTAGTTGAGGAGCTTGTTTTCTTGTGGCTTGTGATCATTGACTTGGAGGATTCTTGTGAGCCAGAGGGCCTAGCATTGCTTATAGTGATAAGCTTGGTATTTGGTTATTGACCTTCCTGACATGATATTGATTCCATCGTAGAGGGGTGACTCTTGATAGATTGATCTGGTGGATAGACCGACTGGATGATTGGAGCTCTAGGCTCCTATATATGCTTGAGATGTTACTTTAGTAGAGGTTCCGATCTTGTACTTGACCTGATGTCTATGCCACGATGTGGGCAGATGACTTCTCGTGACTGACAGATTTGTTTTTGTCCCAGGCCTGACTACTTGTACTCGTGCTATAAATCTAGCTTACCCTTTGAGGTACTGGCCCTGACCTTGCACCGCGGTGCCCCTTGTCTACTGGCACTTTGAGGTGCTACTTCCATGATTATATGGCATTGCGATGCCATCTTGATATTCTGGCTATATTATATGATTACCTGTACGGGTATCTGGTAGTTGGCCCATAGTCTTAGCGTGGTTAGGATTGCTTACTTGCTTGTTGCATAACACTAAGGATGGATCACAACTGGGACTATAGGTGCCGAGGTTGATTCTTACTTAGCGTTCTCGTACTAAGGTACGACATCTAGGAGGATGATCATGTGACCACGATATGTGATTCGGATAAATGTATGGTTAATCTAGGCAACTTAAACTAGCTGAAACATTGGGGTGAAACGAAATCCCGAGATCGTACATTACCAGCCTTATCCCAGACATTAGTCATGACCTGCAGGCTGGCCGCCACGGATATTGTTACCATACGCACTAGTGGATGTCAATATCCGGCTACTTCTGTACTATACATTATATACATGGCATGCTCGGCACGGTAGCCTTACGAGGGACCGGTGGTGACATGCAAAGCCCGGTGGCCTTACGAGGGATCGGTGCTTTTCTTACATGCTATACTTGGCCTCGCTAGCCCTGCTGGGACGGCATGATCTGGGATTCCTATACTTGTATTGTTGGGGTAACCCAACCTCCACATAGAGAGCCGTAGGCATTTTGAGTGGCCGCTTATTCTCCTAAATTGTATGGCTTGTTGCATGCTAAGCTGGCTGGCACGTAACGCTGTCCCGGTACGGTAATTCATTTCCTTGTTCTTGTTTGATGTAGGGGTGAGTTACTGTTCCGATGACAGACTACGAGTTCCAGTTGGCGATGCAAGCATTAGTGGATGTTAGGATGACTGTGATGATTGTTGGTTACTTATGTATTAGTAGTTGGATTGCTGCCTTATATTCTGTAATCGTGCGTTGGTACCGCACGATCTTTTACCTTATTTACTGTTTTTAGATGCTATTTCTGTCATATTTTATCCTGCTGGTTTTTTCTTCGTCCGTCCTTGAGCCTTTCTTTCTGGTACTTGCTACGGTTGGCCTGACCAACCCTGGATTGTTCCCAGATTTCCAGTGACCGACCATGTGGATCTTCCAGACTTGACTTGGAGGACGTGCTTCAGTTCCTGATCCTGAGGGAACTGTGTGGAAAGGTATACTAGTCTACATTATTATTCTGTACTGTAGATTTCTGATTATCATATGTGTATTCCCTGCTTTCCATATGATTATCTCCCTTGATGTTGTTTCATTGTGATTTGCCTATGGACATGAGATCAGATTTAGGCCATAGATTGATTGCATGCTAGGATACCCAGCAAGACTTGACAGCCGTCATCGTCGTATAGCGTATTCGTACCTTATACGGTGTAGCTGGCCTACGTCCGTCCCCATATTCCGGTATTGGGGCGTGACATGGTTTTAGTGGTGGCCCATGCAGGTCTCGTTTTGAGATTTTATTGGGTATCACATGATTATTGATCTTAGTCCACTATTCCTTGGTATTCCTACTTGTTACGCTTGTCCTTCGCTCCCTTGAACCTATGAACTGGTCCTCATCTCTACTTGGACCTATCTTGCTTGGCCATGTCTTATTCGTGTTATCTACCTCTGATCCTTGTTTGATAGATATGATCCTATAGTTGGTCATGTCGATCACCTTATTTGATGAGATGTTATCTCCATCATTTGGGTTACATGATTATTTATCTTGGGTTATGTACTCTATATCGGTGTTTCACCTTATTTGATTTCCTGTTATCCATTTCGTGTGTTGACTTCGTGTTGACTTAGTATCATTATCGCCCTCTTCGAGCGTTGGCTGGATTGCTGCAGAATGAAGATTTCATCAGGACTCTGAGATTGGATATTTTAACACTTGTTGAGTATCCGAGGGATATTCTTGTATCGATTTGGCTTCCTTGATTCCGGACAGTTCCGCACTCATGATTATCTGTTTCAGATATTATTTTATAGATATACTTGCTATACATTATATTTTGATATGGATCCTTGGTTTGGGGTATTTTCCTACGGATATGGAGTATTTTCCTAGAAAAGCTATCTTGTGGTTATTATTGAAGATATTTTTGGATGTGTGTTACGATTCACCTGGATTTTGGATTTTGATTGTTTTCTGGGACTCTCATTACATTGTTAGAGATTTTATGATTTTAGTGATTTGGATATTTGGGTTATGGATTAGATTCGTTTTGGATATTTGTTGAGAGTACCGGGTGACCCTAGTATACCTTGACGGCGTGGTAACGAAAGTTGCAGCTGCTCGATTATAGTGTCATGGTGGATCTTTCGCAGCCATTCCGGATGGCGAGGCAGGAAATGACCATGGCACACATTTTTGGGATATTAGAAAACTACGATCATCGGTTCGAGACATATATCCTGTATTTTATGATTTATGAGAATTTTATGCAGTTGGGATTCTACGTTTTTGGACATTATTTTCGATATTTTGTACTTATTTTGATTTATGGGGTTATTTCGTGCATGCGAGATTTTGCTTTTTCGAGATTGCATCATTGTTTAGATTTACCTTACGAGTTGATTTATGTAGCCATACACTGTTCTCCTTGATGTTTTTATATTGAGATTTTGTTCGTTTCTTATTGTATTACTTGATTTCTGTAAGGTGGGTAGAGTTTTCATGGCAGATATATATGTACTAGTTTTGAAAACCCTATTTTGATAATTTTGAAATTTCGATGACGAAATTTTTATAAGGTGTGTAGGATGTAATATTCCTATTTTGAAGTACATATTTGACCGTATTATTGTATTTGGAGGATTTTAATTTTTGGGGTATTCTTTAAATTTTTATTATTTTCTTGGAGGTAATTTTATCCTCATTATTATTATTATTATTATTAATTTTCTTGTTCCTAATCAACCCTCCAAAATATCTACTCTCCCTCTCTCTCTTGTCATTTCACTCCCTCACATCATCCCTCTCTCCTCCCTCACCTTTCCCACTCTCACCTACTCCCCTCACTTTCTCCTTACAGGAGAACACCCCCTTCATTTTCCTCTCTCTCTCTCTCTTCACTCTCCCGTTCAATTCTCTCTCTTCCTCACCCTCTCCCCGTGCCCTCTCTCCCCCGAAGTCCGGTCCGGCCAGCTTCGCCGCGACCACCACTACTTCTTCCACCACCACTTCCACGACCATCATCATCATCGTCGCCACCCCCCCGGCCTCCGCTGCGGCCGCCACCACCAGCACCGCCCTCACCGCTATCTCCTCCGCGGCCTTCGGCCCCCTCTGCCAGCGCCACCGTCACCCCCACTTTCCGCGACCACCACCACTATTTCCAGCGCCGCCCCCATCCTCATTGTTGTCGTCGCCTCCAGTATCCCCTTCCCGGCGATGAGCCCCGGCCCCTCCTTCTCTCTCCCCTGTCGGAGGTCAAGCGCCGCCGGCGAGCCACCCCGACCTGGCTGCCCCGGTGAGCCCCGATCTCCTCCGCCCCTTCCTTTCCTCTTTTCCCCGGCGGCCAACACCACCGCCGTGCCGTTGCCGCGCCCGGGCCAGCACCGCCTCGAGCGGCGGAACGCCCTTGGGCCCCGCGCTGCTCGAGCAGCGAGCCAGCCTCGGGCTGCGTGCCTCGATGCACGTGCTGCCTCGAGCAGTGCGCTGCTCGGTTTGCATGCACCTTCTTGGTTTTCGCGTGCCCTCGATTCACATACTGCTTTGCGCAACGAGACGCCTCGAGCCCCGCGCTGCCTCGGGCACCGTGCCCCATTGGTTTGCATGTTGCCTCGTTTCTTGTGTCTCGGCCTTTGTGCCCATCTCGGTTTTTGTGTCGCTCCGATTCGTATACCCGTACCGATTTGCGTGTCGCCTCGGTTGCGTGCCACTTTGATCTCCATATCGCATCGATTTACGTGCATGCATCGATTTGCGTACCGCATTGGTATGTGTGCCACCTTGGACTTTGTGCCATCCCGGTTTGCGTGCACGTACGGATTTACGTGTCGCCTTGGTTTTTGTATCACCTTGGACTCCACACCGTATCGATTTGTGTGCCGTATCGATTTACGTGATCCTTGGACTTTGGGTCGTTTCGATTTATGTACTCGCCTCGATTTGCGTGTCGGGTGATTCATAGACCATTCTGATATTCATGATTTTCTCGATCTACGTGCATGTCTTGATTTACGTGTACGTGTTTCCTGTTCATCTCGATATTCGTGCCATCTCGATTCTCGTGCGCGTCTCGATATACGTGCACGTCTCAGTTTATGTGTCTGTATCGATTTGCGTACCTCGATTTTCGTGCTCGATCCCTGCACTGCTTGCGGGATCCACACGGTATAGCCTTCTGCCATCTCTTATGATTATTTTATTATTTTATTATTTGGTGCTGATGATTATTTATTGTATGTTCTGAGGATCTCGATTGGCGTGCTAGCTTGGATCGCGACTGCCGAATACTTGCTTACATAGCCGAGCCCTCTAGACAAGTATCCTTTGCTCATCGGTGGCTCTTGTGTCACTACCACATTTCTAGTTTGAGGGTTTTTTTGACATTTTTGGGGTAATTTGAATTTATTTGAATTTATAGGAATTTTTAGAAATTATTTTGGAATTGTTTGAATGTAGGTTGACTAGGTTGACTTTGACTAGCTTTGACTTTGTGACCTAACCCTAGTTGAGTTGGACTTGGCTAGATATGAGACCCTAGGTCAAGTTAAGTTAACCATACTCTAGTTAGTGAAAACAATTAGGAATTTAGAGATTAGAATAGAAAGATTTTGATCACAAGTCATGACTTGTGATTTTTGAGACATTGTTTTATGACTAAGCCCAAAGCCTATTAGCCAAGTGCCCAACCCTAACCCTAACATTTTTGTCCAGCCACTTAACCCATTCTTGGGATCCCCTCTTATAAATATTCTTTTAGAAATTAGGGCTAGCCTCTAAGGAAGAACAAGCTTTAGAAAGAGGTAATTTCTCAACTTCAAAAATCCCTAGAAATTCCATTTTAGCTCCATTTTCCCTCAAACAAATTGCAATGGGTTTTAAATGAAGTGTTCTTGCTGTTGTTGCATGTTATTCTCAGATTCAAATCAATTTGGAGAAGTTTCACCATCAAGAGGAACACCTCTCTTTAGAGCTTTTTGGGGATTTTGATACATAGGGGTAACTTTCAATCTACACCATGAAATTCTGTTTTTATTGCATATCTAGGGAGCCCTAGGCCTAACCTAACTGTAGGAATAGGAAACCCTTGAATTTGAGTCCAATTCGTGTCCTATTTGGACACGTATCAGTGTACCTATGCAACTGTTTGATGAAATGCCCCAATGGGCATTTCGACCTAATTTGTAGAAACTATTTGAATAGAAATTATTATTTTGTTGTCGCTTACACGTTTCTTATGGACTGAGGTGATTTTGGTGTGGTGTCGTGTCTGTTTGGACACGGGGACACGTTCGCGCGCGCTCGGGACTGCCTGCCCTGCTGTTCGGGGGCTGTATCGGACACGACACGCGGCCACTGGACACGGGGTTCGACACACCCCATGGGGCACCCACTAACATGCCACGTGTCAAGTTTCAGGGGCCCACGTGGCGTGTCGAGGGAGTTATCCTCGTTGTACTGGTCGGGACTGACAGTACAGTCGGGTATTTTTTGACACTGATACGGCTTTCATATATATCACTCACAGACACATCGAGGACACGATACAGGTTGACCTAGTCCTAGCCCTAGTGTGGGCGTACACGTGTGCACGAGCACGTGTCTTAATTCGTGTTGTGTCGTGTGTACGACACGCGTGCACACGTGCACGATGCAGTGCACTAAACAGTGCCAGTTTTACACTGTTTTGGGTTCTAATTCGATTGGACACATTTGTGCCCTTTTGTTTGGACACAAACACCTTGTATGACACTTATGCACTGTATATTTTAATTGCCAACCTTTTTATTTGTATTTTAATATGTTTTCATTAGGTATTTATCAATTCCCAAAATTCTGAAACTGTGTATCAATATCCTGAAATTTCCAGTTTTAGAGAGTGAACTTTGTCATCTATTTTAACCTATTTAATACTGTGTGATGTTAGGTTTAAGTCCCAATTAGGGTTCTCCTATAGGAAATCTAGTTGTGTGTCGAATTTGGTATTGTTTGGTGAATTATTGCATTCATTATGGGGGGTTTGACCTGGGAGGGGGGAACTGAAAACTGTTTCAGTTTTCTTTAACAATGCATTGATATCCTTTCCTTTTCAGCCAATTCCTGAATGTTATATTTATGTACTGATTTCTTACATTGCACTGTTTCAGTTATGACACATCTCTCACTCACAGTTACACACACACACACATCACTCACCCTCACTCACTCTCCATACACACACACACACACACACATCTACACACATTGCTCTCTCTCTGTAAAACCCCTAAATTTTTACTATATTTTTTTTATAAATATGGTATTGATTTTGGTACTTCGTATTTGTACGTCGCGTACGAGTTTACGTTTCGTAAATTTCTCGTTAAGTGCGAAGTACATATTTTTACAAAATATTTTAATTATATAGATGTAGAAAATATTTCAAAATAATAGACGATAAATATTTTATATTGCTTGAAGTTGTAAATGCGTTGTGCCGAGAATTGTCAAACTTTATTTTTATTTTAAAAAAAGGGTCATTTTATTTTATGGTACTAGTATAACTAGTAGTTTAGAAAAAAACTGTGTTTTATGTAAGTATTATTTTTTCATGCGAGTGTATATATATTTGTATTTTCGAAATTAATTATTATCATATATTATCTCGAAAAAGGTATATTAAATATGGGTTGATTTAATATGTAATTAATTATAGTGATTTAAGTTGAAAAAAAAAGTTATTAAGTCATTTAAATACAGTTTAAATTAGAGGTAGAATCTATCTACATTGGATTATATTTGATTGAGTTACTTTTAAATCAATTTGAATTAAATAGTGAAAAATCTAAGGGGAATTAAAACTCTTCTTAGTCCTTATCTAAATAAGACTTTTGTAAATCCTCTGATTTTTCAAAATAAATATTTATGGAATTTTTGGATTTTTAAATAACTATTTATTGACTTATTATATAATTTATATTATTTTACATATATTTAGTATAGTGCTCATTAGTGAATTTAGTATAAAAATATATAAAGCTATTTTTCTAGTCTATTAAGGATCTAAACTATATTAAACAATTTTTTTTTCAAACTTTTAAGATTTATTTTATAACTTTTATTACTTTTTACATGTTACTTGTATTGTACACTATTTACATAATATAGAACAAATGTCAATTTAGTATTAAATATTTCAGCTTGTATAAATGAGATTAGATAAAGGTTGTTTAAATAGATATAAACTCTATTTATTATCTATAGTAATTTTAAATAATGTTATAGATAATTTAGATAAATATGAACTATATTTAAGCTAATCATAATCCTAAGTCTAATAGGAAAGCATCCTTATCTATATCCTATCCGAACAAAGCAAACTCCAATTTATTTAAATCAAATCCTATCTAATTTAGGAGATAAATCTGAAATAAATAACAATATAAACCCAATACATCCCCCTTCTATCAGCCATAATTCGAAATTATTTTTAGTCCAAATAGAAACTCTAAAATTCGTCATTAGAATTCAGCCCCGCTTTTTAGTAGCAAGAGCAAGTTGCAACGACGATATCTCCTAGCTCCGTTTTGCCTCCAGCTTTTTTTAAATGAAGCGTATCAAGGTAAGATTTCCAAAAACATATTTAAATAAACAAAATTTATTCTGCAGATTTCTACAAAATTGTTTGAGTATCTAGTGTTCCAAAAATAAACGGGTTTCAGTATTTTTGCGATTTCGGGAGATTCCGGAAATGAAAATGCGATCCGTTTAGTTTTTCGGAGAGCTAATACAAAAACCTATGCCATATCCTAGCTTTAGAATTTAATAAATAAATATAATAGGTGCAGTATTATTTATAATTAGATAATAGACTATTTTCAGCATTCGAAGTTTTACCTATACCTCTTGTACGCTGCTGTTGATTCGTCGCCAGAACATCATCTTACCTCACTCGGACATCAGACAAGACACATTGCCTTTACTGTTTAATTTCTTGCTCAATATCATGCATATTTTTTTATGTTGTTCTTTCAAAACTATATATAGATGCAAATTATTATACTTTATGCAATTGGCTTAAACTTAAGGGACCACCGTATGTTTAGTGCATCTCATAAACTGTCACGTTGTGCCACGAATTGTGTATGAGTTGTGAGCCGCATATAGATGCGGACTTGCGTGCTGACTGATCATTGGTGCATACAAGCCGTGTGTTAGGATATAACTGTCAATAAATTTTTTTAGAAGACTTGGCAGTTATTAAGGATTAAAACAGTGTGTGGAGTCGATACATGTATAGTATCATTGGAGGAGGGGACAATTATTAGCTTAGGGGCTATATTTATTTTTACACACATTTTGGGCCGAGGGTGACTCTTATGAGCACTACCTTCTGCCCAGGGCCGATAGCGTCTCGGATGAGCGCTACTTGACGGCCACTCTCTATTACTTGCTTGCGTGAATCCGTTACAGCCCCTGCGTAGAACATTGTCCTCAAAATGCATATCACATAGGATGGTTAGGAACCTTCACTCATGCATACTTCGCTGTTGAGCTTTATTATTCAGTTTATTGGCATGATATTATGTGTCTTGTTACGTCCCTTTGAGGACCTGGTTATCTCTTCAGGTGTGTCTTGTGATTTTCTGTAGGTGCTCTAGCTAAGGCCATGTCTTGCGCTCTATTCTTCGAGATGTTGCTTTTGGATCGCCATCTCCTTCGCGTGACCAAATCATTTTCTTGTATAATTCTTTCTTATTTAAATTAGTTGGTAGTGGATTTGTCTCCGCCCAACGATTGTATACATGACAAACTCAAAGTTGCTTTTATATTATTATTTATATTTGTGGATGAGATTTAGTGTCTTGGCTTTCTATATTTTACAGCTTATGTATACATACGAACCGTATATTTACTCGTATGTATACAGCTGGCATGATACGTATCTAGTCTCAAGTATTAGGACTGGGGCGTTACATGTTTTTGTGGTGGCCCATGCAGGTCAGTTTGTCACTTTGGTTACGTAATTGTACCGATGTGAGCCTGCAACATAGGATTAGAATCTAGGAATCTCATCCATACAGCTTGACCTCTTCCCTTGGCTTCAATTTCTGAACTCTTGTTCGACCTCCTTGAACTGCATCTTGCTTGATTCCTTTCTACCGTTGATTCTTATTTTCGTGCTTAGTGTCAACTAGGAAGATGACTACACTAGTATATGCTCATAGGTCAAACACACGGCTAAAATGTCCATATTGGCAATTAGAATACATTCAAGACTCTAATTTAGTTAAAAAGGCTTTTTAGTATGATTTAATAATTAGTAATTGGTAAAGTAGGATATTACCACAAAAAATTTTAACCTTGAGATTTCTAAATAGTAAACACCAGAGGATTTATAGAATTTCATACTTGGTTTAAGAAAGTGATTGATTTTCAAGATTTGATATTTATAAATTATTGGATTATAGTTATACATCCTTGCACAAGTATAAAATTGATTTGCTTTTCAAGTTGTGATATTTATGAGTTTTGGGTGATAGATATACATCATTGAACAAATACAAAATTAATTGATTTTCGAGTTTTGATGTTTATGATTTATTGGATTATAGTTATACACATTTGAACAGTTATAAATTTGGATTGAAAATGATCTTAGATTTTAAATGTGGCAGTATAAATTATTTAAATTTGAATCATACAACTTGCAATTTTGTGTCTAGTAAATTTTGAATTTTAAGTGGAAGTAATGATGGCAAATTTTGGTTTAAATATTTGAAAGTTATGAAAACAATTTTTGAGAATTTTTCTTTATTTTAAATTGTGTCCTATGATTGAGGATTTACAAATCTATTTAGATTTTTGGTAAAAAAATGATTTTGACTGATAAGATTATTTGAAAATTTAGTTTAATGTGGGATTGCTAATATTAAAATTTTTGGAAGAATTTCGAAGGATGTGATGGAAAGTTATTTGATTGATTAAAGAAAGTTACCATTTAAATGTTGTGATTTTGTTGGAATAACTTAGCATGAATAGAAGTTAAAATTGATGAGTGAATTGAGCTTAATTTTTTTTTTTTTTGAGATTGCTTTGAATATGCTAAGAGTTTTATTATGAGTTATTGAAAAATTTTAGAGTGTTAAATTTTTGATTGATTGTAAAAAATTTATGGATTCGTGGATTATGAACTCTTGAGTTAAATAGTTGAAATTAAACGTTAATTTTGGAAAAGGTTAGTAGTAACGTGATAAAATTTTGCTTTTAGATTTATGAGTGATTTAAATTTTTATGATGAATTTGAACGGCTTGAAATGAATACAAATTGTTGGTTTATTTTTGAAGGTTTAATTTTGAAACTTTTGGAGGAAACTTGAGTTAAATTTTAATGGTAGGCCCCAAGATAACCCTACTGAGTATTCTACACTAATTGCCATGTCACCCACGACCATGATAGTAGTATATACACAAGTGTTGTTAGTCATCTACCCAGCTATGTGACTGTATTTCCACCTCGGCTTACTCGACCTTCCTTCAATTCTAGATCTTCTAATTGCGACCTTCTAACCCACTTGCAATTTGAATAATGATTTAATGGTTCCTTAACTGTATTCACCTAGGAGACTATCTTCTCTCCGAAATTGTGTTCCTAAATTATTTTTGCATTCTTTAATTAATTTTATTTCATGTTTTAACTTGTTCTTCTTTATTTTATGCATTAATTATCACCTCGTGAACTCCCATCTTCTATTTTTTGATCTTTTGGCGTCCCTTACCGTGACTTGGATATTTGGCGCACAACACTAGACTTTTCCTTCCAACAAATTTCATATGCAAGACCTAGACGAGCCCACCTTCATGTAGGAATATTACGTGCCACTAAAACACGTCCCCATGTACTTTATTTTTGTGATACGACTTTCAAGTCAAAATGGCTAGCTATAAACTATACCATAATACCATTGTCCTTTTTGACCACAGATAGTGACTCAATCTCGACTAAATTCTTTCAACCCGATATGTGATGAGGTTCTACTTGATTTCCTTTAATGCTCAATTTTGTGCCTTACCTTGATTGCTTAACTCGTGGTCCCATCACACTACTAGTTTAACTCTTGTAAGTTGGGTAGAATACCTCACGACCTAACCAACATTTTGTGGACAATATTGATATATTCACTTGGACCATAGAATTCAGTGGACCCTAACTTATCCAGTCAACCAAGCCGACTGTATAGACCGAAACTTTGGACAAGACTTAGATTTTAAAGGATCTTGGACTATTTAAATTTCCTTCATCATCCACTGCTTATAGTTTGACTATCTTATGTTGCTATTATAGTCTAGTTTTGCAAGCTTACTCCTTATCGAGCTTGTTCGTGACATATGTTATAGTGGGCGCCCACTAATACATTGTCTAATCAGAACCGACGTATTATGGTCTGATCAACCATAGTGCACTTAGTTCGCCTTTTGTATATCATTCTACGTAGATGGAGACATAGTAAACTTGTCCCTAGAGTCTCCTCCGCGATCACCATGGCAATTCTCTTGGAATTATACAACCGCCTTTGAATCACATATTGACATACGAAAATATCTCCTTTAGACTCTTGTTGGCTTTCGTCTTTTAACTATTCTAGATAAGGCTTGTGATCGATAGATAGACCAAACCATTCTCCTATGACCATGATATTTGTATATACTTGGGGATAGTTAACCACTGACCAACCAATATGACTATCCCCGTCTTGAGCTACTTACCTTTTACCTTAACCCTAGATTCAACTTTCACGACCTTTTTGAAACTTGAAGACGATTCAACTCTAAACCTAGACGACCCTACTCTATCGAGGAACCATAATTTCTATGTCCCCAAATTATTCCTTTTGATTACTCCATTCCTTACTATACTCTGAATTCATGCAATCCTTGCCTTAGTTAGCGATCCTCTATCAATATCATACCTTTGAATTATTTTCTTTCGTCGTTATTGAAATCACGAATTAAAACATCGTTCTCGCCTAATGATTGAAAGTATTAACATACTCTTGTACCCTACCTACTCCTAAATTTCGAGGACAAAATTCTTGTAAGTTGGGTAGGATGTAAAACCCCTAAATTTTTACTATATATTTTTTTTATAAATATGGTATTGATTTTGGTACTTCGTATTTGTACGTCGCGTACGAGTTTACGTTTCGTAAATTTCTTGTTAAGTACGAAGTACATATTTTTATAAAATATTTTAATTATATAGATGTAGAAAATATTTCAAAATAATAGACGATAAATATTTTATATTGCTTGAAGTTGTAAATGCGTTGTGCCGAAGATTGTCAAACTTTATTTTTATTTTTAAAAAAAAGGGTCATTTTATTTTATGGTACTAGTATAACTAGTAATTTAGAAAAAAAAACTGTGTTTTATGTAAGTATTATTTTTGCATACGAGTGTATATATATTTGTATTTTCGAAATTAATTATTATCATATATTATCTCGAAAAAGGTATATTAAATATGGGTTGATTTAATATGTAATTAATTATGGTGATTTAAGTTGAAAAAAAAGTTATTAAGTTATTTAAATACTGTTTAAATTAGAGGTAGAGTCTATCTACATTGGATTATATTTGATTGAGTTACTTTTAAATCAATTTGAATTAAATAGTGAAAAATCTAAGGGGAATTAAAACTCTTCTTAATCCTTATCTAAATAAGACTTTTGTAAATTGTCACGACCCGCACCCACTGTTAGGGTATGAGAACGTAACAACGCCCAGCCTACGCCGCAGTGTCGGCGGTTAGAACGCTGTCCTAGGTCATATCATCTAACAATTTAATGCTAAGCAGATACAGTCTCAATCACATTTAAGGTAGAGCATGATAAGGTTAGATAAAACATAAAATCCAAAGAGATACGGGAGATAGAAGTCTAAGTGTCTAAGATACAAAAAACCAGAAATACATCTCAAAACTCAAATACAGTCCACAAAGTAAATACAACTCCAGACAAATGAAATAACTATCTAAACAATCTCTAAGGTGTCTCCTCTAGGCTAGCAGGCAACCTCCAAGCTATCTGTAAAATTTATAAACAGGTCAAGTCAGGACAGGAACGAGCACATCTCATCTAGAAAACCCAAGTAAATGACAGAGAACTATAAAGCAGTTATAGGCAGTTGTATTGATAAAAATGGCAGTTTATATTCAGGTGATGGTAAGAAAGATAGATAAGGTGCAAGGAAAGTAAATAACTAAACAAGAGAAGAATCATAGCAATGAAGTATGTAAAAATAGAACTAGCTGAACCAGGATAATATGATATGAAGTCCAGACAACAATGTAGACCAGTGTAACTCCAATGTAAGTCCAGTACAAGATGAATGTAATACAAGATGAATCCAGTAAGGGACGATTCCAGTTATAGTGATCAATGATTCCAGGGTGAGTCCAGCCTATACTCTAACAGTGTGTTTTAAAATACCGAAATCGACATGTAAACGGCTGTGGATAATCCGGCACACCTCTCACTGATCAGGAGAGAGATGGCTATCATTCCAGTAAATTCCAGTAGGGGCGATTCCAGTAATGGGGTATGTCTACATGTCTTACTCTAGTATTTTCCCTCCCAGCAAGTGAATCCAGAATTCCGACACAATAATTCTAGATGAGTCCAGCCAAAATATAATGATACCAGTAAATAATTCCAATAAATGATTCCAGTAAATGATTCCAGCAGGTGATTCCAGTAATAGAAGCCGAAAATGATGATACCAGTAATAGAGGCCAGAAAATAAATGTGTGTCGTATACATGAATCCAGTAATATCCACACGTGTTATAACAGAGAATCGCATACAACTAACTAGAACTGAAATATAGTAGTTGACAAATAAATGAGAGAACTATCAGAGAATGTACTCGCCTAATAACCTGAACAGCTGATAAGTATAGGGGGTCCAACTGAAGCCACAGAGTCCTATTTAAAGCAACACAGGTTACAAGGTGTCTGGCTCCTAATTAGAACAACACAAGTCACAATATGTCCAGAAGGGTAATATAAAGTACTACAATGTATTCTATATGAATCTAGGTCAAACTAGGCCAAAGTCAACCCTTGGTCAACTCTGGTCAACTGCACTAGTCAAACTAGGTCATGTCCTAACCCAATAAGTCTTACTAGGCCTAACCAAGACTATCCTAGCAAGCACACATCAATACAAGACTATACAAGCCAATATACACCCAACTCTATATAGCATGCAATTATTCAATACTCAAATAAGCAAGAATTCACATTGGATATACACTAGGTAATCTAGTACTTTAAGCTATATATGTCTACACATATATACACATGCATATATTGGTATTCAATATTAGGTCTATAATCATGGCATTTCAAATGGTTATATAAACTTATATATTACAACACAATATGCTAACATATATATAATATACATACATAGCTAAGTTAACTATATTCATAAATACTTATTTAAGAAGCTATGTGTGTGTATGTGAACATGGCAAAAGGGGCAAGTGAGGGTTAAATGGGCATACATAGTGTATATATATCAAAGAGTGTCAAAGTGTAAGTGAACAATGTGTCAAGTGTGATAGTGTCAACATAGTGTAAGGGGGTACATGAGGTAATATTGGATTTGTGTTAACATAGAACATTATATCTCATTAACTTGTATATTGCATACATTACATCTATTATTATATTACATTCATGCTTACATTCATTCATCATTTATTTATTCTCTTGCACCACTATATGCACCATACGTTACATACTTTGGAAGCTACATATTCATTACAAGCCATACTTATACATGCTTACATTAGATAGGATACTTACATCTCATACATCATTTATTTAAACATTAACTCATGCTTGCATTCTCTATTTAATTACATAATGTATATACATTAACATGTGTTAAAATCAAATAGAACATTATATTACACACAAGGGTGCACAAAATGCATATGCCGAATAGTAACTCCTACTAATAATCAATACTGTACCATCTCAGCATGAATTAAAATTTAGGATTAAAGTATGTTATAGATCTATGTGTTAGCTTTCCGAAAATTCAAACGGATCGCGTTTTCGTTTCCGGAAACTCCCGGAATCGCGAAAATACCGAGAACGCGTTTGTCTTTCGTACAGCTGAAACTCAAATAATTCTCCAGAAAGTTACAGAGAGAATTAGGCATATTAATACATGTTTTTGGAAAGCTAACTTCGATACGCTTCTTTTAAAAAAATGGGAGATTAAACCGAGCTTTGAGCTAGAAGTTATGACATTTCTAAGTTAGGGCTGAAATTAAAAACGTGGATAAAAATCATGACGGATTTGGGTAGTTTGAGACAAAAGAACACAAGTATATAACATAATATATCAAGAACTCACTCTCTACACTAATATATATATATGAGACACTATAGAACACATCTCCAATACAAAAATATGAGATTAAACATGTAATAATTCATTCATACATAACAACAACACATAGTGTGTCCAAATTTGGGATTTTTCCACATGGACACAACCACAACACAAAGGACACTCCTATGACCTCCAAATGGACACGAAATGGACACAAATGAAGATACAACCATGGGGGTCATTCCTATGGGTTCAAAATAGACCTATATGCATGAGAAAATGAAAAGGAGAAGGGATTTACACTTCCCAGTAGATCGAATCGAAGAAAAGCCTTCCCGGAGCGACACCGACACGTAGAGATTCCAAAAGGACACGAACGAGCTCCAAATCCTCCCAAACTTGGGTAGCTTCCTCCTTGGCTAGAATGGAGAAGGAAAAAAGAAGATTTGGTGGTGAAATAGAAGGATTTGGTGGAGAAATTGCTAGGGATTGCTCTCTAGGAATTTGGGGAAGAACAAGAGAGAGAGTGTGGATGAGAATAATGAAATGAACTTGAGCCTATCCTCTCCCAAAGTGGCTGACCATATGGGGCTATTTGTCCTATTATGGTAAGGTCCAAAATGCCCCCACTAACCTATTCTATGAGTATTAGGAAAGGGCTAATTGGTTGGGGTTAAATTAGTCATTCTAAAGTCTCTAATCACACTAACCTTATCCATAATAATTAGTCTAACCTCTAAATAAAATATTTCTATCATGTGAACTAAAATTAATATCATGTGGGCCATGCCTAACTAGTGTGTGGGTCCCACTAGAGTCAAACTACCCCCGGGTCCCCGTTTCAAGTCAGATTGAGTTAAAATTCGAACCCGACTCAAATAACCCCAAAACAATATCATAAATAATAAAATAAATTTTAAAAATATTCAAAATTATAAAATGACAAAAATACTCCTATTTTTGAAAACTGGGGGTGACAAATTTCTCGAAATTAAAACCAAACAATAGTAAAATATCAAAATCACAAGTCATAATTTTAAATAGTTTAAAATGATTAAAATCACCAAAAATCATAATATGAAATAATTATCAATAAATAATAATTATAATTACAAAATTTCAAAATTACCCTCATTTGGAAAACTGGGTGTTACAATCCTACCCACCTTATAAAAATTTCGTCCTCGAAATTAAGATGATCGCACCCCCTTCTAGGTCAAACATAGTCAAGGGTCAATCACTAGTCAATTTCTCAATATCCAAGTACTTGGTCATCAACTGGTCAACTTCTTAGGGTTTTACCTATGCTAGCTATCTAGGTGTTGGCAACTAGAATTTAGCAAAAGAGAAACTCTATAATAGACTAGCTCTTAACTTCCCAATCCTATCAAGTCACCTATAAGTAAATACCTACAAGCTAAGCACATGAATACCAAATACCACACACACACACACATATATATATATATATATATATATATATATATATATATATATATATATATATATATGCTCAAGAAAACAACCCATCACATATATCCTAAGTATATCATCTATATATATATACATGATTGATAAACCAAGGGTTAAGGCAGACTAAACTTATGAGGGTCTGAAACAATGCTTAGAACTAGGCTAAGGATGAATGATCTGAATCAAGGGGACATGGTATCTAGTGAAGGGTCTGCACACTGCCTTTAAAGGTGATCAACACAAAGGAACTCAACACGAAATTGAATTAAATAGTGAAAAATCTAAGGGGAATTAAAACTCTTCTTAATCCTTATCTAAATAAGACTTTTGTAAATCCCCTAATTTTTCAAAATAAATATTTATAGAATTTTTGGATTTTTAAATAGCTATTTATTGACTTATTATATAATTTATATTATTTTACATATATTTAGTATAGTGCTCATTAGTGAATTTAGTATAAAAATATATAAAGCTATTTTTCTAGTATATTAAGGATCTGAACTATATTATACAATTTTTTTTTTTAACTTTTAAGATTTATTTTATAACTTTTATTACTTTTTACATGTTACTTGTATTGTACACTATTTACATAATATAGAATAAATGTCAATTTAGTATTAAATATTTTAGCTTGTATAAATGAGATTAGATAAAGGTTGTTTAAATAGATATAAACTCTATTTATTATCTATAGTAATTTTAAATAATGTTATATATAATTTAGATAAATATGAACTATATTTAAGTTAATCATAATCCTAAGTCTAATAGGAAAGCATCTCTATCCATATCCTATCCTAACAAAGTGTCACGACCCGCACCCTGTTTTCGGACGCGGGCTCGTGAGCAAGCCAGCTACGTATCGTGCAGACTCCAGCCCGACTCGAGTACGTATAAGCTGTCAAGGTCATGGGTATCATGTCTAATCTAACCTATATCTCAATCCACAGGAAATAATATAGGTCATGGTCTGCAGCCCATTAGCATATTGTTCGATTAGACTCTAAGAATAATATAAGTCTATAAAGTAAGCAGAGTATATCATGGTACTGAATATAAAGCACGAGAAGATAATAAAGAAATATCACAAGCAAAATACCTGTATCACAGATCGCAATCATCTACCATCCTGCTCTGCTAACTAACTCCATGCAATCGCTAAACCTGAAGAGATAATCAGGTCCTCAGAGGACTAGCAAGATACATAATATACAAGCCAACATGTAACAGTAAAAATAAGCAAGAAACAATCAAGGGTATCCAACGAGACAAAATGAACCAAGACAAAAGATCTAAACACGAGGATCCTAAGACACTGGCATGCCATACTAGAAGTGACTGGCTATAAACTGCAGTCAAGGCAAGTACTCACAATCTATAGTATCTCAATTGTTGTCAAGGCAAGTACACACAACCAAGACGGTAGCCAATCCTAGTATAAAATCCTATAGACCATAGTCAAGGTAAGTACTCATAATCTATAGAATGTCAAAGTCAAATCCCACTCAAGTCATGTCAAGTCAAGTCAAGTCAAGTCAAGTTATAATCAAGTCGAGAAAATCGTGGTATGGGACTAGACGACTCTATCAAGAAATACGTATGAGACTAACATAGTGTAACAGATAGAAGTATCACAACAGAAAGGAACAAGAAACTAGAAACATGTAAAGTAAAACTATAACATGATGGTGTACCAGGCATGGAATAGAGCAATCACGAATGTAAGAAAAGAACAGTAGCAAGAATGAACATGCATATAGATGATACTGTACAAGTTGGCAAGGTATACTTGCCTGGGGTTGCACGAAGAACCAACAATGTATCGCCAATCACAAGTCAGAAAGTCCAAGTCATCACAACTGTCTTCGAAAGCTGAAATAAACATTACCAATATTCTCAGAATAGTCAAATTAGCTAGGATTGTCTGTTCTTAAGTCCAATTCTGGATACAGGGGTAAAACGGTAATTTCGGGCAAAAACGATGCCCGCCGTTGTACCCGCTTTGTACCAAAAAGTGTGCCAGAGTCAACGGTCTCTAAAGTTGTCAAACTATATGTGTACAAATCTAGTTTTCTGATACGAACCCAACCATATGTCCAAAGTTGGATTCCGGCGGGCCGTGCACAAAATCGTCCGTTGACTGGGACCGTGGGGCCCGCAAAACGACAATTTTATCAACGGTCTCAGAATCGGACCAAACTTGGCATACAGGACCAGAAAAATGATACGGTCTTATTGGCGCAAGTTTCGTCTCGATCTGACGAGCGTGCACGAAGTAATTAAGAAACTTGCACAGAGGTCGATACGGGGAATTTCGACGGATACGCGTCAAATTCGTTGCGCACACGTGACCAATTTGAATTCCGTCAAAGCCCACATGACCACGAACTCGATACATAGCTTTCGATGCTTTCGGTTCGCGACCACGTCGTCCGAATTGGCGGGACGCACATCGTTTCGGACAAATTTTCCTATTTTCTATATTTTGAAAACGGGTTTTTGGTCATTTTTAGACGTCGATTTCTCGACGCTCAGTCAATCACTTTGACTTCTGCGAAGTGGGTTACAGAGCCGTATAGGTTCTCTAGGACTGTTCTTAAATAATTTACCAAAACTGTCGATAGACTGACGGGAATTTGCCTTGCAAACAGTGTTTAAACCCAAACAACTGTTCTATTTCAGGACAAACTTTCGCCCGTCTTTGGGCTCGATGTGCGATGCATATACCGCAAATCAAATAAAACTATATAGAGGAATTCGAAGGGGGTAGGGTTGGGATTGTACCAGTAGAATTGGCTCGTGAAAGCGTCGATCATGGAGAGAGAAAACACCTCACGAAGTGGGGTCGCTGCTACAGCGTGTTGCTACGCTGTTCCGATATCCGCGCGCGTGAGTGGCCTCCGGCGACTCCCCCTGGTGGCCGTCGGGGTGTTGGGGAGGCGACGCGAGATTAGGGTTTGCGAGTTATTGTCCCTCGATCTCTTATATATATGTGCGGGTTTGCTATCAGCGGTTTGGCCGAGAGCAATTGTTTGCTCTGTTATTACTGTAGCCCGAGGGCTGGGTCACAGGGCTTTGGGACGGGCTGGTTAGCCGGGCCTGGCCCGTTTCTTGTTCTTCTCTTTTTCTTTTTATTTCTAATTTCTATTTCTTTCTATTTCTATTTACTCATATGTATATATATATATATCTAGATATATATATATATATATATATATATATATATATATATATATATATATACATATGAGTAAAAATATATATATATATATATATATATATATATATATATATATATATATATATATATATATAAATAGCTATATACAATTATACATAAATAGCTATATACATAGCTATTTATGTATAATTGTATATAGCTATATACATATGAATAAATATATATAAATAGCTATATACAATTATACATGTATATATATATATACACATATTCATATTATATTTTATAAATACAGTCACAACTATATATATATATATATATATATATATATATATATATATATATATATATATATATATATATATATATATATATATATATATTTATATATATATATATATATATATATATATATATATATATATATATATATATATATATATATATCATACATATATACTATATATTTTATACATATATACACGTCCGTATTCATTTATTTATACATACAAACTTATATATATTCATATATATATTTATATATGTATACACACACTTACAATATATATTTATATACACACACACACACGTATACAATATATAGTTATATATACATACTCACATCTATAATATATATTTATATATTATACTCATTCAACCATATATAATACCTTTATTTATATACACCCATAACCAATGATAACAAAATAGTATTATATTCAATCACAAAAAATTGCTTTAGTAATGATAAAATAATAATAACTTAATAATACTAAAAATAAACCAATGGTAGTGTTTGGTGAACGTAACCTACGCACTCCTCATTTCGCTCCATAAATCATACAATACTGCCAAATACCTAGATAATATTAATACCAATATTGTACAATATTTAATAATTAGGAATACAATATCAAATTATAAAATAATTTAAGAAATGTTTGCACACATAAAATGTGCCTACACGGTCCGGTTCGGGCTAATTGGGTACAACCGGGTTCCCTAAAACTCAATAATATAGTTAAATAATAATAAAACTTCGGTAAGGGTTAAGTCGCAACTTGGCCTGGTTTTCTTAGTTAGGACGTTACTATGGTTCGGTCTTCCCTGGCATGGCTAATACACTAGTCAAGGCACGCCACTGCACTATCCGTGCCATGATTCCTAGTCGTCTGGTACTTCGAAACTCATCTGTGGCTAAAGGCATCTACCGTAAAAACTAATTAAAAATTATTTATAAAAAAATTCTAAATCCACTATTTAAATCGAATAAATAATAATAAAAATATTTCAACAATTCTGGGAAGGGAGGCTACACAAAGCAAACTCCAATTTATTTAAATCAAATCCTATCTAATTTAGGAGATAAATCTGAAATAAATAACTATATAAACCCAATACCTCCCCCTTCTATCAGCCATAATTCAAAATTATTTTTAGTCCAAATAAAAACTCTAAAATTCCTCATTAGAATTCAGCCCCACTTTTTAGTAGCAAGAGCAACTTGCAACGACGATATCTCCTAGCTCCGAACTCCGTTTTGCCTCCAGTTTTTTTTAAAAGAAGCGTATCAAGGTAAGCTTTCCAAAAACATATTTTAATAGAAAAAATTCATTCTGTAGATTTCTATAAAATTGTTTGAGTATCTAGTGTTCCAAAAATAAACGGGTTTCAGTATTTTTGTGATTTCGGGAGATTTCGGAAACAAAAATGCGATCCGTCTAGTTTTTCGGAGAGCTAATACAAAAACCTATGCCATATCCTAACTTTAGAATTTATTAAATAAATGTAATAGGTGCAGTATTTTTTATAATTAGATAATAGACTATTTTCAGCATCCGAAGTTGTACCTATACCTTCCTCTTGTGCGCTGCTGTTGATTCGTCGCCAGGACATCATCTTACCTCACTCGGACATCAGGCAAGATACCTTGCCTTTACTGTTTAATTTCTTGCTCAATATCATGCATGTTTTTTTATGTTGTTCTTTTAAAACTATATATAGATGCAAATTATTATACTTTATGCAATTGGCTTAGACTTAAGGGACCACCGTATATTTAGTGCATCTCATAAACTGTCACATTGTGCCACGGATTGTGTGTGAGTTGTGAGCCGTATATAGATGCGAACTTGCGTGCTGACTGATCATTGGTGCATACAGGCCGTGTGTTAGGATATAACTGCCAATAGATTTTTTTTGGAAGACTTGGCAGTTATTGAGGATTAAAACAGTGTCGTGGAGTCGATACATGTATATATAGTCTCGTTGGAGGGAGGGGACAGTTATTAGCGTAGGGGCTACATTTATTTTTACACACATTTTGGGCCGAGGGTGACTCTTATGAGCACTACATTCTGCCCAGGGCCGATAGCGTCTCGGATGAGCGCTACTTGACGGCCACTCTCTATTACTTGCTTGCGTGAATCCGTTACAGCCCCTGCGTAGAACATTGTCCTCAAAATATATATCACATAGGATGGTTAGGAACCTTTACTCATGCATACTTTTCTGTTGAGCTTTATTATTCAGTTTATTGGCATGATATTATGTGTCTTGTTACGTCCCTCGGAGGACCTGGTTATCTATCCAGGTTTGTCTTGTGATTTTCTGCAGGTGCTCTAGCTAAGGCCATGTCTTGCGCTCTATTCTTCGAGATGTTGCTTTTGGATCGCCATCTCCTTCGCGTGACCAAATCATTTTCTTGTATAATTTTTTTTATTTAAATTAGTTGGTAGTGAATTTGTCTCCGCCCAATGATTGTATACATGATAAACTCAAAGTTGCTTTTATATTATTATTTATATTTGTGGATGAGATTTAGTGTCTTGGCTTTCTACATTTTACAGCTTATGTATACATACGAACCGTATATTTACTCGTATGTATACAGCTGGCATGATACGTATCTAGTCTCAAGTATTGGGGCTGGGGCGTTACACTCTCTCATACACTCACACAGTTTACACACACACCCCCCCTCACTGCTCACTGTTATTCCCAACACACACACACTCACATTACATTTCCCTCTCTCTATATACATATGCATATATATTAAATGGTGTATACCTATACATGTAATATATATATATATATATATATATATATATATATATATATATATATATATATATATATATATAAGGTAATGTATATCTATATGTATATATGTATTAAGCCTATATATATATATATATATATATATATATATATATATTATATATATATATATATATATATATATATATATATATATATATATGTTGGTTCCTAATGAATATGTAATATAACCTAAAGTAAGGTATGTGATATATATATATATCTATGAAATGTGATTGTGCCTATACCTATGTATAGGTATATGGGTAACCTAAAGCTAGTATATTTATATGTTGTGTTAGATAACATATCATATGTGTAGTATTTTAGATATAGATAATGTCATATAGTCTTGTGTTAGGGTTGGCCTATAGGCATGATACAGCCTATGACATATATGTGAGTCTGTTTGCCTAGAAAGTCTAGAATGGTCTTGTATAGCTTTGTTAGACCTAGAATGACTAGTTTGACCTAATTTAGACTTATTTGACCTAGTTTGACCATAGTTGACCTAGTTTGACTTCTAGGGTTGACCAGAGTTGAACAAGAGTTGACTTTGGCCTAGATTGACCTAGATTCATTTAGAATGCATTAAATTGTATCTTGTTATCATTTTAGACTTGTTGTGACTTGTGCTGTTCTGATTAGGAGCCAGACACCACTCCTCGGACAGTACTTTCATATTGGACACTCAGATACCAGGCGAGTACATTATCTGATCATTTCATATCCTGCTTAGAATTATTTCCTGGATTAAATTACTTTACTGGTTACTGTCACGTTGGTCACACGGATTGGTACTATATGGATCCCTTCTTGAGATGTTATCCTTAGGGAGCATCGGGTACTATATGTTCTGTACGTTTCACTTACATGGCGTATCACTATGCTTCATTGGTTCTTTGATCACTTGTGACATATACTCTTATGATCACAGAGTCTCCTAGAATCCTTATCCTATTTGATGGGTATCCTAGAATCTTCTAGAATCCCCATTTATGGGACATCCATGTATCACCATTCGGGGGCCTTTGCATGGAATCCTAACATAACCTGGTTGGATCCTCTTGTATTGATTGGGGGTACGGGGAGTAGAAGTAGACATGTGAATAATACCCAAGTAGTATCTCATCATAATCTTTTCATAGTGTCTCATCAGAATCTCATATGCCATTTACATGTCTATATTGTACTCTGACTCACTAGCCACTGTTAGTCTCTATTTATAGTAGATATTTCTATTACAGCTCTCTCTCTGTTTACATACTGCATTTCCTTCAGTACCTGTATCTTACTTTACTGCATGATTATATTTTTTAACCTGCTATAAACTGTTGAGATGTACTGTGCTCGCTCCTGTCCTGACCGGACCTGTTGAAAATATTACAGAGGACGAGGAGGAGGCCTGTGTGGATACCTTCTACGGGGTAGCCCTAGACGACACTTGTGAGCTGGACTCTCAGGAGGACCCAACTCTAGCTGAGGACATCACCCCCATTGCCTAGACTAGTTTAGTTAGGCTTATCTTATTTTATGTTGTCATGAGACTGTTTAGCTAGACTTTACTTCTGTTCAGAGATTTGGAGTTGTATATATACTTTCATATCCTGTAGCTGGGAGTTATACTCTAAGTATTTGCTGGGATATTATCTTAGACTACTTTATCATCTGTACCTTGAGTTCTATATCATATCATGCTATCTCTTTCTTAGTTTGTGATTGAGTTTATTTACTGCTATGTCACCCCCATTCGGGGAGTATAAACTGTTTAGTATATTACTGCTAGATGTTGTTACCTAGGATAGCGTTCTACCGTCGACACTGCGGCGTAGGCTGGACGTACCCACGTCTCGTGTCCTTACTCTAGGGTGCGGATCGTGACACATTTTTAGTGGTGGCCCATGCAGGTCTGTACTAGAAATGTAGTGGTATTCGAATTAGAGTATCACTACAGCCTGCAGTAGGATATAGGACATTAATTTTAAGGTACTCAATCACTTTAGAAAAAATTCTTTTATTGCCATCTAAATTCTTATTGTCAGCTGATCTTTTGAATTTTAATTGTCCGCCTTTGTTATATCGCTTCTTTCTCAGAAATTGATACTCTTGTTTGTCTATCTTCAGGATGGTAGAGACTCGATCGCAGCGTACAATTTATGGGGATGCTATAGAGGGGACTGCTACCTCTCAGCCAGTACAGCAGGGCCAGGGGACTGCAGCTCCTGCCACCTCTGCTCGTATTGAGACTTCGACAGCAGCAGCAGCAGGGGGTATGCCTCCTTCGGCTCGGAGGCAGGACCCAGTCATCCCAGAGGATCCTTTCCAGCAGCTACCGCCTACAGGATACGTGGATGCAGCGCAGATGTTCGCATATTTCCAGCAGTTCATGGACCGACAGCAGGCTCGACAGGGCAGGGACATGGAGCTGGCCCTTACGACGGTCGCAGCTCGACCAGTGGTCTATCAGTCGATGACACCGGGGATAGAGCAGTTCCAGAAGATGAGCTCCAAAGACTTTTTGGGGACAGAGGGGATACTATATGTTGATGAGTGGATCGAGCATATAGAGGAGATCTTTCGCCTGGCCCGGATGCCAGCAGATCTCCAGATTGAGGTCGCAGCTAGCCGGATGCGAGATCTTGCTCGTACCTGGTATCAGTCAGACCCCAGGGTGGGGGTAGCTGGGCAGACTTGGGAGCAGTTCAAGGGCTTCTTCAAGAAGAAGTTCTTCCCAGATTCAGCACTCAGAGCCTTGGAGTCGCATTTCGAGAGCCTAGTCCAGGGGAGTCTTTCAGTGGAGGAGTACGCAAGGGAGTTCGGCCGCCTCGGCAGGTTCGTAGAGGGCTTGAGCGAGACGGCGAAGGCCCAGAGGTTCCGGAAGGGTCTAGTCAAGAAGGTCAAGTCCTTGACCAAGGGCAACAGGGATGCCACATTCGAGGAGATCTTGACGGGAGCCTTGTTGGCAGAGGATAATCTTGAGCTTAGGCTCAAGAGGGGGCGAGACCCAGTTGGGGGCAGCAGCAGCGAAGGTCAGGCTAAGAGGCCCCACTTTCAGCACCAACAGCTAAGGCAGTTCCAGCCGCAACCGATCCAGCAGAGGCCAGTTCACCAGCAGCAGCAGCCGAGACAGCACCAGCAGGGTCAGAGACAGGGTATTACTTGTGTCTACTGCAAGAAGCCTGGGCACGTCTTCAATGAGTGCCGGAAGGGGCTGGGTGTGTGGTTCAGCAGACCACCAGATGAGAGAGTGCCGCATAGCACGAGCAGGCCAGGGAGGAGGATCCAGGGCTCCAACAGGCCAGCAGAGGGGACCAGCCCTGCAGACGCAGCAGCAGAGGTTCGTCCAGCACCAGCAGCAGGCCAGAGGAGGCCAGCAGGGACGAGGATTCGCCATGGCAGCAGAGGATGCGGAGGCCATCGGAGAGCTGATTGCAGGTTCGATTCTTCTCGACTCCAGTCCAGCTTTTGCATTATTCGATTCTGGTGCTTCGCATAGCTTTATATCAGTATCTTTTGCGATTAGACACGGTATCGTAGCTGAATCGTTGCCTAGGACTTACAAGATCACGACCGGGGGTGGCATTATCCTCGTGAGTGATGTTTGTAAGGATCGGAGAGTAGTTTTGGGAGGCCATGAGTTGGAGGTGAGCCTGCTCGTAATGCCATTGCCGAACTACGATATAGTACTAGGCATGGATTGGTTGAGCAGGCACTACACCAGCATTAATTACAGAGGCGGTAGAGTTTTCTTCTGAGCACCGGGGGAGCCAGAGTTCGAGTACTCCAGACGTCAGACAGAGCAGAGCAGCGGAGTCTTCTGTGGGGTCTTGGTCGAGGAGCAGACGATTTTACACCCCTTGATAGCAGAGTATATGGATGTTTTCCCAGAGGAGTTGCCGGGATTGCCACCAGAAAGAGACATAGAGTTCTCGATAGACTTGGTTCCAGAAGCGGAACCCATCTCTCAGCATATCTATCGGGTGAACAACAGCGAGCTGGTGGAGTTGAAGAAGCAGGTGGATGAGCTACAGGACAAGGGCTTCATCCGTTCGAGTTCGTCGCCATGGGGTGCACCAGTGTTGTTTGTACCGAAGAAGGATGGGTCAGTACGGATGTGTATTGACTATAGGGCACTCAACAACCTCATGATCAAGAACAAATACCCACTGTCGCGGATCGACGATCTTTTTGACCAGTTGAACGGAGCTTGGGTATTTTCCAAGATTGATCTGAGGTCGGGATATCACCAGGTGAAGGTGAAGGAGGAGAATATTTCCAAGACCGCTTTCAGGACGCGGTACGGGCAGTTTAAGTTTTTGGTTATGCCGTTTGGGCTAACCAATGCACCAGCAGTGTTTATGAACCTTATAAACAAGGTGTTCCACCAGTATCTGGATTAGTTTGTGGTGGTGTTCATTGACGACATCTTGATATATTCCAAGACTGAGGAGGAGCACGAGGAGCATTTGAGGATAGTGCTGGAGATTCTCAGGAAGGAGCAGCTTTACGGGAAGCTCTCCAAGTGTGAGTTCTTCTTGGACCGGGTGGACTTCTTGGGGCATGTGGTGACTGGAGATGGTATCTCAGTTGACCCCAAGAAGATTATAGCAGTTGAGGCATGGGCAACACCGACTTCAATTGCAGAGATCAGGAGTTTTCTGGGGCTGGCAGGATATTATCGGAGATTTGTAAAGGATTTCTCCTGGGTTGCAGAGCCGTTGACTCGGTTGACCCGAAAGGATGCTGAGTATGTTTGGTCAGAGGAGTGTCAGTGTCACGCCCCGCTCCCGTAGGAGCGATCGTCCTCGCTAAGGCGTGATGCCGCACGAGCCTAGATTGTGCTCGTGCAAGGCTGTTCCATAACGGCCGATTACATCGACGACGACGGGGTCGTCGCACAGAAGTCCCAAACAGAAACATTGAACATTGCAGCAGAAATTTAAAACAAGCACACATGAACACAAGTCGTTCAAAAGAAGCTCTTTATTGATATTGAATACAAGATTACATTTGTGGGCGTAAGGCCAAATTACAAGTCTCTCGTGCTCACTTTTCTCTCATTTATAAGTCACTCTGCTCTCTCTTATCTCTCGATTACAATGCATGAGCCAGCAGAAGCTTCGGAAGGCAATGTCCATACATTATGTCCAGTATAAGTCTTCGGTTTCACGCGGCCGCACGCTTCTAATCGCCAAGGAACTCCGTGTCTCGACGCATCCAAGCGAGCTCCGCACCACGAGCTTCTACCTGTGCCTGCACATGAACACTGTGTGGGTGTCAGTACTCATCTGTACTGGTGGAGTGAGCTTCTCGCCCACCCATACATAACCGACACGTTTATTTACTTTGTGCAGCTTAACCCTTTCGATTGTCTTTCTAGTCTTGCCTTACGATCAGTTTTAAGACTTGACGTCTAACCAACTCGACGTGCAACGACATGGTCGTGCTACAATGCCCACGGGTATTTCGATCAAGGCAATACCTCATCGTGTATGTACTTGACCAAACTTGAACTCAGGACGGCGGGGTCGTGCCGTATTCTATTCGTAACTTAACATATTCGGGACAGTGCTTCGCCGAGGAGCAACTTATGCGCACTCGGCCGTGCGAAGACTTTTTACTTAAACTCAAGCCTACTAGACCGATTCTCGTATTAGCGACGTCAAGGGGGAACGACTCGTGCAGGTCGTGCCTCTAGACCTTGCTTAGACTTGTTAGTGCTTCAAGATTGAGGCCGCGCCTCACAAAATATCAAGACTTATCATGTTACCGCCTTATGGCATCTCCTGTTCGACTCATGAACCAACTTGGCAACTTATGAAACATAGTATCGACTTCATGGTCATCCCGACGCCAACTATCGTGCCAAGCACGGTGCCTATGCTGCAGCCCAATCTTAGGCCCAGACATTGTGTTACCGACTTGACATGATTCCAGTTCTAAACCCAATCCAAAGGCATATACGCGGTGTGCCGCTATTGCCGACATATCTACATGAGTGGTCACTAGCAATGTCAAGCTATCTTGGACTGGCTCGTGGTATATCGGTCTCGTCCCTACACGGGTAGCTAGCCCGGAGGCGCCGAAGTCTCCCATACGGTTATCCAGCATCCTACTTTGAGCCATACTCGCTTCCTCCGGGCCGAATGATCCCGGTGCCCCGGCTATCATTTGAAAAGACTACACCATGTCGACAAGTTGTCCAATGACCATGCAAGTTTCAACTCGATCTAACCAGTCCTTTCTTAACATGACCATACATTTCTTCTTTCTATCGAGACTTAACGAGACTCCTAAGCCACGGGACCGATCTCGTGTGCGGGATATATCAAGACTCAGTGAGACTCCCAAGTAGCAGGACCGATCTCGGCGACAACCAGTCGCATGGACTTTCTTTGTTCGTGGCAAGATTTTCACTAAACCGACCGTAACTCGTGCCTTAGACAGGCCTGGTTCTATAGGCGACGCTAATGCTCAAGTCACATACTTATACGACGAGCCTTGTTCTCAAGGGACTACGCGACTTGACAATCGCAGATAGAGCGGAACAGTGCTAGAAATGGCTTTGATAGCCCAACGCAACTCTTGTCTAACTTGTTCGAGCAACGACTCGACGAGCAAGGGCTACGCCGAGCTACGCATCGAAGGAACGTGCTATGCATGGGATCGACTTGAACAACCAAGTTTGTGCCTAGACGTAAGCCAACAGCCGTGCCAGACGACTTAACTTGCGGGACGTGCGAAGGCTATGCCAAGCCTTGCGGGACAGGACCGTACATGCTTTATTAAGCATTCATGCAGACGACGCCTATGACTTAGGCTATTTTAAGTGTTGGGACAAAACGACGGGACCGGGCACGCTTTACCAAGCATTCACGCAGGCGACGCCTTTGACTTAGGCTATTTCAAGTGTCGGGGCAACTTAGCAACTTAAGCCATCTTCTTTCTCCCAAGCCACGGGATCGAAGGATCGAGTGTCATTTGAAAGCACGCTGAGCCGACTTCTATAAAGACCGTGGGACCATTTTCCATATTCTAAGACATTCCGACGGGTCGGGATTATTCTCTTAGCTATGTGCGTTCGTAGCTTTTATGTTAGCCTACTTGTGCAAGTTAAAAATATTGCGAGTTATTATGTGAAGGCTAAGATGAGGCAACTTCACCAAAACTACCCCACCTGTACGAGGGGTCGCCTCGACCGAGCGAGCCTTCGAGTAGCCGTTGCAAGGCTAAGTTCCAACGTCGTCGGCGTTTCGATTCCTCCGATTGACTTTGCGGGACGGGACACTACAATATACACTACTCAGAACAAGTCTCGTCCTCGAGACTTTCCTGAAGGCAAGTCATCCTACCATTTCTATGGCCAAGACTTTATCGTTCATATTTCGCCTACGCGTTTCCTCAATTTCGAGCCATGCTCTCATGACTATCAAACTTTCTGTTAATATGATTTCAAGATCTCGACACACTCCCATCCTTCAAGTCTTGCTTGAACTCATCGTATCACTTGGCTGGATCGTGTACGCATTCCAAGCGTCCCTAAAATACATGCATTCAGCCAAGCCGCATGATATAGAATTTGTCATTCTCACTTGAGTCGCCTCGTGTACATACCCAGGCGTCCCTGAAATATATGCATGTCATCCGAGTCTCGTGAGTAGGGTTTCCTACATTCGTGATTCATGCTATCCATTCAAACCAATCCTCAAGATCAATCTTTTGATTACAACTCATTGAAATGGGACGTCTCGCCTATCCGCTAGGCCATTTCATTCAAGGCTAAGTCAATATCAGGATTGGAATCATAGTTTCCCAACAATAATGCCAACACAGACCCCAATCCTAGGGTCAAACCATAGTCAGTAGTACAAGGTTTTCTACCCGAGCTCGCGTCACTCAGATTTCTAAACATCAAGCACGATCACCTATTCGCATCAATGCATTCGTTCCGCGTATTCTAATCCATTCAAATCACCAATTCTAACCAATTCATGTATTCGATCACGAGGTCGTCTAGCTTTGATAATACGTTGTGTCCCAATCTCATGCGAGTCCGATTATCCATGGTGGTTCATGAATCACCATACAACACACCCGCGGAATAATCATTCTCATCGGGGCGTAACTCTTGTTTGAGTTTATACTAACTCATTCTCGATACGCGGATCGGACCTACTCAATCCTCAAGTTCAATTCTTCATTCACACAAATTCATTCTCGAGTCACCTTCGCATCAAACCACAAGTCGAAGCAATCAGATTGCCACGCCATCCAAGTTCAATCACTCCCGCTGTATGAATCACCATACCTGCGCTCACGCGGAGTGATCGTCTCAAATCGGTGCGACGCATGTGCGAGGCTGGAGTTGCGCTCGTATAAGACAAGAATGTCAAAGTTGTGGTTATCGACGAAGCAAATCCAAACATTTCATTTTCCTCCAAGTCAAAATCTCAATTTGATAATTCGTTTGTCATTCGTTCAACCAGAAAATCCTCGAGCCAAGTTTATCTTTTCTTCGACACATTTCGATATCCCAAGTATAGCATCCATCGAAACAATGACATTTGTCCGATCGTCATTCACCAAGTCAGAGTACCTCCGAGTTATCGCATATCGATCTTTGATACGCCTCAATACCATCGACGATATGCGTAACCTGACGATCTTCCTTTGTAACCAATTTTGAGTCGTGCGACTGATGCTATTATCTGAACTGGATATACCATAATTTCTTTGATATTCAAGATCAAGTTCAGTCGCTCTTCCTCAAGCTCATTTCAAGATCATTGTTCATAACTCAAGTTACATTTCATTTGAATCAATCCAAAATCGTACGCACGATCCTCTAAGTTTCTTCGATCAAGACCATTCATTTTCATTCATCGTTCTGAATCATTTTCTAACACGCGTTACCCGATCACAAGTTATCTGATGACATCTCGTTCGGGACATTCGAAGTCACGATCAACTAAGCGTGACGCGCTCTAAGGCTTTGCGCGATCGCATCGCCTCGCCGACGTACTCGTTATTATTTTTAATCCTCAATCTTCGTTCGAATGATTTCTAAGAAAATCCATACACCACTCGGGTTCGAGCCATCCGATCTAGTCCTCAATCACGTTCGCGTCATTCGCTAAGACATCTTTCAAATTCGTTCGACGAATCTCTAGCGTATTCACTCACGCCGTATCGACGTACTAAGTTGTTCGTACTATTTTCTCGAAATCCAAGTCAATCCTCCATGTACGCCTAAGTGTTAACTCGATGTCATTCCTATCGATAGACACTCTAAGTGTATCTCCATTCCTGACCGAATGATACTTAATATCGCTCGCAACTCGTTTGCACCAAAGGGTCGAGGTGCACGACACTCGGCACAACTTAGCCAAAAGATCGCGTGCATCGCTATCCCGTACGGACTATATTCCGAGTTTGCACGCTCACTTGCTAATATCGATGTAGGACTATTTGGACATGCACACGACTTTGCTAACTTAGCATGTGTTCTCTATCGAGTCATGTTTAACATAGTTCGGCACAAAGGCCGTTGCCTATCGATGCGTTTGATTGAACGCTTGTACGAGCTTTTGAAAATATTTAGACTTATTGTATGGACATGCCGAGGGACATTTGAGAGAGAGCTCACACTTGTTTTCCCAATGACGAGCTTTCAAAACTGAGAAATTCGACGTAAAGTCCAAGGACGTAAAGCCGTGCTTTGATACCATTATGTCACGCCCCGCTCCCGTAGGAGCGATCGTCCTCGCTAAGGCGTGATGCCGCACGAGCCTAGATTGCGCTCGTGCAAGGCTGTTCCATAACGGCCGATTACATCGACGACGACGGGGTCGTCGCACAGAAGTCCCAAACAGAAACATTGAACATTGCAGCGGAAATTTAAAACAAGCACACATGAACACAAGTCGTTCAAAAGAAGCTCTTTATTGATATTGAATACAAGATTACATTTGTGGGCGTAAGGCCAAATTACAAGTCTCTCGTGCTCACTTTTCTCTCATTTATAAGTCACTCTGCTCTCTCTCATCTCTCGATTACAATGCTTGAGCCAACAGAAGCTTCGGAAGGCAATGTCCATACATTATGTCCAGTATAAGTCTTCGGTTTTACGCGGCCGCACGCTTCTAATCGCCAAGGAACTCCGTGCCTCGACGCATCCAAGCGAGCTCCGCACCACGAGCTTCTACCTGTGCCTGCACAAGAACACTGTGTGGGTGTCAGTACTCATCTGTACTGGTGGAGTGAGCTTCTCGCCCACCCATACATAACCGACACGTTTATTTACTTTGTGCAGCTTAACCCTTTCGATTGTCTTTCTAGTCTTGCCTTACGATCAGTTTTAAGACTTGACGTCTAACCAACTCGACGTGCAACGACATGGTCGTGCTACAATGCCCACGGGTATTTCGATCAAGGCAATGCCTCATCGTGTATGTACTTGACCAAACTTGAACTCAGGACGGCGGGGTCGTGCCGTATTCTATTCGTAACTTAACATATTCGGGACAGTGCTTCGCCGAGGAGCAACTTATGCGCACTCGGCCGTGCGAAGACTTTTTACTTAAACTCAAGCCTACTAGACCGATTCTCGTGTTAGCGACGTCAAGGAGGAATGACTCGTGCAGGTCGTGCCTCTAGACCTTGCTTAGACTTGTTAGTGCTTCAAGATTGAGGCCGTGCCTCACAAAATATCAAGACTTATCATGTTACCGCCTTATGGCATCTCCTGTTCGACTCATGAACCAACTTGGCAACTTATGAAACATAGTATCGACTTCATGGCCATCCCGACGCCAACTATCGTGCCAAGCACGGTGCCTATGCTGCAGCCCAATCTTAGGCCCAGACATTGTGTTACCGACTTGACATGATTCCAGTTCTAAACCCAATCCAAAGGCATACACGCGGTGTGCCGCTATTGCCGACATATCTACATGAGTGGTCACTAGCAATGTCAAGCTATCTTGGACTGGCTCGTGGTATATCGGTCTCGTCCCTACACGGGTAGCTAGCCCGGAGGCGCCGAAGTCTCCCATACGGTTATCCAGCATCCTACTTTGAGCCATAATCGCTTCCTCCGGGCCGAATGATCCCGGTGCCCCGGCTATCATTTGAAAAGACTACACCATGTCGACAAGTTGTCCAATGACCATGCAAGTCTCAACTCGATCTAACCAGTCCTTTCTTAACATGACCATACATTCCTTCTTTCTATCAAGACTTAACGAGACTCCCAAGCCACGGGACCGATCTCGTGTGCGGGATATATCAAGACTTAGTGAGACTCCCAAGTAGCGGGACCGATCTCGGCGACAACCAGTCGCATGGACTTTCTTTGTTCGTGGCAAGATTTTCACTAAACCGACCGTAACTCGTGCCTTAGACAGGCCTGGTTCTATAGGCGACGCTAACACTCAAGTCACATACTTATACGACGAGCCTTGTTCTCAAGGGACTACGCGACTTGACAACCGTAGATAGAGCGGAACAGTGCTAGAAATAGCTTCGATAGCCCAACGCAACTCTTGTCTAACTTGTTCGAGCAACGACTCGACGAGCAAGGGCTACGCCGAGCTACGCATCGAGGGAACGTGCTATGCATGGGATCGACTTGAACAACCAAGTTTGTGCCTAGACTTAAGCCAACAGCCGTGCTAGACGACTTAACTTGCGGGACGTACGAAGGCTATGCCAAGCCTTGCGGGACAGGACCGTACATGCTTTATTAAGCATTCATGCAGACGACGCCTATGACTTAGGCTATTTTAAGTGTTGGGACAAAACGACGGGACCGGGCATGCTTTACCAAGCATTCACGCAGACGACGCCTATGACTTAGGCTATTTCAAGTGTCGGGGCAACTTAGCAACTTAAACCATCTTCTTTCTCCCAAGCCACGGGATCGAAGGATCGAGTGTCATTTGAAAGCACGCTGAGCCGACTTCTATGAAGACCGTGGGACCATTTTCCATGTTCTAAGACATTCCGACGGGTCGGGATTATTCCCTTAGCTATGTGCGTTCGTAGCTTTTATGTTAGCCTACTTGTGCAAGTTAAAAACATTGCGAGTTATTATGTGAAGGCTAAGATGAGGCAACTTCACCAAAACTATCCCACCTGTACGAGGGGTCGCCTCGACCGAGCGAGCCTTCGAGTAGCCGTTGCAAGGCTAAGTTCCAACGTCGTCGGCGTTACGATTCCTCCGATTGACTTTGCGGGACGGGACACTACAACATACACTACTCAGAACAAGTCTCGTCCTCGAGACTTTCCTGAAGGCAAGCCATCCTACCATTTCTATGGCCAAGACTTAATCGTTCACATTTTGCCTACGCGTTTCCTCAATTTCGAGCCATGCTCTCATGACTATCAAACTTTCTGTTAATATGATTTCAAGATCTCGACACACTCCCATCCTTCAAGTCTTGCTTGAACTCATCGTATCACTTGGCTGGATCGTGTACGCATTCCAAGCGTCCCCAAAATACATGCATTCAGCCAAGCCGCATGATATAGAATTTGTCATTCTCACTTGAGTCGCCTCGTGTACATACCCAGGCGTCCCTGAAATATATGCATGTCATCCGAGTCTCGTGAGTAGGGTTTCCTACATTCGTGATTCATGCTATCCATTCAAACCAATCCTCAAGATCAATCTTTTGATTACAACTCATTGAAATGGGACGTATCGCCTATCCGCTAGGCCATTTCATTCAAGGCTAAGTCAATATCAGGATTGGAATCATAGTTTCCCAACAATAATGCCAACACAGACCCCAATCCTAGGGTCAAACCATAGTCAGTAGTACAGGGTTTTCTACCCGAGCTCGTGTCACTCAGATTTCTAAACATCAAGCACGATCACCTATTCGCATCAATGCATTCGTTTCGCGTATTCTAATCCATTCAAATCACCAATTCTAACCAATTCATGTATTCGATCACGAGGTCGTCTAGCTTTGACAATACGTTGTGCCCCAATCTCATGCGAGTCCGATTATCCATGGTGGTTCATGAATCACCATACAACACACCCGCGGAATAATCATTCTCATCGGGGCGTAACTCTTGTTTGAGTTTATACTAACTCATTCTCGATACGCGGATCGGACCTACTCAATCCTCAAGTTCAATTCTTCATTCACACAAATTCATTCTCGAGTCACCTTCGCGTCAAACCACAAGTCGAAGCAATCAGATTGCCACGCCATCCGAGTTCAATCACTCCCGCTGTATGAATCACCATACCTGCGCTCACGCGGAGTGATCGTCTCAAATCGGTGCGACACATGTGCGAGGCTGGAGTTGCGCTCGCATAAGACAAGAATGTCAAAGTTGTGGTTATCGACGAAGCAAATCCAAACATTTCATTTTCCTCCAAGTCAATATCTCAATTTGATAATTCGTTTGTCATTCGTTCAACCAGAAAATCCTCGAGCCAAGTTTATCTTTTCTTCGACACATTTCGATATCCCAAGTATAGCATCCATCAGAACAATGACATTTGTCCGATCGTCATTCGCCAAGTCAGAGTACTTCCGAGTTATCGCATATCGATCTTTGATACGCCTCAATACATCGACGATATGCGTAACCTGACGATCTTCCTTTGTAACCAATTTTGAGTCGTGCGACTGATGCTATTATCCGAACTGGATATACCATAATTTCTTTGATATTCAAGATCAAGTTCAGTCGCTCTTCCTCAAGCTCATTTCAAGATCATTGTTCATAACTCAAGTTACATTTCATTTGAATCAATCCAAAATCGTACGCACGATCCTCTAAGTTTCTTCGATCAAGACCATTCATTTTTATTCATCGTTCCGAATCATTTTCTAACACGCGTTACCCGATCACAAGTTATCTGATGACATCTCGTTCGGGACATTCGAAGTCACGATCAACTAAGCGTGACGCGCTCTAAGGCTTTGCGCGATCGCATCGCCTCGCCGACGTACTCGTTATTATTTTTAATCCTCAATCTTCGTTCGAATGATTTCTAAGAAAATCCATACACCACTCGGGTTCGAGCCATCCGATCTAGTCCTCAATCACGTTCGCGTCATTCGCTAAGACATCTTTCAAATTCGTTCGACGAATCTCTAGCGTATTCGCTCACGCCGTGTCGACGTACTAAGTTGTTCGTACTATTTTCTCGAAATCCAAGTCAATCCTCCGTGTACGCCTAAGCGTTAACTCGATAGCATTCCTATCGATAGACACTCTAAGTATATCTCCGTTCCTGACCGAATGATACTTAATATCGCTCGCAAGTCGTTTGCACCAAAGGGTCGAGGTGCACGACACTCGGCACAACTTAGCCAAAAGGTCGCGTGCATCGCTATTCCGTACGGACTATATTCCGAGTTTGCACGCTCACTTGCTAATATCGATGTAGGACTATTTGGACATGCACGCGACTTTGCTAACTTAGCATGTGTTCTCTATCGAGTCATGTTTAACATAGTTCGGCACAAAGGCCATTGCCTATCGATGCGTTTGATTGAACGCTTGTACGAGCTTTTGAAAATATTTAGACTTATTGTATGGACATGTCGAGGGACATTTGAGAGAGAGCTCACACTTGTTTTCCCAATGACGAGCTTTTAAAACTGAGAAATTCGACGTAAAGTCCAAGGACGTAAAGCCGTGCTTTGATACCATTATGTCACGCCCCGCTCCCGTAGGAGCGATCGTCCTCGCTTAGGCGTGATGCCGCACGAGCCTAGATTGCGCTCGTACAAGACAGTTCCATAACGGCCGATTACATCGGCGGCGACGGGGTCGTCGCACAGAAGTCCCAAGCAGAAACATTAAATATTGCAGCAGAAATTTAAAACAAGCACACATGAACACAAGTCGTTCAAAAGAAGCTCTTTATTGATATTGAATACAAGATTACATTTGTGGGCGCAAGGCCAAATTACAAGTCTCTCGTGCTCACTTTTCTCTCATTTACAAGTCACTCTGCTATCTCTCATCTCTCGATTATAATGCTTGAGCCAGCGGAAGCTTCGGAAGGCAATGTCCATACATTATGTCCAGTATAAGTCTTCGGTTCCACGCGGCCGCACGCTTCGAATCGCCAAGGAACTCCGTGCCTCGACGCATCCAAGCGAGCTCCGCACCACGAGCTTCTACCTGTGCCTGTACATGAACACTGTGTGGGTGTCAGTACTCAACTGTCCTGTTGGAGTGAGCTTCTCGCCCACCCATACATAACCGACATGTTTATTTACTTTGTGCAGCTTAACCCTTTCGATTATCTTTCTAGTCTTGTCTTAGGATCAGTTTTAAGACTTGACGTCTAACCAACTCGACGTGCAACGACATGGTCGTGCTACAATGCCCACGGGTATTTCGATCGAGGCAATGCCTCATCGTGCATGTACTTGACCAAACTTGAACTCAGGACGGCGGGGTCGTGCCGTATTCTATTCGTAACTTAACATGTTCGGGACAGTGCTTCGCCGAGGAGCAACTTATGCGCACTCGGCCATGCGAAGACTTTTTAGTTAAACTCAAGCCTACTAGACCGATTCTCGTGTTAGCGACGTCAAGGGGGAACGACTCGTGCAGGTCGTGCCTCTAGACCTTGCTTAGACTTGTTTGTGCTTCAAGATTGAGGCCGCACCTTACAACATATCAAGACTTATCATGTTACCGCCTTACGGCATCTCCTGTTCGACTCATGAACCAACTTGGCAACTTATGAAACATAGTATCGACTTCATGGACATCCCGACGCCAACTATCGTGCCAAGCACGGTGCCTATGCTGCAGCCCAATCTTAGGCCCAAACATTATGTTACCGACTCGACATGATTCCAGTTCTAAATCCAATCCAAAGGCATACACGCGGTGTGCCGCTATTGTCGACACATCTACATGAGTGATCACTAGCAATGTCAAGCTATCTTGGACTGGCTCGTGGGATATCGGTCACGTCCCTACACGGGTAGCTAGCTCGAAGGTGTCGAAGTCTTCCATGCGGTTATCCAGCATCCTACTTTGAGCTACACTCGCTTCCCCTGGGCCGAATGATCCCGGTGCCCCGGCTATCATTCGAGAAGACTACACCTTGTCGACAAGTTATCCAATGACCATGCAAGTCTCTACTCGATCTAACCAGTCCTTCCTTAACATGACCATGCATTCCTTCTTTCTATCGAGACTTAACGAGACTCCCAAGCGGCGGGGCCGATCTCGTGTACGGGACATATCAAGACTTAGTGAGACTCCCAAGTAGCGGGACCGATCTCGGCGAAAACCAGTCGCGTGGACTTTCTTTGTTCGTGGCAAGCTTTTTACTAAACCGACCATAACTCGTGCCTTAGACAGGCCTGGTTCTATAGGCGACGCTAACGCTCAAGTCACATACTTATACGACGAGCCTTGTTCTCAAGGGACTATAAGACTTGACAATCGTAGATAGAGCGGAAAAGCGCTAGAAATGGCTTCGACAGCCCAACGCAACTCTTATCTAACTTGTTCGAGCAACGACTCGACGAGCAAGGGCTACACCGAGCTACACATCGAAGGAACGTGCTATGCACGGGGTCGACTTGAACAACCAAGTTTGTGCCTAGACTTAAGCGAACAGCCGTGCCAGACGACTTAACTTGCGGGACGTACGAAGGCTATGCCAAGCCTTGTGGGACAGGACCGTACATGCTTTATTAAGCATTTATGCGGACGACGTCTATGACTTAGTCTATTTCAAGTGTTGGGACAAAAAGACGGGACCGGGCATGCTTTACCAAGCATTCATGCAGGCGACGCCTATGACTTAGGCTATTTCTAGTGTCGGGGCAACTTAGCAACTTAAGCCATCTTCCTTCTCCCAAGCAACAGGATCGAAGGATCGAGTGTCATTTGAAAGCACGCTGAGCCGACTTCTATGAAGACCGTGGGACCATTTTCCATGTTTTAAGACATTCCGACGGGTCAGGATTATTTCCTTAGCTATGTGCGTTCGTAGCTTTTATGTTAGCCTACTTGTGCAAGTTGAAAACATTGTGAGTTATTATGTGAAGGCTAAGATGAGGCAAGTTCACTAAAACTACTCCACCTGTACGAGGGGTCGCCTCGACCGAGCGAGCCTTCGAGTAGCCGTTGTATGGCTAAGTTCCAACGTCATCGGCGTTTCGATTCCTCCGATTGACTTTGCGGAACGGGGCACTACAGTCAGGTAGCTTTTGATGAGTTAAAGAAACGGCTTACAAGAGCTCCGATTCTGACATTGCCTTAAGGATCTGGTGGTTTCACTATTTATAGTGATGCTTCAGTGAAGGGGCTGGGTTGCGTCTTGCAGCAGCAGGGGAAGGTGATTGCCTATGCTTCTAGGCAATTGCGTCCCCATGAGAAAAACTACCCTACCCATGACCTGGAGCTGGCAGTAGTGATATTTGCTCTGAAGTTATGGAAGCATTATCTATATGGTGAGAGGGTGGAGATCTTCACAGATCACAAGAGCTTAAAGTATGTGTTCACTCAGAAGGAGTTGAACATGAGACAGCACAGATGGCTAGAGTTGATGAAGGATTTTGACATCCTACTTCAGTATCACCCAGGAAAGGCCAACGTGGTTGCCGATTCCTTGAGTATGTATCCGACAGCCATGTGTTTGACCATGGATCAACATTTTCTTGCAGACATGGGGAGCCTTGGGATTGAGGTGATCGTGCCCGGAGTGCAGATTCAGATGTAGGGCATGCAGATTCAGTCAGACTTGGTAGAGAGGATCAAGTTGGCACAGTTTGAGGATGTTGCTCTGCGATGTCTCCGAGAGTAGGTTCGAGCAGGATTGCGGGAGGACGAGTTTTCTCTTGCAGAGGATGGTGCCTTGAGGCACGGTTCTAGATTATGTATGTCCAGCGGAGATCTCAGGGAGCAGGTTATGCAGGAGGCCCACAGATCTCAGTACTCTATACACCCGGGTGCCAACAAGATGTACCGAGATCTGAGGGAGCATGTTTGGTGGTCCGGGATGAAGCGGGAGGTGGCTCGCTTCGTGGATAGGTGCTTGGTCTGTCAGCAGGTCAAGACAGAGAGACAGAGGCCCGGTAGATTGTTGCAGCCGCTGCCCATTCCCGAGTGGAAATAGGAGCATATTACTATGGACTTCATATCAGGATTGCCGTACACACCAGGAGGAAAAGACACGATTTGGGTTATCGTTGACAGGTTGACCAAATCGGCCCACTTCTTGCCATTCAAGGTGGGTACGTCTACAGAGAGGCTGGCAGAGATGTATATGTGGCAGATAGTCAGGATTCATGGGGTTCCGGTTAGCATCGTCTCAGATCGGAATAGTCGCTTTACTTCCCATTTCTGGAGGAGTCTGCAGACCAGCTTGGGCACTCAGCTCAAGTTTAGTACTGCATACCACCCCCAGACGGACGGACAGTCAGAGCGGACTATTCAGACACTTGAGGATATGCTGCGGATGTGCGTCCTGGACTTTGGAGGTTCCTGGAAGGATCATCTTTATTTGGTGGAGTTTGCTTACAATAACAGTTTCCAGGCCAGCATCGAGATGTCACCTTTCGAGGCTCTGTATGGGCGTAGGTGCCGTACACCCTTATCTTGGGATGATGTAGGTGAGCGAGCTTTACTGGGGCCAGAGATGGTTGTTGACGCAGCCGAGAAGGTGAAACTCAACAGGGAAGACTTCGCGTGGCGCAGGACAGACATCGGCACTGGGCCGATAGCCATCTAAGGCCGTTGGAGTTTGAGGTACAGATTAGAGTAGGATTAGATTTAGGTTTGTTTGTTTGTGATTTTTGATCATGTTTATTTATCATAATTAATTGAGACCTTGCTTGTGATTAGGTCGAGACTAGGTTTTCTTGAGGATATCTCCGACTCGTGGTACGATACGTTTTGGTGGAGGCGGGAAGCTTAGCCCACACTTCATCAGCCCTTTCGTTATCAGCGGGAGAGTCGGTGATGTGGCATACAGGCTAGACTTGCCGCCTGTACTAGTGGAGGTCCACAACGTATTCTATGTATCACAGTTGAGATGGTACATGGATGACCCTAGCCATGTGCTCGATCATTCGGAGATTGAGGTTGGGCTTTCTCTCAGCTATCCAGAGCAGCCAGTGGAGATTCTGGATCGACGGAAAAAGGTTCTGAGAAACCAGGTGATACCCTTGGTACGCGTCGCATGGAGTCATCATTCTCCAGGAGAATCTACCTGTGAGCGGGAGGATGAGATGCGCCAGCGGTACCCATATTTTTTTGGACCGTGAGGTATACTTTCTATCCTTCTCATCAGTTGCATTTCGCCTTTCAATTTCGAGGACGAAATTCTTTTAAGGAGGGTAGATTTGTCACTACCACATTTCTAGTTTGAGGGTATTTTTGACATTTTTGGGGTAATTTGAATTTATTAGAATTTATTTGAATTTATGGGAATTTTTAGAAATTATTTTGGAATTGTTTGAATGTAGGTTGACTAGGTTGACTTTGACTAGCTTTGACTTTGTGACCTAACCCTAGTTGAGTTGGACTTGGCTAGATATGAGACCCTAGGTCAAGTTAAGTTAACCATACTCTAGTTAGTGAAAACAACTAGGAATTTAGAGATTAGAATAGAAAGATTTTGATCACAGATTTTTGAGACATTGTTTTATGACTAAGCCCAAAGCCCATTAGCCAAGTGCCCAACCCTAACCCTAACATTTTGTCCAGCCACTTAACCCATTCTTGGGATCCCCCCTTATAAATATTCTCTTAGAAATTAGGGCTAGCCTCTAAGGAAGAACAAGCTTTAGAAAGAGGTAATTTCTCAACTTCAAAAATCCCTAAAAATTCCCAACTTCAAAAATCCCTAAAAATTCCATTTTAGCTCTATTTTCCCTCAAACAAATTGCAATAGGTTTTAAATGAAGTGTTCTTGCTGTTGTTGCATGTTATTCTCAGATTCAAATCAATTTGGAGAAGTTTCACCATCAAGAGGAACACCTCTCTTTAGGCTTTTTGGGGATTTTGATACATAGAGGTAACTTTCAATCTACACCATAAAATTCTGTTTTTATTGCATATCTAGGGAGCCCTAGGCCTAACCTAACTGTAGGAATAGGAAACCCTAGAATTTGAGTCCAATTCGTGTCCTATTTGGACACGTATCAGTGTCCCTATGCAACTATTTGATGAAATGCCCCAATGGGCATTTCGACCTAATTTGTAGAAACTATTTGAATGGAAATTATTATTTTGTTGTCGCTTACACGTTTCTTATGGACTGAGGTGATTTTGGTGTGGTGTCGTGTCTGTTTAGACACGGGAACACGTTCGCGCGCGTTCGAGACTGCCTGCCCTGCTGTTCGGGGGCTGTACCGGACACGACACGCGACCACTGGACACGAGGGTCGACACACCCTATGGGGCACCCAATGACACACCACGTGTCAAGTTTCAGGGGCCCACGTGGCGTGTCGAGGGATTTATCTTCGTTGCACTGGTCGGGACTGACAGTGCAGTCGAGTATTTTTTGACACTGATACGACTTTCGTATCACTCACAGACACGTCGAGGACACGATGCAGGTTGACCTAGTCCTAGCCCTAGTGTGGGCATACACGTGTGCACGAGCGCGTGTCTTAATTCGTGCTGTGTCGTGTGCACGACACGCGTGCACACGTGCACGATGCAGTGCACTGAACAGTGCCAATTTTGCACTGTTTTGGGTTCTAATTCGATTAGACACGTTCGTGTCCTTTTGTTTGGACACAAACACCTTGTATGACACTTATGCACTGTATATTTTAATTACCAACCTTTTTATTTGTATTTTAATATGTTTTCATTAGGTATTTATCAATTCCCAAAATTCTGAAACTGTGTATCAATATCCTGAAATTTCCAGTTTTAGAGAGTGAACTTTGTCATCTATTTTAACCTATTTAATGCTGTGTGATGTTGGGTTTAAGTCCCAATTAGGGTTCTCCTATAGGAAATCTAGTTGTGTGTCAAATTTGGTGTTGTTTGGTGAATTATTGCATTCATTATGGGGGGTTTGAACTGTGGGGGGGAAACTGAAAACCGTTTCAGTTTTCTTTAACAATGCATTGATTTCCTTTCCTTTTCAGCCAATTCCTGAATGTTATATTTATGTACTAATTTCTTATATTGCACTGTTTCAGTTATGACACATCCCTCACTCACAGTTACACACACACATCACTCACCCTCACTCACTCTCCACACACACACACACACATCTACACACATTGCTCCCTCTCTCACACACTCACACAGTTTACACACACACACCCTCACTGCTCACTGTTATTCCCAACACACACACACACTCACATTACATTGCCCCCTCTCTATATACATATGCATATATATTAAATGGTGTATACCTATACATGTAATGTATATATATATAAGGTAATGTATATCTATATGTATATATGTATTAAGCCTATATATATATATATATATATATATATATATATATATATATATATATATATATATAAAATATATATATATATATATATATATATATATGTTGGTTCCTAATGAATATGTAATATGACCTACAGTAAGGTATGTGATATATATATATATATATATATATATATATATATATATATATATATATATATATATATATATATATATATATATATATATATATAAAAATATATATATATATATATATATATAATATATATATATATATATATATATCTATGAAATGTGATTGTGCCTATACCTATGTATAGGTATATGGGTAACCTAAAGCTAGTGTATTTATATGTTGTGTTAGATAACATATCATATGTGTAGTATTTTAGATATAGATAATGTCATATAGTCTTGTGTTAGGGTTGGCCTATAGACATGATACAGCCTATAGCATATCTGTGAGTCTGTTTGCCTAGAAAGTCTAGAATGGTCTTGTATAGCTTTGTTAGACTTAGAATGACTAGTTTAACCTAATTTAGACTTGTTTGACCTAGTTTGACCATAGTTGACCTAATTTGACTTCTAGGGTTGACTAGAGTTGACCAAGAGTTGACTTTGGCCTAGATTGACCTAGATTCATTTAGAATGCATTAAATTGCATCTTGTTATCATTTTAGACTTGTTGTGACTTGTGCTGTTCTGATTAGGAGCCAGACACCACTCCTCGAACAGTACTTTCATATTGGACACTCAGATACCAAGCGAGTACATTCTCTGATCATTTTATATCCTGCTTAGAATTATTTTCTGTATTAAATTACTTTACTGGTTACTGTCACGTTGGTCACACGGATTGGTACTATATGGATCCCTTCTTGAGATGTTATCCTTAGGGAGCATCGGGTACTACAGGTTCTGTGCGTTTCACTTACATGGCGTATCACTATGCTTCATTGGATCTTTGATCACTTGTGACATATACTCTTATGATCACAGAGTCTCCTAGAATCCTTATCCCATTTACTGGGTATCCTAGAATCTCCTAGAATCTCCATTAATGGGACATCCATGTATCACCCTTTGGGGGCCTTTGCATGAAATCATAACATAACCTGGTTGGATCCTTGTGTATTGATTGGGGGTACGGGGGAGTAGAAGTAGACATGTGAATAATACCCAAGTAGTATCTCATCAGAATCTTTCCATAGTGTCTCATCAGAATCTTCTATGCCATTTACATGTCTATATTGTACTCTGACTCACTAGCCACTGTTAGTCTCTATTTATAGTAGATATTTCTATTACAGCTCTCTCTCTATTTACATACTATATTTCCTTCAGTACCTGTATCTTACTTTACTGCATGATTATATTTTCTAACCTGCTATGAACTGTTGAGATGTACTGTGCTCGCTCCTGTCCTGACTAGACCTGTTGAAAATATTAAAGAGGACGAGGAGGAGGCCTGTGTGGATACCTTCTACGGGGCAGCCCTAGATGACACTTGCAAGCTGGACTCTCAGGAGGACCCAGCTCTAGCTGAGGACATCACCCCCATTGCCAAGACTAGTTTAGTTAGGCTTATCTTATTTTATGTTGTCATGAGACTGTTTAGCTAGACTTTACTTATGTTCAGAGATATGGAGTTGTATATATTCTTTCATATCCTGTAGCTGGGATTTGTACTCTGAGTATTTGCTGGGATATTATCTTAGACTACTTTATCATCTGTAGTTCCTTGAGTTCTATATCATATTGTGCTATCTCTTCTTTAGTTTGTGATTGAGTTTATTTACTGCTATGTCACCCCCATTCGGGGAGTATAAACTGCTTAGTATATTACTGCTAGATGTTGTTACCTAGGACAGCGTTCTACCGCCGACACTGCGGCGTATGCTGGACGTACCCACGTCTCGTGCCCTTACTCTAGGGTGCGGGTCGTGACATCTTGCCATCTCTTCTGGATTTATTGTATTTAATTTATTGTAAATTGTATAACTATAAGTAGTGTAGCTTAGCAGTAGAACTGCCATGATAACCTAGACTAGCTTGGTCCGATACTGAGATAGACCGTATCGGATGACTCGGATGGGTCATCCATACCTCCGTGGACACGAGCACGACTCATTTGTACGGATTGTCCCCATATGTTCCGTGTCCGATTCGCGGTCGGGTAACGTCTTTGGCTAACTTTACTTGTGGCGGTGATTGTGCTTGGGTTAGGGATTTATGGACATGTGTTGTGGTGCGCCCTGCGAGGCAGTTATTTTATTATTATGCATGTTGGCTTGGTACCCAGTACGCATTGTAGCGCTGCTGGAGGCCGGGACTTAGTGGTCTCGGGTTCGATTGGTTTTCAGTACACATCATAGTGCTACTGGAGGCCGAGACTTAGTGTTCTCGGCTATCGATTTGTTCCAAGTACGTATCGTAGTGCTGCTGGTAGCTGAGACTTAGTGTTCTTAGCCTGCGATTCTGCGATTCTGCGACGGGTTGCGCCGAGTGGTTTTAGCCCCTATTCGTAAGTTGCTCCCATCCAGATTACCAAGGAGACTCCCGACTAGATTAGTGTTATTCTTGGTATAGCATCCCTGATCTCATTGCCTGCTAGGTAGACTCCCGACTAGATTAGTCGCCTAGCGTCTTGACTTGTCTTGTCCGCCGGATTGTGTAAGGAGAGCGGTTCTACTCGGGTGAAGGTCTGCAACCCTGGTCCTTGTTTGGTTTAAGGGTTGTGGATCTGATCCAGAATGGTTCACGCAATCCTTGTCTTTTCGACGGTATCACCCATTGGACTCTTGACCCGTGACCCTTCTTTTTAGATGGTGTTCTAGTTTAGTTGTTATCCCATTCTCTGTCATGTCCACCAGATTGTGTAAGGAGAGCGGTTCTACTCGGGTGAAGGTCTGCAACCCTGGTCCTTGTTTGGTTTAAGGGTTGTGGATCTGATCCAGAGTGGTTCACACAATCCTTGCCATCTTCCGACGACGTTGATTAGTGTTGACCCATGTGTTGGGATTATGATCTTATTCGAGGATTGACTATAAGGAGATATTTTATTGAGATAGTGATTATGGGAGACTAAGTGGATTCTTAGATAGTGTTGCTAGTCTTTGGTGATGTTCTAATTTGATCAGATATATCTTTGAGGACTTTTGGATTTTGATATTGGTGCGAGTGTCTCACGGAACGAATAGAATATCGAGGGTATTATTATCTGATTTTTTACTCGACTCCCCAAGTGCCAAAAACCTGGTTTGATTGCTATATCTTGGTAGTTGAGGGGTTTGTTTTCTAGTGGCTTGTGATCATTGACTTGGAGGATTCTTGTGAGCTAGAGGGCCTAGCATTACTTATAGTGATTAGCTTGGTATTTGGTTATTGACCTTCCTGACATGATATTGATTCCATAGTAGAGGGGTGACTCTTGATAGATTGATCTGGTGGATAGATCGACTGGATGATTGGAGCTCTAGGCTCCCATATATGCTTGAGATGTTATTTCAGTAGAGGTTTCGATCTTGTACTTGACCTGATGTCCATGCCACGATGTGGGCAGATGACTTCTCGTGACTGACAGATTGTCTTTGTCCCAGGCCTGACTACTTGTACCCGTGCTATAAATCTAGCTTACCCTTTGAGGTACTAGCCCTGACCTTGCACTGCGGTGCCTCTTGTCTACTGGCACTTTGAGGTGCTACTTCCATGATTATATGGCATTACGATGCCATCTTGATATTCTGGCTATATTATATGATTACCTGCACGGGTATCTGGTAGTTGGCCCATAGTCTTAGCGTGGTTAGGATTGCTTGCTTGCTTGTTGCATAACACTAAGGATGGATCACAACTGGGACTATAGGTGCCGAGGTTGATTCTTACTTAGCGTTCTCGTACTGAGGTACGACATCTAGGAGGATGATCATGTGACCACGGCATGTGATTCTGGATAAATGTATGGTTAATCTAGGCAACTTAAACTGGTAGAAACATTGGGGGAAAATAGAATCCCGAGATCGTACATTACCAGCCTTATCCCAGACATTAGTCATGACCTGCAGGCTGGCCGCCACGGATATTGTTACCATTCGTACTAGTGGATGTCAATATCCGGCTACTTCTATACTATACATTATATACATGGCATACTCGGCACGGTAGCCTTACGAGGGACCGGTGGTGACATGCAAATCCCGATGGCCTTACGAGGGATCGGTGCTTTTCTTACATGCTATACTTGGCCTCACTAGCCCTGCTGGGACGGCACGATCTGAGGATTCCCATACTTGCATTGTTGGGGTAACCCAACCTCCACATAGAGAGTCGTAGGCATTTTGAGTGGTCGTTTATTCTCCTAAATTGTATGGCTTGTTGCTTGCTAAGCTGGCTGGCACGTAACGCTGTCCCGGTGCGGTAATTCATTCCCTTGTTCTTGTTTGATGTAGGGGTGAGTTACTGTTCCGATGACAGACTACGAGTTCCAGTTGGCGATGCAAGCATTAGTGGATGTTAGGATGACTGTGATGATTGTTGGTTAATTATGTATTAGTAGTTGGATTGGTGCCTTATATTCTGTAATCGTGCGTTGGTACCACATGATCCCTTACCTTATTTACTGTTTTTAGATGCTATTTCTGTCATATTTTATCCTGCTGGTTTTTTCTTCGCCCGTCCTTGAGCCTTCCTTTCTGGTACTTGCTACGGTTGGCCTGACCAACCCTGGATTGTTCCCAGATTTCCAGTGACCGACCCTGTGGATCTTTCAGACTTGACTTGGAGGACGTGCTTCAGTTCCTGATCCTGAAGGAACTGTGTGGGAAGGTATACTAGTCTACATTATTATTCTGTATTGTGGATTTCTGATTATCATATGTGTATTCCCTGCTTTCCATATGATTATCTCTCTTGATGTTATTTTATTGTGATTTGCCTGTGGATATGAGATCGGATTTTGGCCATAGATTGATTGTATGATAGGATACCCAGCAAGACTTGACAGCCGTCATCGCCGTATAGCGTATTCGTACCTTATACGGTGTAGCTGGCCTACGTCCGTCCCCGTATTCCGGTACTGGGCGTGACAAAAGCCGAGGCATTACCCCATACCTGGGAACCTCATGGTGGAGTCACCCTACAGTAGCATGGAGTTTCACTCCTTGTAGTGTTGTTCTACCGTGCTTCCTGTAAAGCACACCAGGCATTCACTCTGCCTGAGAACTCATTAAAGCATTTAAGCCAACCTTCCCATAGGATCCGTTTTCCGCAGAAAACAATAGTAGATAACAGCGGTTGTAGGTCCGTAACCTCTCCATGCCAAATAGAATATGTACCCACTGTTCCTGATATTCTTCCGATTAGTGGTCCTTCCTTGAACCAAAAGCTAGATGCTTAGTAGATTAAACTTTGAACTATTAGCATAAAATTTTATGGTAGGAATACAATAATACAATATCAGAATGCTTTCAAGCCCATTTTACAAGTTGTGTCATCGACCAGCTGGCGCTTGAGGCCCTTGGTGAACGTATCCGCCAGGTTCTCCTGACTTCGAACATCAATTACTGCAATAACACCCTACTTAATGAGATTGTGTACTTTTCTGTGCTTCAACCGTACAATTCTCTTCTTTCCGTTGAAGAGATCATTTGATGCCACCGCCGCAGTCGCCTGGTTGTCGCAGTATATCGGTATCGCCGGTATTTGTGCCCCAACCACTGAAAGATCATACATGAGCTCCCGAAGCCATTCTGCTTCCTCGGCTGCGGTATCAAGTGCAAAGAACTCAGATTCTATGGATGACCGCGAGAGCATAGTCTGCTTCTTCGACTTCCACGATATAGCAGCTCCACCCATTGTGAAAATAAATCCACTTGTGGACCTCTCGCTCTCCACCTCTGAGCACCAGCTGGCATCACTGAAGCCTTCCACTACCGACGGATCTCTGCTGTAGTACAGTGCATATGTCTGAGTCTTCATGAGATATCTCATAACCCGTTTCACAGCTTTCCAGTGTTCAACACCTGGGTTGCTCGTGAAACGACTCAACATTCCCACAACGAAAGCTATGTCAGGCCTTGTGGCAGTAGTAGCATACATCAAACTCCCGATTAGGCTTGCATACTCCAGCTGCCTGACGCTTTCCCCTGAATTAGGCTTCAGTTTTAGATCACACCTGTACGGCGTATCGATCCCTGGAAGATCCCGATACCCATAACGAGTGATCATTTTCTCAATATAATGAGACTGTGACAACGCTAGTCCAGTATCTGTCCGGATGATATTGATCCCTAAGACCACATCAGCTTCCCCCAAGTCCTTCATACTGAACTTGCTCGAGATGAATTTCTTTGTCTCTGTGACACAACCCATATCCGTGCCTAGGATAAGCATGTCATCCACGAACAGACAAACAATCATACCTTTTCCATCAGCGAACTTCGTGTAAACACACTTGTCCGTTTCGCTGACCATGTAGCCATTTGACCTTACAACTTTGTCAAATTTTTCATGCCACATCTTGGAAGCTTGTTTAAGACCATACAAATATTTTACCAACTTGCAGACTTTGTCTTCAAGTTCCTTGACTACAAATTCCTCTGACTGTTGCATGTATATCTCTTCGTTCAGCTCGCCATTTAGAAAAGCCGTTTTCACATCCATCTGATGTAGCACCATCTTATGTATTGCTGCAAGAGCAATCAACACTCTGATGGTGGTCATCCGGGCTACTGGAGCATACGTGTCAAAGTAGTCAATCCCCTGCTTCTGAGAAAACCCCTTGGCTACCAACCTAGCCTTGAACTTGTCAATAGTTCTGTCTGCTTTCATCTTCTTCTTGAAGATCCATTTGCATCCGATGGGTTTCGCTCCTTCAGGAAGATCAACCAACACCCAAGTGTTATTTGAGGTGATGGAATCAATTTTATTGTCAATCGCCTCCTTCCAGAAAACTGCGTCTCTGGTCTTCATCGCCTCATCATAGGTAAGCGGATCTGCTTCCACATGATAGGTGACAAAGTCACTTCCGAAGTCCTTCGGCCTCCTCATATGCTTAGCTGACGGCTCAGCTTATTCTGGTTCAATCGTTGTTTCAACAACAACATCTTCTTGGACCACATCTTCATTGAAGACTTTAGTTTTCTACGCACCCTCAATGTTCTCCGGTACATCCGTAAGAACAATATTCTTGTGCCTTGCAAATTTGTCTTCAAAATATTCTGTGTCGCAAGATTCAATGATATGATTTGACTCAATATCAAGAAATCTCCGAGTATCACTCTTCTCGGCATACCCCAAGAAGATCGTCTTAGTAGTCCTTGTCCCAAGCTTCTGAATCTTCAGATCTTGAAGCTTGACATATGCCAGACACCCCCACACTCGAATGACATTCAAGTTAGGTCTGACCTTGAACCAAAGTTCATGAGGAGTAACGTCTGAAGTTGCATGAGGCACTCTATTTAGAATAAAAGTGGCCGTCAATGCAGCTTCTCTCCAGTAGCACTTAGGAAGACCCGCAGTCAACAATATTGAGTTAATCATTTCTGTTAACATTCTGTTCTTCCTCTCTGCTACTCCGTTTGATTAAGGAGAGTACAGAGCCGTAGTCTCATTGACAATTCCATGTTCAAATGATGCGAATTCATGAGACCTGTACTCTCCACCTCGATCACTTCTTATTCTTTTGAGTTGTTGTCCAGTCTGCCGCTCAGCTTCGGCTCTGAACTCCTTGAACTTCTCGAATGCTTCGTCTTTAGCCTTCAGCAAGTAGACGAACGCATACTTTGAGAAGTCATCGATGAAGATTATGAAATACTTCATCCCGGCCTTTGTAGAGAACTGTTTGAAGTCACAGATATCGGAGTGTACCAACTCCAGAAGATCTGTACTTCGATTAACCCGAGGAAAGGATTTCCTTGTGATCTTTGTTTGAGCACAAACTTCACATTTCTCTACCTTACCCCCACACTTGGAGATAAGTCCTAGACTAGACATTCTGTTTATTCGTTTACAATGAACATGTCCTAGCCTATTATGCCATAACTCAAGAGTATAAGCAGAAGGAGTGATTGCATTAATTACATTAATTATATTGGACTGATTCACAAGCTGAATTTTGAACATCCCTTCGGTATAAAAAGTTTTCCCGAAATATGTTCCCTTAATAGACATCACCATCTCGCCAGCATTGATGTCCATCCTGAGGCTTGCATTGCAGAGTAGGCCTCCTGAGATCAGGTTCTTGGTGATAGCAGGTACGTGCTTCACGTCTTGAAGCGTTAGAGACTTGCCAGAAGTCAGCTTCAATACCACCGTTCCAATCCCGAGCACTTCAGCTTGTGCCTGGTTCGCCATCATAACCACTGCAGAAGTAGATGTGTAGGTGGTGAACCACTCCTTGCTGGAGCAGACATGGCAGGAGGCTCCAGTGTCTACCCACCAGTCAGATTCAGTCCCTTCTGCATCAACCCGCGTAATCATAGCAACAACGTCAGTGATCATAGATACCTTGCTAGGCTCTCCTTGCTCTGATTTCTTGGTCTTTGCTTTGCATTCACTTTTGAAGTGGTCCTTCTTGCCACACTTGAAGCAAGGCATCTGAGACTTTGGCTTCTTTTGCTTGAAAGAAGTTCCCTTGACTTTCAGATTGTCAGGGTCCTTCTTCTTGCTGTGGGAAGCCGCCTGCTTTCCCATCGGTTCCTTGGTATGAACCATATTGGCATTAGCCAATTGCTTGGACAGTGAGTCCACCTTGAGTTGAGCCCGCATCTGGTCCTCAACACAAATTTTCTGCAAGAGATCTTCAAGGCTGATCTCAAACTTCTTCCTATGCATGTTTGCATAGAACTTACTCCACCCAGCGGGGAGCTTTGAGACAATCCCTCCAACAACAAACTTGGGGCATCGCCTCGTCTTCCAACTTCTATCGTAGCTTCAGATATTCTTTTACCCGCGGCAACATGGACTTCTCGTCCTCAAAGAGCCATTTGTGATATTTTTCAACCACAAATATCTTGCTCCTGTTCTTGTCTTCTTCGTACAGTTTCTCCAGAGACTCCCATATGGCTCTGGCAATTATCTTCTTACTGTAGGATTCTGCTAGGGAATCCTCCATAGCATTCAGGATAAGCAGCATGCAAATGCTATTCTCCCTTCTCCACTTGGCCTGAAGTTTAGAAGCCGCAGCGATTGCAGCAGCAGACCCAGTATCTGGAACAGTAGGTTCCTTTTCAAGAAGCACGTGATCAACGTCTCTGAGTTGAAGAGTGAGATAAACATTCCTCTTCCAGACTTGATAATGCTCTCCATCAAACTTTTCTAACTTACAAAAGTCAGTATTGAGGAGTGAAGCATTAAAGTTTTCCATTGTAGCAATAAAGCTTTGAGATTGTTACTTCCGGGGCACAATTTTCGATGGAAAACTTGAGAATATGAAACGATTGTAAAGACAATATTTTAAATCAACACTTCAAGGAAGGTGATCCTGAATTACGAGAATCTAAAAAGATTTCGTAATCAACAGCAATCGATCGTAGTACTTCTAAAAAGAAGATACAATCAGAATTACTGGCAGCAATGAAGAAGGTGATTGGCGAAAGATGGAAGAACTCCTGTTGGGGTGAATAATCACTGTTGCTCAAAGCTTTATTCGCCCTACACGAACAGCTTCCAGGAACCAGCAAGTTCGTCGGAGAACATGGAACACTCCTGCTCTTCTGACTCCTCGGATGGACACGAACTCCCGTACAAAAGCAATACTGGTACGGCGCCTTTCCTCTCTCTCGAAGGCTGCTGGAATTCGCAAGCAAATTCCTATCAGAACTGTGTTAAAGAACACTTCTGAATTCTCTGTTTACTTGTGTTAAAAAATACTTCGTAAACTTTCTGTGGTGGTTTCTATTAATATCTATCGCCTTGAGAGAGAGAGGATGCCTTATATAGGCCCTGCAGCAACTGCTCGATTGTCACAAAGTTAGAGACATGGTAAAACCCACCCCAAACATGTAGCAACCGCCCAGAACGTACAAACGCACGTTCTGTTGCAAGTTGCGCCAACTGTGCGCACCCTGCGCACCTTGCACTCCGCGCGACAGAGCGCGCAACTTAAGCGCACTATGCGCCTAGCGACGTGGCTGACGTGCTAAGTGCAAAGTGCACCAACAAAATGCCACATTACGCCTCATGAGCCCATGAGCCCGAGTCCGAGTCCGAGTCGTAAGCCCCTACGGGGCTTAGCTCCCATGGAAATGAATTTCTCCACGAGCAAAAAGCTAGAAGCTTTTAATTATTGATTTAGCCTTTTTCCTTTAGAAAAATAACCCCACATGGCACACCCATGTGCACCTCCACACCATATGTGCATCTCTAAACTAGCATAGCTAATATATAGAGATACAACTCTTTTGGCTTAGCCGATGTGAGACTAAAATTACTAAAGAAAGGCCAAAAACTCCAACAGGTTACACCAAGAACGTGAGGGACTGGAAGGAGATGTTCGATTTCAGGGCGAACGAGCAGATGCTGATACCGGCGTCGGTCGAGCCCGGGGTTTCTACTGAGTTAAGGTTATTTATAAGGCCATCTCCAATGGGTACCTCCCTATTTTAGTAGAAATCCATCCAAAAAAAAAATTTCCAATCTATATGTAGGATGTATAGTTGCTATAAGAGTTTCCACTTATATATATATATATATATATATATATATATATATATATATATATATATATATATATATATATATATATATATATATATTCTTATAGAAAAAAAAAAAATATATATATATATATATATATATATATATTCTTATAGAAATTCTACATCTCTTATATCAATTATTATTGATACAAATCGAGAGAAGTGTTAGAGAGTATTTTTATGTGTGCAATTTCTATATAGAAATTTTACCAACTAAGGTAGAAATTTCATTAGGCTTTATGGATTCTTTGCTCTATCTTTTTCTTTGCAAATTTGTAATTTTCAATTAATATTTTTCGGCGGCTAGAAAAGTAAAAAAAATGGACGAAAAAGTGAATCCATATGGACCTCGTTTGGTTTGCAGAATCATGAGATTGAAACAAGAAAATGATTACTTCTCTAAGTTTATGTGCCAAAGGAATTGAGGAGGAAAAAGAAAGTGATTCAATGGAAAGAAAATAGGGAGAAAATGGTTTCATCAATCCAAGTAAGGATTCACTTATCCATCTGTATTCACTTTTCCTTCCAATTTTTTGTCATTTTCTAATTTTTCAGAAGAAAGAAAATACCAAAGAATTGATTTTCTTTCGTTTTCTCTGCGAACCAAAAGAGGCCCTTAATTTTGAAAAAATGAATCCTTTGGTGGCGGAGACCATTTTCTCCCGTATATTTTTTTTCCTTCTGGAATTAAATTTCTTTCATACTCATTTTCTTTGGCATCCAAACATAGGATAAGAAAGACTTTCATTTTCCAAGACCTCAATTCCACAAACCAAACATTTTTGAAACAATGGGTAATTGTGGCAAACTCGCCTCCACTGAGGCTCGAACTCCCGAACACTTGGGCCGCATGCATCTCTCTTAACCACTAGACTATATATATATATATATATATATATATATATATATATATATATAGCAAATGATCTCTAGCCTAGTGGTTAAGTGAGATGCATGTGGCCCAAGTGGTCGGGAGTTCGAGCCCCAGTGGAGGCAAGTTCGCCACAATTAACCATGGTTTCAAAAATAATATATATATATATATATATATATATATATATATATATATATATATATATATATATATTATTTCTGGAATCGCTCCCACTGAGATTGGCCGCATGAATCTCACAACAAGTTAACCATCGAGAAGATAACTCTATTATGGATAGGAGATCTAAATGCAAATTTTAGAGACCATAAAACTAAATAACCCCCTTTGCCATCTCTAAAGGAGATTTCTAAAATTGAGTTTCTATACTATTTGTCATAATTTTGTATATTTATTATATATATATATATATATATATATATATATATATATATACTTTTGACTATAATTGAATAATATTCTTATTATACGTGCAAAGCACGTGCATTTACTAGTATATATAAGGGGGACTTCAAAACCCATTATTTATTAAATACAAACGTTGCTTGGTACCGCAACTTCAATACAGACGTTGCTTGTGGTCGTCAACTCCTGCCCTCCCACCTCGTCTAGCTAGATGGACCGAACCCTCGATGGGAAGGAGACAAAGAACTACATGATCCATGACCCAGGACACATCACACAGGGAAGCCATCGGAATGATTTCTTTCCTCCGAAGCCTATGGCGGTTGGAGAGACTTAAGTGAAATATAATAACAACAATACTGCAGTATGAATAAAATAGGTGGCTTTGAGTTTTCCGTACTCTTTCCCGTAAACAGTTGTCACGACCCGCTCCCGAATAATCGGACACGAGTCGGACACGCCCAGCCTTCGTCGTTGGACACGACGAAGTAAGCTGTACCAATACTAAGGGAAACTAACAAGTAATCATGAAGTAAGGTAACATCACAGCATCTATAAACGAAATCCCAGAAATAGTACAAGTCTATATGTTTTATTACATTCATCCAGGAATGTCAAATGTCTGACTAAATCTCAAAAATAGTAAATGACATAAAGGAAAGGTACTAGGCCTCTGCGGCCTCTAGGTCCAGCACAGCTCCAGCTGGCTCAGCAATAATAGCAACATCCCGTCCATAAAAGGTGTCGCAAATAGCCTCCAACTCACCTGCAACTTATCCAGTCAGGAGCGGAGCAAAGTACAGTTCTAGGTAATGAAACATGAACATGAAATGGATACAAGAGTACAGGAAATGAAATACAAGAAAGTGGTACAGGAACTGAGTACAGAAATTATAGTACATGAATGTAAAGTACAGGAAATATAACGTACAGGAATGTAAAGTACAGGAATGAGCTATAATCCTGCAGTACCAGACATGATGTGCACAATATCGAAATACATCTAGTCCATGTGACCGGCTGGGGTGAGTACCGGAGCATACACAGGAGTACTTGAATATGGTACGACTTAGGACCCGCGTGCACAGTTCGAGGCCTAAGCTAGGTACAGGAATATATAGTAACCGGGTTTGGTCACATGGCTAGTGTATTTCCCCACCCGACACTAACAAGTACAAGAGCATGATACCAGAATACAGGAATACATGATGTCGTGCTATAACAGTGTCACAAGAAAAGGGTACAGGAATGTAAATGTACAAAATCGTAGAAAAGTACTTGCCTGGCTCCGGAAAGTACTGGTAATCAGGAACTGGATGTCTTCCTGAATTTATAATTTGTACAAGATGGTTATGAACTAATCATAAACTCTATATTAGTTTTTCTACTTATAAAATTATTAACCAAAAATTCTAGAAAACTCAAGTTCTTGTTTAACCACACCCATGCCAGTAAAATTTGAACTTAGAAATAGAGTGCTATTTCTAACTAACATTATAGTTAAATTTACTTGATAAAAATGCTTCATCTAAACCCATAGTTCACGTATCTTATCCATACGTATTCTATTTAATAAAAATACTACAACCTGTATATTTGCATCAATAATAATAATAGATGAAAACAACTTAACTATTATTCTAAGTTTCAACTAACCCATGATCAATACACCATTAGAGTTTCTCAAAACTCATCAAGAGGAGAAATATAGGGAAAACTCCTACTGTTACTCTACACACAACCATTTGAGTATAGGAACCAAATAAGCCCTGTATTATTACTTAACAGTACTTAATCATAAATTAACCCACATTAAATAATAGTTTCAAACATTAACCCACAGATACCCATATAAACCAACGGCTACTCAAATAACTCCACCCTGTTCTCTGGTCACCCAAACCCGACACAACTTTAGCAGTATTTTAAATTTAAAACATGCAGAACTGAACCATACTCCAACTTCTTACTCTAGCTCAATCCCTCTCATTTCCCAGTTAAGAATCAGCTTCTCCCCCAACACTCACATATTCAAATGAAAAGAATAGTCCAACCAGAGGCTCAAATGAAAGTAGCAATTCATACTTAATACTGAAGATGCACCAATAAGAATTTAAATTCAAAGAAACAAAGTAGAGAGAAAAACACAACACAACTTGCTAAGACTGATTAACTATACTGCCAAGACCACTGTTACGGACATTCAACCACAGAACCAGAAGAGAACTGAGAATAGACACCATAGTTTAATTTACAAATAAAAATAGAATAGAAGATCATAAATCCACACGAAACAGCAGCAGCTTCCGCATCGACACAATCCAAACACGAACTAAACACTGTCACCAAGTTCAGGAGCACCCGACGACTCCTAACATCTCCCAGGTTCATCTGCTCAAGGCACTGATGCCCCGAAGTAGATACGGCTCATCCGAGTCGTATCAACTCAACGCACACCACCACGACTCCAGCGGATTACGAACACAAGCAACACGAACACTGAATCATAAAAGGAAAAACAACCGACATTACCTATCCCAAAAGCAATTAAACAGAGTAACTTGATTGGAGGAGTTACCTGAAGGATTTCTCGGAACCAAAACTGTGAACCCTGACTTCAACACAATCAATCTCAAACTGCATCCATTCAAAAGAATTTCCGAAAGGTTTTTAGAAAGGAAAACAGGAAACAATTTCAGAAGATCTCACTGAAAATTAAATTATTTATACCTCAATAATTCTTCCTCCAATCCCAGAAATCAACAAGGTGAATAGAGTTGGCCATTTACATACTAACGAAGTTTAAAAGAATAGCATTCAATTAGATCATCAATCTAAGTGTATACTCCAACCAAGAGTTAATCGGTTTACCTAGTTCAATTCGATGCTCGACCAGTCCGTTCAATGACCCGAGAATATTGGATCACTCACACGAGACGACACGGCCTAACTTGTTCGTGCACTGCCGCGTCCAGCTTCAACAAGTAGTCGAACACGTAACGGTGATTTGAATCCCTGTTCCCACAGATCAAGAGGAAAAATGAAAGGACTTAGATCCTACAATAGTCCATCAACTCACTCCAAACTACCAAAATAACAACTTAGAAGTTTCTAGGGCTTACCAAACAAATTTAGGGATGAAGAAAAATTGGATCAGGAAGCAACTCAACCCAATCGAACAGATCTGAAGGAAAAAACGTAGGAATTTGTGAAAACCAAGGATTGGTCTCATCGACCTCAAGAGAAACTAGGGTTCGGACAAGAACTCACCCACGCTTACCAATCCGACGGATGTGAGCGAGGACGATGAAGATCCTCGTTGTCGTCGTCGGTTTGCCGGTCGTCGTCGAACGTACCGCTGCACCACGCTGCTACTGGAGTCGTCCCCGCCTCCAGTCTTCAGTGGGGAAGAGTTGCGTCGTCCGCCGTCGTCTTCAAGTCGTCGCCGCCGTCGTCTTCAAGTCATCGGTTAGGGTTTGGTTGGACGGAGCTCAGTGGAAGGCTCCAGAAGAACCCAGAGAAGAGAGGAAAGAAATTGGTGAGGAGTGAATGAGCACTCTCTCTCCACTCAAACGATTTTAAAGAGAAATAAGGACATTTGCAAAAACCACCCCCACTTAACAGTTATTGCAAACTGACTTCCCCCGCCAAGAAGTATTTCCAAATTAGCCCTCTTCCTTTTCATTATTTTAGAAAATATGCTTTAAAACAGTTAGAATCACATGGTGGGCCCTAGTCGTTGTAACAACTTTTCAAATTTGAAAAGTGGTCCCCAAAAATTATTCCCTCCAAAAATATCATCCAAATTTTATTGTTTAAAACTAAATATTACTTAAAACTTAATAATATCAATTGTATAATAACTAAATTTTTTTATTTATTTAAAATACTGGGAAGTGGAGTTACAAATCTCTCTCCCTTAAAAAAAATTTCGTCCTCGAAATTCAAAGGACAAAACAAGCAACAACCAAACACACTTCAAAACAAAGAAAAAAAAATCTCAGCAAATCACAAGGGTCCAAACACTAGTCATTTATTGAAATTTGAATCCCACAACAGAGTACAATCAGATCAATCAAATAAAGTGGGATAGCGCTCCCGCATCTCGTCCTCGCGCTCCCATGTGGACTCTCCCGGAGAGTGATGTCTCTACATGACGCGAACGAGAGGAATAGTCTGGTTTCGCAAGCACTTTTCTCTCCGGTCCAGGATCTCTACTGGCTGCTCCTCATAAGTCAATCTCGGGCCCACCTCTAGCTCGGAATAGTCCACCACATGGCTGGGGTCTGGAATGTATCATCGGAGCTGAGATACGTGGAAGACATCGTGCACTCCCTCCAAGCTAGCTGGAAGCGCCAGTCGATACGCCACCTCGCCAATCCGTGCCGTCACATCGAAAGGTCCGATGAATCTCGGACTGAGCTTCCCGCCTCTGTCGAACCGAATGACGCCTCTGGTCGGTGAGATCTTCAAGAACACTCTGTCTCCAACTGTCATGACCCGCACCCTAGAGTTAGGGCACGAGAACGTAACGACGCCCAGCCTACGCCGCAGTGTCGGCGGTAGAACGCTGTCCTAGGTCACAACATCTAACAATATAAAGCTAAGCAGTTTATACTCCCCGAATGGGGGTGACATAGCAGATACAAACTCAATCACATCTAAGGTAGAGCATGATAAGAATAGATAAAGCATGAAATCCAAAATAAATACAGGAGATAGAAGTCTAAGTGTCTAAGATACATGAACCCAGAAGTACATCTCAAAACTCAAATAAAGATACAGTAATCCACAAAGTAAATACAACTCCAGACAAAATGAAATAACTACCTAAACAACCTCTAATGTGTCTCCTCTAGGCTAGCAGGCACCTCCAGGCTATCTGTAATATTTATCAACAGGTCCAGTCAGGACTGGAGCGAGCACAGTACATCTCAACAGATCATAGCAGGTTAGAAAACATATAACATGCAGTAAAGTAAGATACAGGTACTGAAGAAATGTTGTATGTAAACAGGAAGAGAACTGTAATGTAAATATCTACTATACATAGAGAACTAACAGTGGCTAGTGAGTCAGAGTACGAGATAGCACATGTGAACAGGACAGATTTGCACAGGATGTCGAGGTTG
>JANAVB010004796.1:4908039-4925539 GCA_029216955.1 Iris pallida
TATATATATATATATATATATATATAAACAGTAAATATATATATACAAACTATAGTATATATAATACATATATATATACAAATATATGTATATACATATATATAAATATATATATAATAAAAGAAAAAGAAAAAGGAAAAGGAAAAGAAAAGGGAAAGGAAAGGCAGCCAGGGGGCTCGAACCCGAGCCACAGCAGGGGGGGGAGGAGTTCAACACTACAGCCGCTGGCCAGGGTCAGTTGGCCCGCTGTGTTAGAAATAGGATCCTAGTTAATTTTATTTCTGATTAGGCTGGTTTTATATATAAAAAAATATAAAGCTGTCCTGTGTCCAGACAGTTAAGGACACAGGATTTTCTCGTGTCCGTGCTATGCACGACACGCACGAAGGCTAGAACGCGTGTCGAGACGCTGGACTAGAGTCCCCGTGTCCTGGCGAGTCTCTCACGTGAAATCGAGACACAACCGACACGAAAACAAACTGGTACGTACGTGTCCGACTTCTCCACGAAGTTTCGAAGGCGGAGGCTAGGGGCGTCGGGACGACGGCGGAGCGGTGGCGATCGACGCATCTCGTCGGGGCGCGTCGAATGGTGGTGGTGGTTGGCGGTGAAGGTCGTCGGTTGCGACGGAGCAGTGTTCGCCGGAATTAGGGTTTTGGTGTAGGGAAGTGGGGAAGAAGGAGGGCGGCGGTTGGTCGTGGGGGAAATCTAGGGTTAGGGTTGAGGTCAGGGGAGAGAGGGGGAGTTTATAGGGAGTTTGTGGCGGTGGGGGCAGCCGGGAAAGGCGGGGCAGGGCGGTGAGTCGGTCGGGGCAGGGAGTAGGTAGGCAGAGGAGAGAGAGAGGGAGAGCTGTCGTGTGAGAGAGGGGGGGTTTGGTAGATTTGCAATAGGGCCCTTAGGAAATAGGATTTTGCATAATAGAATAATTAGTGAGAATATGCAAAATAGAATTTGTATTTCCTAATTAAAAACATTTCCTTAATTATAAACTGATATAAAAACATATCTAAAAATTGCAAAACCTATTTAATTAATTCAAAATAATTTGCAAAGTGATATTTTTATATTTAAAACTCATTTTAAAAATATAGAAAAATTCCTAAAAATCCTAATAATTACTTTAAGGCTAAAAATTAACATTAAAAATTAATTAGCACTTATAAAACTAAAATTGAAAAACAGGGACTTACACCAGACATGATGTGCACAATATCGAAATACATCTAGTCCATGTGACCGGCTGGGGTGAGTACAGGAGCATGCACAGGAGTACATGAATATGGTACGACTTAGGACCCGCGTGCACAGTACGAGGCCTAAGCTAGGTACAGGAATATATAGTAACCGGGTTTGGTCACATGGCTAGTGTATTTCCCCACCCGACACTAACAAGTACAAGAGCATGAGTACCAGAATACAGGAATACATGATGTCGTGCTATAACAGTGTCACAAGAAAAGGGTACAGGAATGTAAATGTACAAAACCGTAGAAAAGTACTTGTCTGGCTCCGGAAAGTACTGGTAATCAGGAACCGGATGTCTTCCTGAATTTATAATTTGTACAAGATGGTTATGAACTAATCATAAACTCTATATTGGTTTTTCTACTTATAAAATTATTAACCAAAAATTCTAGAAAACTCAAGTTCTTGTTTAACCACACCCATGCTAGTAAAATTTGAACTTAGAAATAGAGTGCTATTTCTAGCTAACATTATAGTTAAATTTACTTGATAAAAATGCTTCATCTAAACCCATAGTTCACGTATCTTATCCATACGTATTCTATTTAATAAAAATACTACAACCTGTATATTTGCATCAATAATAATAATAGATGAAAACAACTTAACTATTATTCTAAGTTTCAACTAACCCATGATCAATACACCATTAGAGTTTCTCAAACTCATCAAGAGGAGAAATATAGGGAAAACTCCTGCTGTTACTCTACACACAACCATTTGAGTATAGGAACCAAATAAGCCCTGTATTATTACTTAACAGTACTTAATCATAAATTAACCCACATTAAACAATAGTTTCAAATATTAACCCACAGATACCCATATAAACCAACGGCTACTCAAATAACTCCACGTTGTTCTCTGGTCACCCGAACCCGACACAACTTTAGCAGTATTTTAAATTTAAAACCTGCAGAACTGAACCATACTCCAACTTCTTACTCTAGCTCAATCCCTCTCATTTCCCAGTTAAGAATCAGCTTCTCCCCCAACACTCACATATTCAAATGAAAAGAATAGTCCAACCAGAGGCTCAAATGAAAGTAGCAATTCATACTTAATACTGAAGATGCACCAATAAGAATTTAAATTCAAAGAAACAAAGTAGAGAGAAAAACACAACACAACTTGCTAAGACTGATTAACTATACTGCCAAGACCACTGTTACGGACATTCAACCACAGAACCAGAAGAGAACTGAGAATAGACACCATAGTTTAATTTACAAATAAAAATAGAATAGAAGATCATAAATCCACACGAAACAGCAGCAGCTTCCGCATCGACACAATCCAAACACGAACTAAACACTGTCACCAAGTTCAGGAGCACCCGACGACTCCTAACATCTCCCAGGTTCATCTGCTCAAGGCACTGATGCCCCGAAGTAGATACGGCTCATCCGAGTCGTATCAACTCAACACACACCACCACGACTCCAGCGGATTACGAACACAAGCAACACGAACACTGAATCATAAAAGGAAAAACAACCGACATTACCCATCCCAAAAGCAATTAAACAGAGTAACTTGATTGGAGGAGTTACCTGAAGGATTTCTCGGAACCAAAACTGTGAACCCTGACTTCAACACAATCAATCTCAAACTGCATCCATTCAAAAGAATTTCCGAAAGGTTTTTAGAAAGGAAAACAGGAAACAATTTCAGAAGATCTCACTGAAAATTAAATTATTTATACCTCAATAATTCTTCCTCCAATCCCAGAAATCAACAAGGTGAATAGAGTTGGCCATTTACATACTAACGAAGTTTAAAAGAATAGCATTCAATTAGATCATCAATCTAAGTGTATACTCCAACCAAGAGTTAATCGGTTTACCTAGTTCAATTCGATGCTCGACCAGTCCGTTCAATGACCCGAGAATATTGGATCACTCACACGAGACGACACGGCCTAACTTGTTCGTGCACTGCCGCGTCCAGCTTCAACAAGTAGTCGAACACGTAACGGTGATTTGAATCCCTGTTCCCACAGATCAAGAGGAAAAATGAAAGGACTTAGATCCTACAATAGTCCATCAACTCACTCCAAACTACCAAAATAACAACTTAGAAGTTTTTAGGGCTTACCAAACGAATTTAGGGATGAAGAAAAATTGGATCAGGAAGCAACTCAACCCAATCGAACAGATCTGAAGGAAAAAATGTAGGAATTTGTGAAAACCAAGGATTGGTCTCATCGACCTCAAGAGAAACTAGGGTTCGGACAAGAACTCACCCACGCTTACCAATCCGACGGATGTGAGCGAGGACGATGAAGATCCTCGTTGTCGTCGTCGGTTTGCTGGCCGTCGTCGAACGCACCGCTGCACCACGCTGCTACTGGAGTCGTCCCCGCCTCCAGTCTTCAGTGGGGAAGAGCTGCGTCGTCCGCCGTCGTCTTCAAGTCGTCGCCGCCGTCGTCTTCAAGTCATCGGTTAGGGTTTGGTTGGACGGAGCTCAGTGGAAGGCTCCAGAAGAACCCAGAGAAGAGAGGAAAGAAATTGGTGAGGAGTGAATGAGCACTCTCTCTCCACTCAAACGATTTTAAAGAGAAATAAGGACATTTGCAAAAACCACCCCCACTTAACAGTTATTGCAAACTGACTTCCCCCGCCAAGAAGTATTTCCAAATTAGCCCTCTTCCTTTTCATTATTTCAGAAAATATGCTTTAAAACAGTTAGAATCACATGGTGGGCCCCAGTCGTTGTAACAACTTTTCAAATTTGAAAAGTGGTCCCCAAAAATTATTCCCTCCAAAAATATCATCCAAATTTTATTGTTTAAAACTAAATATTACTTAAAACTTAATAATATCAATTGCATAATAACTAAATTTTTTTTATTTATTTAAAATACTGGGAAGTGGAGTTACAACAGTGTCCCGCAACAGAAGGATTATATATATATATATATATATATATATATATATATATATATATATATATATATATATATATATATATATATATATATATATATATATATATATAAAAGGGAGCTTCAAAACGGTTCAAGCTTGAGCCGTCTAAACCGTGCGTATTTTCATCAACTATTTCATTAAAAAAAATTCAAAAAAATTAAAATTTTAAACTTCTTCTTTTCTTCCGCATAACCATATATTCTCTTCTTCTTTTTTTATTTTTCTTTTACGTAACCGAATATCCCATTTTTTATTCACATATATCCATAATGTATTATAATTAAATTTCTATAAATCTTAATTAAAATATAAATATATATAACAAATATTAATTTAAATTATATTTGATAATAGTAGAAAGAAAACCCATTATTTATTAAATTTTAAATATTTAAGTTATATTTTTATAATATTAGAGAGAAGACAAATTATTGCACGTCCTTTTTACTAGCCTTCCACTATACAATGAGGCTTTAAAACGGCTCAAAAGTGAGCCGTCTAAGTCGTCATTATACCATGGTCCGTTTTATTTTAAGAAAAAGTAAATTATGCAAACAAATGTTAATTTTTTTTAAAATTGTTATATATATTCAACATGAAAAATCAAACTCAACCAAACAAGAAGAATACCTCCCACCTTAACCACATGAATTAGAAAAGACGTTTGATTATAATTAAATAATGTTCTTATTATTATTATACGTGCATTTACTAGTGTATATAAGGGGACTTAAAAACGATTCAAGATTGAGCTGCCGTAAAATTAAAATTTTAAACTTTTTTTTCTTTACTTATTTAGATTTTTAAATCCAAAAAGATTAAATAATATAAATATCTTGTACCAATAAATTATCTTTGTTATTTAAACCAAATTAATTTTATCGTGCGACTGTAGTTTGTTATTTTATTTTATTACTAATTATTTCGTCCCTTGATAGGTAGACTTTTGACATTTTAAATTAAAATTAAGGTCCGAGCCCCCTAGCCTAGTGGTATTAGAGCGGACATTCGGAGGGGCCGGCAAGGTTCGAGTCCCCCAATTGTGTGTGTGCGTGTGATTTCAAAAAAAAATTAAAATCAAGAAGACGCGAACCGACTTTGTGAGGGAGTACTAGCAGTACTCAATATAGAAATAGAAGTATATATGGAAATAAGCAAATAACCGACAACAACAAGGCCCCTATAAAGATGAAATTTGTAGACGAAAAGGGGGAGGAAAAAAAAATACCAGCAATGAAATTTGTGGACGAAGAGAGAAAAAAGACATGGCGCGTAGGAGAAGATAATTGTTGCCGTCTCCCAATGGACGTCCTCCATGATATCCTCTAGCGTCTCCGAGTGAAGACCCTTTGCAAGTTCCTTTGCGTCTCTAAATCGTGGTACGCTCTCATCTCCGATCCCATCTTTCAATCGTCGCACGACCGTCGCGCGAAAGAGAACCCTTTCATCATTGTCGCAAATGACACTTTTGGTCGTCTATGCGAGTCGCTGCTGGACTCCAAGGGTAACCTAATCGAAAAATCGACAATCAAGACAGAAGCAAGCAACATCCACGGCACATTGTTCTCGAAGAAAAATCCGGATCTAGTATTGATGGATTACTTGGAACATGATGTCTACGTATGCAATACCATCACCAAGGACCTTATCAAAATGCCAACGAGAAGAAAAGATTCTGATAATTGTTACGTCCTTGCCCATGTCGCTTCCACCAAAGAATACAAGTTGCTAGCAATTGGGTTATTTAACCAACCCAGCGAATCTGAAGTCATCACCATTGGCGATGACTGCTGGAGGACACTGAGCGACCCTCCGATGCCAATAACTACATACCTAGGAGTACATGTAGACGACGAAGCTATCTATATGATGCCCAAAGTCGATAATGACAATGATCCATACGTCAAGGGGATTGTTCGGTTCGATCTTGATCGAGAGGAGTGGTCCGTAGTTCCGACCCCGTCAGGTCACAGTTTCCAAGGACTATATTCATACATTTTAAGAGGAACGGGAGAACAACTATGGGTAGCAGAGTGGAGTTTGCTTGGGGAGGAGTTCGACTTGTGGTCGCTCAAGGACCAGGACAAGGGCGTATGGACGAAAGGATGCAAAGTTCGAATGCCCTTCCCGGATCTTCACTCTCGTCACTTCATCGTCCCCGTTGAGATCGACAATGATGGCAGAGTCTTGATACATGTGAGCGAATATGCAAGTCGTAGCAGCCACAAGCTACTGATTTATAACTCTGATGGCCGCAAATACTTTCAAGTCATTCTGGAGGATTATAAAGTGGGCAGAATCAGTTTTTATGTGGAAACTTTCGAGTACCTAAAATGTTTGGCTTCTGCCAAGGCACGAGGTGCGAAGGAGAAAGAACCTGCTGAAAAATTAGTACTCTCTAGATGTTTAAATTTCTATTTTTGCTCTCTATTATTTATTTATTTTTGGGTTATTTACACTAACTACCCCTATGTTTTTGGCTTATGACACGGGATACTCCTACTTTTATACTATTTACACTGATCACCCCTATTTTTTTGGTTTATTACACAGGGTACCCCTACTTTAAGATAAAAATAAGAAAATATGTAAGACTAACTACCCCTATTTTTATTTTATTTTTCGGGGGGGGGGGGGGGGGGGGGGGGGGGGGTGGGGCGTGGTCATTGTAATTTGTTTAAAAGCATGAGTACCCCTTGTTATAAACCAAAAACATAGGGGTGTTAGTGTTACATTTTTTTTATTTTCCATGATCTTTACGCACACCTCAAATTTTACATGCTCAAGTATTCTACAGTTTTCTCAAAGATGTTCATCTGTTAGAAGTCTAAACCTTTGATTTCTTTGATGCAATTTACTTAGGAGGGTTACTTGACAATTATTGGAATAACGATTATGAGATATCTTTAAAAAATACCAGGTTATATATGAGCGGTTACTAGGGATCTAATTTTGGTTGGTTTTAAGTAGCTAGTTTTAAACCAGTCCAATTTATCCTTGATAATTCATCAAGGAACGATCTGAAAGTTTTTTTAAAAGGATTAAAATTACCTATATGTCCATATATAACGAAGTCATCCCAAAACAAGAGTGTATCATTGTCTATTATGTCACAATAAGAAAATATTGCTAATCTCAATGTTTGTTGTTTTGCTCATAAGGAGTTGCTTTTCAAATACCTTTCTTTGTTAGTCCCCTTCAGTTCTATTATTATAGTTGCTTTGCTTGTTGATATTTTCATGAACATTTTCTCTTTACCTTACTGTTTCCTTCCATATTCTCTTCTCTTGCAGGAAGATGAAGATGATTAGGATGTGGAAAGCAAAGGGCAAGGCTGTGTTGTGCTTTAACTGTGGAAAGAAGTAAATTGGGCTTACTTTTACTAGAAGTTGATGTTGTATCTTTCAATAGTTTTATTGTACTCGTTAACGTAATCAGTAGCTACTTTTAAAACTACTGTCCATGATGGGATTGAGTTCCTAAGTGGGAGAGATGTATCTTGGCTGATGCTTACTGTCATGTACTTACTACTAAGTTTTCCTTCTAACCATATTTTAGCCCCCCCTCTGGTACATGTTTTACTTTTGATGTTGTGAGTTTTGCTGATTCCTTGGTGTTGTAAACTTTGAGCCTGTGTTTGTTATTCTTCTCATAGTGTTGTCTTTGTTGTATATACCTTAGGCCTTGTTTGGTTCGCGGCATGGAAGGGAAAGGAAATCATTTATTTTCCTTTCCGATGTTTGTAAATGATAAGGAATTTGGAAAGTGATTACTTCAATGTTGGAAAGTGATTTCTTGTTTGGATGGATGGGATCACTTTCCTCTGTAATTTACTTTCCATTGGAATTATTTTTCTTTTCTTCTCAAATCTCTTTGTCACTCGAACATAGGAAATTAATCACTTTCCTTTCCCAATCCGATGATTCAGCGAACCAAACGAGACCTAAAGATCACGGTAGTTAACTGATAGTTGTTCAAAACTATCACTTGGGATAATATCACGGAATTGTTCAAAACTAGCGGCTTTGAATTGGACTCCAGCGGACGAGTTTCTGCCGATCCCATCACTTGGAAGACATATATTAAGGTAAAACTTCCATTACATCCGTATCAATGAATCTACAATAGCATTGGAATAGTTAGATTTGGTTTTAAACTCTGATAGCTTACAATCATCATTCGTCTGCATGTAATTTTGAGCTCTTTCTTCTTCTTCTTAGACTTGGTAGGTGAAGTGTTTGGTTTGTTCCCTTCACTTGCATGGCCTTCATGATATCTCTCAGTTTTCTTCATGATGAACAGAAAGTTTGTACCAAATAATATACTGCATTTGGGTTGTTCCATATTATGGTATATAGAATTTCCTCAAATTCTATATATAAGGCAGTGTGTGAACCAGAATTCTTTTACACACATACACCCATCACAACCATCTGTTCCTTTACTATTTGCTTGTTATATCCTCTTTTTTTTATAAAGCTTAGACCATCTCCAATGGTGATTTCTAAAATTGAGTTCTTATCCTACTTGGCATTGCACTTTAAGGAGATTTCTATCCTAGTTGGAAGAGTTTCTAGATAAAAATTGTAGACATACAAAAATGCTCCCCAATGGTTCTCCATTTCCATCCTATGTGTCACATAGTAAAAGGATCAATTTAATGGTGTGGGGTCCAATAATAATTGTCATGAGAGATAGGAGAATTTCTATGAGAGTTTCTACATGTAGAAACCCTCTTAGACCATCTCCAATGGTGATTTCTAAAATTGAGTTCTTATCATACTTGGCATTGTACTTTAAGGAGATTTCTATCCTAGTTGGAAGAGTTTCTACATAGAAATTGTAGACATACAAATTTTTTTTTCCAATGGTTCTCCATTTCTATCCTATGTGTCACATAGTAAAATGACTAATTTAATGGTGTGGGGCCCAATAATAATTGTCATGAGAGATAAAGAATTTCTATGAGAGTTTCTACATGTAGAAATCCTCCTAGAAAGTTTCTATCCTACATCATTGCCACCTAGGATAGAAATGGTGATAGAAATCACCATTGGAAGAAGTTTTTTTCTAAAATGGATTTCTTCCATAGAAATAGGGTAGAAACCCCCATTGGAGATGGTCTTAGAAAGTAAGTTTCTATCCTACATCATTGCCACCTAGAATAGAAATGGTGATAGAAATCACCATTGGGAGAAGTTTTTTCTAAAATGAATTTCTTCCATAGAAATAGGGAAGATAGAAACCCCCATTAGAGATGTTCTTAGTGTTCTATATATGCATTCTATGGGAGTTTCATGTCAAATCCATTCTTTAATTTTTTAGCTGTTAAAACAACCCTTCAAAGCACCATGTAGAAATAGTTATTTAGGAGTGCATTACATTCCTCTCTTATTTAGGACTGCACCATGTAGAAATAGTTATCGGAAATTTGTTGTATTTCCCCAGAGTCATCGATTATTTTTTATAGTTTTCATTTTGTTGTGTTATTGAGATCCAGTTTTCCATCTTGACAACTAGGTTTAATCCTCTTTCTGTCTGCAACATAACATTTGCTTGATCTGTGTTATTCCTCAATATTGTTTTCACTTAAAGATATTATATTAGCTGTTTCAAAATGCTATTATTATTTGCCTAGGATATTTGTATCCCTTTTTTTTTTTTGGTTTCAATACCATGAACTCTATGACCTGCAAATATAATATTATATATTTCTGACTTTGCTTCTCAAATGTCAACTTTCAGAAGAAAACCTGATAGAGCAAAGATGAAGGAAAAACTATGTCCCAGATACTATGATTTGCTTACCGTCTTTGGTAACGACATCGCGACAGGTGATGGAGAAGTCTCAGGAAAAGATTTTCCTCCGATGAGCGAACCCGTGGATGACTTGGAGGGCGAAAATGTTCTGGAGGAAACACAACAAAGTCATTCAACGAATTCGTATCGGTCAGTTCAAGGGGGTACACCCCAACGACGTAAGCGTACAAGACCAATGGAAGATGCTGCATTGGCCCTTGCAAAGATAGCGAAGTCCTCCGAAATGATCGTTGCTTGCTTTCGACAAACAAGCATCACAAAATTATGTCAATCGACAAGCACTCTAGCTAAAAGAGATGGACATTGACCAAGGGGGCATACTGGATTTGATGCAAGTGTTTGAGGGGGACGAAAAGGCGGAAAGATTCTTTCTTGAGATCAACGATCTAGAGTTTCGACGACTATGGGTCTACCGTAAGCTTGGAGAGGATCCTCCCATTGATTTTTTAGCATTTCATTTTAGAACGATGGATGTGTTGGATATATTTTTTTGATATGGTTAAGGAATGACTATAGCAAACATGAACATTTGGGGTGAAAGATCCTTCTTCTTTTTATTGTCTCTTGAGTATTGTTTAATATATATGTTATGTTTGATTGACGTAATTTTTTTGTTATTTGTTGAATGATTGTGGAGATTTGGGATGGATTGATGTGGGATTATTGTTGTATGGTCATTTTGGATGTCTCCTAGGTTTGTCCGAATTATATCTATATCAAGTTTATAATGTTGAATTATGAGGTATTTTTAAAATATCGATCATGAGAGGTCCGTTTTTGAATAGTTTTAAGTAACAAGTTTTAAATAATTTTAATCCATGCTTTTGAAATTTTTTTAAAACAATAAAATTACTTATAAATCCATATATAAACAAAAGTATTATAGACGAGTAATTGGACCAATATTTTATTATTCAACCCAACTACTTTTTCTTTTCTTTTCTTTTTTTTTTTTGAGATGTCCGACGATACGCACAGGACTTAATGCACGCTACATTGTATGCATGTTGGGCCCACTGTCCCCAATTTCCACCAAATAAATAGAAAAAATAATACGTCCACGCAGCTCAATCCACTGATCTCCGGCTGGGATCTTATACCTTTCCTCGATAACCACAAAAGCCGTTCGGTAACCCAATTACTAGATGATTGGGTTATTTGGACAATAAGTTTCGGGCGAATGTCTAAGAACCATAACTCGACCCGGTCTTTTAGTTAGATAAGCCACATTGATTTCTTTCTTATCAACAACCTCTAAGAAGAGAAAAGTGGAAACCCGTCATTAAGTTACTTTTGACTTACTATTTTAGTTCCATCTTTTGTAGTACTTTTTGTTATTATATGGACTATTAAGGAGTATGGACAAATTTTGCCAAAGTGTGAAACAAAGATGATTTTTTTTTTAAGCAATATTTTGTTATCAATGTTATTCTCTTGGTATTTACTCGCAAGTCATTGTTTTTTTATATTTGAATTATGTTTCTGATTAGTGTTCCTTAATTGTAGTGTTAAATAGCATTGTTTGACGTATATATTTGATCTTTTGTTTAGAAATAATGGTATAACGAGTAATCTGAGTAATCCGACTACTCTTTTTAGGGTTGGAACCGAGTGAGGAATGAAACCAGTAATTATCCTTGCATATTAATAATTTTGAGTCTTGCAATTTATGATTAAACACAAGTTAATTTTTTTACAAAAGCGACTAAATCCATTTTAGCTTGACAAAAGCACTCCCCTTATCATAAACTAGTAGATGCACGTGCTTTGCACTCGAAACGAGCCAGGTGTTGTAGGAGTACTTCCACTACAACTCAAATTTGTCGTAGCCTCCGAAACGACAATCACGACGTCGAAATCGTCCAGACTATTGGTGGAAGGATGCACATCGACACTGACGGACTTCTTGATGTCGGGGAGTCGAAGGGGAGTTAGAGCTCTAAGCTCTTGTTCTATTAGAATGTTCTCGACGAAGTCGAGGCAAGTTTGGGAATATAATGGCCGATAGGAAGAATTAGTTGGTTGGGGTTGGGATGGTGATAGGAAGAGGAGGAGAAGAAGAAGGGGTGCCATTGATTTGTGTATTATAGAAAAAGTTATGATTTTGATCGTCAAGATGTGACTGGAGGAGGCCCAAATGGAATTATGGGACTATGAAGTAGGTTAACTAAATAACTTCAATTTTGGAAACATTTTTTGATGGAAATTTTGGAGTTTGAGAGTGCCTAGATGAAAAATTTTCAATTTTGGAGGGGATCAGATGGAATTATAGGATTATGAATATGAAAACTAAAAACTTCCAATTTTGAGAACAGTACTTGATTGAAATTTTGGGTTTTTGAGAGAGTGCCAAGATGAAAAACTTCAATTTTGATCGGGAAAAAAAATGTGATTATGAAGATGACAAAGCTAAAAGTTTTTGGATTTTGGGAACAATTCCCGATTGGTAAAGAAGAAAAAAAAAACTTCAATTTGATTCCAAAAAAATGTAATTTTGGAGAAAACCCGGTGGAATTATGGGATTGTGAAGATGGGAAAACGAAAATGATGGAAATTTTGGAACAATTCATGATGGGAAAATTATGTGATTATTATTTTTTCTTGATGATAAAACTTCTGTTTTGATCGAAAAAATGTGATATTTGGAGGAGACCCAGATTGAATTATGGAATTGTAATGGGAACGACTCATGGTGAAATTGGCAAAAAAAAAAGGGGGGGGGGGGGGGAGGAAAGGGGGATTTACATGATGATGATGATGATAGAGAGGTTCTTATGATTGAAGACATAGGGAAGGTACTAACACTGACATCAGAAGGGATTTGTCCGCACATGGTGGTGGTGGAGTACTTTGTCGTAGTTCATTAATTTTTGATGTTTCAAAATTTTAAATGCGTATTAAGAATTGGATTTTGTTAACATGTGCACTTAAATTTTATTTGGTTCGCAGAATATAGAGTCGGGAAAAAAAAGTCATTATTTTTTTATGTTTGGACGTCAAAGAAATTGATGAGAAAACGAAAGTGATTTCTAATGAAAGAAAATTTATGAAAAAAAATGAGAAAAATGATTTCATCCATCCAAATAAGAAATCACTTTCTCACCTTAAAATATTTATTTTCCTTTCCATTTTTCTAGTTATTTCTAAACATCGAAAAAAATAATCAAAGAAAATTGTAATTTTCTAAAGGAGAGATACCAAACTAGAGCATCATATGCCACATTGGGAAAGAATTGGGTTTTTTTTAACATTGGTTTTTTTTCAACCAAATGCAAAGAGGAAAATTTTAAAGGATTTGCAAGGAGGGACACCAAATTAGAGCATTGTATATTTTTATTTTTATTTTGACTTTTCTTAATCAATTTTACCTTTCTAGAAATTTTTGTTATATAATCAACCCACATGGACCACCTCACTCCATGTGAGTACTTATGTTTGTAGGAAAATCATCCCACATGGGCTACACCACACCACACCACAAACACGCATACTGAGATATACATCATGGTAGTTTTCCAATGTAAGACTAAAGTTTCCAAAGCTAAGTAAAAACACAAACACACACCAAACCACACCACAAACCTAATAGATAGTTTCGATTGCAATTATTTTTCATTCCAATTGCTCGAAGGCCAAATTTAAATTGCTCAAGCCTCAAACATGCATTTGACTTTCAAATTGTATGACACAACTAGAAAAAGAAGCATCCATTCATTCATATTCAATTTGACATCTAATAGAGTCCCATACAAAATATAACTACAATCCGATCTGCCCCTAATAATATCATTTTACACAATAAACGTATTGCTAAAATTAGTGCCACCCTATAGGTGGTGGCTATGTGTCTATAGGTGGTGGCTATGTGTCTAAGGTACAACTAAAATTAGTGCAACCAGAATGTAACCGCTAGAATTTTACGGAGCAGGACCTACAAGATCGTAGTACCGTTTTAGTAATCAGAACTACGCCCTAATTCTAAGGTACAATACTAAGGCTAAGTCTGGCAGGTTGGTGAACCTAATTGGAAATAATTTATACATGAAGTAGGTTTTGTTACAAATCTAATATTATTATAAACCGTATTAAACAACACAGGTTTTTGTCGTAAATAATAATTAATAGGAAAATTACTTTAAAAATAAATCTCTAGAATTTAGTAATTTTGTAGGAAACATAGATTTTATTGACATAGCATTTCGAAATAAAATTATTTATCAAGTTTAGTTATTTAATCAAAATAATTTTCGTAAAAATATATCTTTTAGACATTTCCATAAATTATTTAGAAAAATCACCTTTAAATATTAAACTAATAATTAATGTGCAAAAACACCCTTTTTTTTCTTACCATAATAATGGTTTTACATTAATATAAAAGATTTATTCGAATTTAAATGCTAAATACCATTTTTACCAAAATAACCTTTTTAACATATATTAGTTTTTATTATATATATCCCTTTATAAACCTTTGATTTAAAATTATCTTTTAAAAAGGAAATATATATATATAATCATCTACTGAAATATAATTCTGTTATACTATTTACTTAACAAAATTTTTATTTTAAAGATAATAACTTCTAAATGAATATTTATTTAACCAATATTTTGTAAACTCTTTATTATATAATTATTGGTTTAAAATCTCTACAACTAAGATTAAAAGATAATCATAACTATATATATGAACAGTTTAAATCATTTAAAACCATGTTTTAAATTACTAAGGTTGAGCTACAAACAATTAATACCAGCAGTGAATCAATAAAGTTTCCTAAATAATTATTATTACAATATTACACATTGTACACACAGAAACTAAAAGATTAATTTACAGAACCCAATTAGAAATCTACGTAACCTATCTAAAGCCAGAAACTCATATGGGTTCTGGGAACAATCACAGAAAGTAAAAAAAGAGGAAAGAGGTTACCCAAACTTGCACGAAGGAGTACCGAGGGGAGGCCTCGGACTCGAAACGACGCCGGGATGACGAGCACGTGCGCTGGCGGGTCCGACGCGGGTCCGGGGCGGAGGTCGACGGCCGACTTCGTCACGGAAGAGCGGGAAGAGGGGGTCTAGTCTTGAGGAGGGTGGCGAAACGATTCCGATGGTGGTCTCGGATCTGAAATTGGTAGAGAGTAGAGAGAGTTGTGAAGGTTTAGAGAAGAATGGGGGTGAGTTTCTCTTCTGTGAGTTTCTGGAAAGAAGGTGAAAAGGGGTTACGTAAAGATTTTTAGGTTACTTTAATTATATTGTATTAAATATAGTTTAGACAATTAATTCCATAATCCTACTCAATTGTTATATGTCAATTGTTACTTTAATATAATATGTTAAATATAACTGAATTATATTTCAGTAGATGATTATATATATATATATATATATATATATATATATATATATATATATATATATATATATATATATATATATATATTTTCTTTTTAAAAGATAATTTTAAATCAAAGGTTTTATAAAGGGATATATATAATAAAAACTAATATATGTTAAAAAGGTTATTTGGTAAAAATGGTATTTAGCATTTAAATCCGAATAAATCTTTTATATTAATGTAAAACCATTATTTTGGTAAAAAAAGGGTGTTTTTGCGCATTAATTATTAGTTTAATATTTAAAGGTAATTTTCCTAAATAATTTATGGAAATGTCTAAAAGATATATTTTTACGAAAATTATTTTGATTAAATAACTAAACTTGATAAATAATTTTTATTTCGAAATGCTATGTCAATAAAATCTATGTTTCCTACAAAATTACTAAATTCTAGAGATTTATTTTTTAAAGTAATTTTTCCTATTAATTATTATTTACGACAAAAATCTGTGTTGTTTAATACGGTTTATAATAATATTAGATTTGTAACAAAACCTACTTTATGTATAAATTATTTCCAATTAGGTTCACCAACCTGCCAGACTTAGTCTTAGTATTGTACCTTAGAATTAGGGTGTAGTTCTGATTACTAAAACGGTACTACGATCTTGTAGGTCCTGCTCCGTAAAATCCTAGCGGTTACATTCTGGTTGCTGTCAAGTTAATAAAATAAATTGTGTTGTTGTTTTATTTTCATTTCAGACTAGTTTCAGTTTAATAAAAATATTTTATTTCCGTTAGATGTTTCTGCATGTTGCGTTTCACTGCTTGATACAGCTTACTGCCGCCGTCTCACAACGGTGCAGGCTGGACATGTTGAGACGACGGCAGTAAGCTGTATCCACTATTGCAGGTAATCACAACAACATCTAAATATTTGTCACAACTCAATATTCGGGAATTTAAAACTTTATTAAACATTTGAATAATACAACTGGAAAGTAAAAGAACTGAAATGAATGATGAATTCAAATAACAAAATTTTTAAAGAAACAACAAAACTGGAAAAAAGAAAATCTAGCTAAGCATTCGGCTCATCGGCCTCAGGTCCTACGTCCTCCAAAGGGGACTCTGGCAACACCACATGGTACAGAACCGGGTCATAATAGTTGTTTGATTAACAGCTCAGCATCCTCAATATCCCCTAAAAATGTATCTCCAGTCAGGAGGGAGAAAAGTACAATTCATGCTAATCCGACAATTAAAATAATAATAGAATCATGCACTTTTAAACAATTTGAAGTAAACAGTTTGCTAGCAGTTAAAACATTGTGATTTGAATAGGCAATGAATATAACCGGTTTGGGTTGTACAGTTGTATCCTATTGATACTATGGCTTATCCCCGTGTGTAAGAGGGGTAAGCTAATACAGTTCTAAGTTATTACTTTGGATGTACAGTTGTATCCTATTGATACGATATGGCTTATCCCCGTATGTAAGAGGGGTAAGCTAATACAGTTCTAAGTTATTACTTTGGATGTGGTCATAATCATTACACTATTCCTCCAGTATCCAACAGTCAATCAGTCAGTGCTCTCAGAGAGAGTTTCTTGTTGCATCGTGGTTTAAATTTGCAGTAAAACGATTATTAAATAATTGTAAACTAACACAAAATGTACTTGCCTCAAATTGGACTGGACTTGAAGGGTTGAGACTTCGGGATGGAAATTAGACTCGTCCTCGAAATCCTACATTCGAGAAGTTCGACTCAGATTCCAGAGTTACCATGCTAACTATGCTAGTTGAAATCTCTAAGTTGTGTCCTAATCAATTTTAATCTTTATTATACACAATCACAAACAAATCGATTATCGGGTGCGTTGTAATTAATTACGAGGGAAAGATCAATTTAACTTTTTATTTTGGAAAAACTCGTAGTTACCAATTTAATTGGTTAAAACTTTTGTATTTTCGTAATTATACATATAAAACTAAATTTCTTGTTTAATGAGAAAAAACGTGATCATTGTTTTAAATATTACAAACTTGTAAATTTTAATGTGAAAGAAATCTTGTTAATTTTTCTATATCAAAATATTATTTATTTTAGTTTTACGCGTCCACGCTAAAAATCAGCAAAACCAGAAAATAAAAGAA